>CM059228.1:22232924-22820424 GCA_030347435.1 Clarias fuscus
GTTACGGTTGATTTCTGCGCGGTGCGAGTTCTCGCTGTGCTGCGGGCTCAGGGTGAGAGGATTCATTAAACAAGGGATACACACCAGTACTATGGAGCGCAGTGTTTACGGAGGCTGATGAAAGAGCGTTCAGGATGGAGTAAAAACCTCAAAAGGTCAGGTTACTGAAAGACGGAGGATGTTTTTAATGAACCTTTAGGAGAAAAAAAATCAGGAATGATGATTGGAGAAATTTCAGATTGGGTTTTAGGCGACTGAAAGTTTAGTGTAAGAGTCTTGAACTGCGAGTAAAAGCGAAAAAACAGTCAGGTTAAAGAATCGTATAGACATCAGGTCTATGGGTTATTTCTCACCATAAAATTCAAAGCTACGCTTCTATATAACTGATTTTGTCCTTGTTATTAGACAAGATATTTCCTCTTGTGTTGTTCAGTGAATCAGTGGAGTCGACGAGACTGGTCTTTCAGAACCTAAGCAGTAACGTGTGACGTGCTGGGTGCAAAAAAGAAACGCTCTAAACATGAAAATACATTCATGTTATACTGTACGTTAGCAATAATGATTATTTATTTTAATATTGTTCAAGGTGTGTGCCGTCTGCTGGATTTGGGCAAACTGATGTGATTCGGGATCCGTTGCAGTTGGATGGATCGTGAACTTAATGAGTCTTTTAGATTTAAAGAATCTCTGGATATACAGTATTTAGTCAATTTACAAAGTGCAAAGTGAGCGAACAGAAGAAAAGTTTAAATCAAATCAATGTGTGACGACCCTTTGACCTCAAACCAGCATCAATTCCTACACTTACACAAAGTCAGGGAGTTTGTAGGACCAGAATCAGGTATATAATTAAAAGATTATACAAAGCAGGTACTAATGATCATCGGTTTCATGTGTCGGTTGAAATACAGTCATTAACTGAAACAGAAACTGCGGTGTAGGACTCGTAAACCTAGGTGAGGAACAGCCAAAGTCTGCCACTAGGTGAGGTTGTGGAAGATACCATGGCAAGACAGCAACAAGATACAAGGGAGTTATACTGCAGCCTTTTCCCCCTACTGTTCATGCTGCTCATGCTGGTTTGATATGAAAATGATGTCTAAGACGGTTAATATGAGGGGTGTTCAAGTCAACCTGGGACTTGTGATGAGATTTCTGGTGAATGAAGGCATAAAACTTTTGAATGGTGCGAAAACATTCAGCGAGGTAAACACTTGATTCTTGAAAATCAACAGATAACTCGTCGCTGACTTGTGGAAGAGAAGCATCAAAAACACCCCTCACACAGTTATTGCCACATCCCCCGTACAGTCCTGACCTCACTCCAAGCCACATCCGCATGTTTGGGCCATTAATAGAGTTCCTCGGAGGCTAGCGTTTCAGACGCGATGCAGGCAGTCCACTCATGGCTCCGGCGTACTGAGAAAACTTTCTACCTCGATGGTATCCAGCGCTAGCGAAACCAGTGCATTAGTGTAGCAGGGGATTATATAGAGGAATAAAGGGAGTTTTTATGCTCACAAGTCCTGATTCTACTTAAACAACCCCATAGTGAATCCTAACTAAGAATGGAAGGATGATATTGTTAACAGTTATATCATAAAATAACTTATAGAGTGTGAAATCGCAGGAATGTCATTGGGCCTAACACCGAGCCCTGAGGTTTTTTTTTAAATAAAATAATGAAACTGAATTGTTCGATAGATTTAAATTTGACAAAAGAATCTCCAAGCTTGATGTAATGCTTGTGCAATATTATGAAGGGTATGAGTTCAAATCCCAGGACTGCCAGTGAGCTTGTACACTGAGTCTGCTTCACTTCATCGCTTCAAATCAAACACAATCCTCTGCTGAAATAATGTACTTTTTCCCTGTAAAGAAAAATAATTTTTCTTTAAAAAAAACCTTCTTTTTAGCTGACTTTAGGACCCTGCTGTCAAAAAATTCACTTGATTTTCATTCACTAGAGTCCATCTTGTTGTGTTCGTGTGACCCTTTGTGTAGTGGTTTGTTATTTTTCTACAAGAGAGACTCGACACTCGTGTCAATGGTCTAAACCGGTCTCTATACTGTACAGATTTTAATATTTTAGATGAATAAAACATTATCTCTGGTGCTTATTGCAGTGTGGAGTTGGCTATAAAATAAAAGACCATTCTCATCTGGCATTCTTTCATTCTTCAAAGTGCTGCGCTGTGTGTGTGTGTGTGTGTGTGTGTGTGTGTATGCAATTCATTTTATTTTATATGGACATTTAGGTTCTCACGGGCGAATGGTCTTAATTCCCAGCAGGCTATGCTTTTGTGTGTGTGTGTGTGTGTGTGTGTGTGTGCGCGTGTGTTTGAGATGAGTCAGTGTTTATGAAGTGGATCGTTTCTGCGATTGCGCTTGCCGTACTGAACCATAAGCATCAATTTGCCTTTCTGTCACACAGGTGGTTATTGTTTCCCCGCCTCGGCCCGCGCGTGTCGTCGCTCCGTCCCTCGACAATTACAGATAACAAGATCATCAGCGGGAATGAAAAGGCATCGGAGCGTTCGCAGTCGGAGTGCAGCCTGATCTCCTCCCCTAGCATCTTCACATTAACCTTGACGTGATGTTTTCTGTTTCACGCTTCCTTATTCGTTGAATAGCCATGAAAAGAAAACGTTAGCGTGAATATTACTTTTTAAAAAAAAGTTTGTAATTATGTAGATTTGATCACTTTTCAGCTCCTGATGCGTTTGTGTCTCTATGTGTGTGTAAATATTTGTCGTGAATATGACCTCAAGCAGAGTGATGTATGCTGAAATAAAAATGCAAGTGTGTGTGTGTGTGTGTGTGTGTGTGCAAAGCCACGATAAGATTCTCATGCATCATAAACGTGGCACTTAACTCCTGATTTATGGAACGCCGCAACATGGAGAGCGTAGAAAGACCGGAAAAAAAAGAAAGAGCAGAGGATGAAGAGACAGAGAAACCCAGGCGGGCGATGCATTCTGAACCTGATAAGCGGAGATCCGGTTCCGACGCATTCTTTCACCGACCTCCCACCTCTCCGTTACTGCGGTTCGGCTTTACAGGAAAAGCCGGACCCGCCTTGTTTATCTCCACGCTCGTGTGTTTTAGCACAATGGATGGGCTGCGGCGTCTCTGGAGGGGCGGCGCAGAACAAAAGGTGAACGTAATTACTGAGATATGCGCGAGAGCTCGACGCTTATCTTCGCCGCTCTGAGAGTAGGAGGCCATTACGGAGCCTCTTTGAGCCTCTGCGCTCATTAAGACAAATCCATATTCCTCCACTTTGAACAAGTGATACGATACGCTCCTAAAACGTTTCTCCATCTCGTAAAAAGGACGAGAGAAACTTAAGAGCAGAGCTCCTCACGTATCTGGTTTTAAGCTGTCATCGCAGCTAATGGGTTTTTGAAGGGCTGGATCGCTCTCGTGGTTAGACCTCCCTGCAGTCGAGGGAGGAAAATCGGGCTTCGTGTCCGGACACAAGATGGCAGTGTATCGCCTCGGTACTCGCAGGGCGCGAGGCTCGCTGCAGGGTTTATATCATGACTTTCTGTTAAGGAAGGTGAAAGAAGATGTCTAAGATGAACAGGGTTTCATTCACTTCAGACAGACACTACCTGAGCTTCTAAAGATATTAACAAAGATCAATAATCTGTATTACATGGATCTGGGAAATGAAAAGGAATTGATGGAGTGTTAATATTTGAGCATGAGTCAGGACTAAATAATCGCCATCATATAATTATTTTTTAATAATTAAAGGATTACAGCTGCACAATTAAACATGTTTTATTCACTATTCCAATTTAGCTTGATTGGATAATCTAAAAGTTAGCTAACACATAAATTCGCATCAATTCTATTTCTTTCTCACATGGCAAGTCGATCAGTAATCATGTTTTCTTTCATATTATAATCATGAATTATGTCATTATTTTGAATTATTATACATTTCTGTAGTAACACCTCGTACACAGGGACATGTACTTTAAGTCTTGTTACGGTTTTATGTAAGAAAATATTTAATAACGTCCGTGCACGGAAGGAGTCTCCAGTGTCAGTGCTACAGTATGTAACAGCCAGAGGAAAAGTGTTGGGTGTTTTTTTCCTAAGGATGGTTGGTGAGAGAACGACTGTTTATACCTGAGAACATTTCAAGGACATTAAATGTATCTACGGAGAAGAAGTACAATGAGCCACTCTATGGTAAATTTAAAAAATAGTCATTTTAAATACTCACCCAATGTTCCTTCCTTTCCAACATCCGCACAACAGGGTGTTTCGTTCGTTCCACTATTCACTCTGAAGAATTAGATGGGCTTTGGTGGATGAATTGGATGAAGTGATAGAAGGCTTTTTACGGTTAGCATAACATGCCCAAGGTGTCCAAAAGGTTCAAAGAACTACACAAGGACACACTTTTAATCACCCAGTTAAATAAAGTGCCTTTTATGGCCAGGGGAATTTGATCCCCTCGCAAAGACCGGGCAGTCGAGATATGTGAGGTGAGAGCCGCGGATGCTTTTAACAGCGCAGTCTGTTAAGTAAATGGCGTCGTTGTCTTTTTCAGCCGGAGAGGGCCCGAGACGCTGAGACGCTGTCCTCATACGGCCCGCGGGTGTGTAAGGCAATATGCCCTCCAGTGAGTACCGAAAGTTAATCGCCCCCCTGCAGCGTTTGTGGTGTTAGAGTGGTTGTGCGGCGGGTTTCTTTGCACCGGTTTGTTGGCAACACACTCCTTTTTCATCCACCGATTAAACATCCATTATGTGGGAGTCACTTCATTCAGCTCAACACAACACGCTTGCTTTGTCTTTCCTGAGATCTTAAAGGACAAAAAGGTAAATCGACCCGTGTACACAGCCACAGAGGACTTCAGTTTGGGGGAAAATAACGTATAGAGATTATAGTGCTGCACACTGGCTGCGGCTCCGTGTCACTGCACTGGAACCTTGGAGCAGTTTAAATTCTTACCTGCGTTAACATTTTGATAAAATGCTCATCTGCTGTGTGAGTACTGTGGGGTGTGAGACAGAAAGAGAGAGAGAGAATAGACAGTGAAAGTGAGGGACACACAAGATTGAAACACCATTAAGAGTGAGATCCACAGTGAGAGTGAAACAGTGTGCATGTGCAGTGAAAGTGAGACAGACAACAAGAGTGAGACAGGCATTAAGAGTAAGATGTGCATTGAGACTGAGACCAAGAGTAAGAGTGAGACAATGAGTGTGAGACATGGAGTAAGAGTGAGACAGGAATTAAGATTGAGTCCCACGGTAAGAGTGAAAGTGAGACAGACAGTAAGAGTAAGACAAGCAGTAAATGTGAAACAGACAAGAGTGAGACAAACAGTGAGAGAGAGAGAGAGAGACAGAAAGAGCAAGATAGACAGTGAAAGTGAGACAGACAATGAGAGTGAGACCCACCGTAAGAGTGAAACAGCCATGTTTTAACAGCATTTGTGTTTATCTGTCAACTGAAACCCGTCATTGCTGCTAGCTGCTACTTTCTCTTTCTTTCTGCAAGCAAGCTGACACCTTTAACAGTACACCAACCAAAGTCTGGCAACGGTGCGAGAGCCACATGCTTAACAAATTCCCCCGAAACCTGTCACTGATGTGGGAAATGCAGATGTATAACTTTGTTAAACAATAAGCACCAAAACACAAAAGTCCTTCAAGTCAAAGCACCTAACAGCAAGAATACCAAATGTATTTTACTATACAGTACTATTAATTTACCATTCCATTCATTTAAAAAGCAGACAAAACAGTAAAAAATCTGTGATATGTTCTGAAAAAAAAAAAAAATGAAAGAAGACGTTTTTGCAGTTTAGATATTGTGTGAGATGGTGAGCTCAGATGCACTTCACAAGAAACTAAACAGTGTGTGTGTGTGTGTGTGTGTGTGTGTGTGTGTGTGTGTGATGTTGTGTCCGTCCCAATCTTGGGAATTCTGAACTCTCTAGATGATTAAGAGGCAACAGATGCTATGAATAAGAGTTGAATTCTCATGTTATGAGGATGTATAGGTAACATTGTTTCGGGTTCATTCATGTAACATTCCTGCATTCTCAATAACATTTTATCATTCACATCTTTCTGATTCTGATGTTGTATTGTCAGTGGATGACAAACTAATTATAATTGGTGACAGGATAACGGGCACCCAAGGCTCACCAAATGGGGACCAAAGGCCAGCTCGGCCAATCAGATCCCACAGCAAAGCAAAAGAAAGTCACCAGAACACCCAGTACACCACAGCTCGCTGCACAGCAGCAGGCAAACAGCCCAAGGCCACCAAAGTCCCCAGATTCCAGTCTAATCAAGATCCTGTGGGATGCATCAGACAAACAAGTCTAATCCATGGGCGACCCAAACCACAACCCAAAGGATCCGCTGTCAACGTCCTGGTGGCAGACATCACCAGACACCCCCAGAGCTCAGAACTGCCCAGGTGGCTCAAGGGGAGCATTTTAACGGGTGTGTATATATTTTGGTGCTAATTGTTATATATTGTTTCTATATATATATATATATATATATATATATATATATATATATATATATATATATATATACACACACACACACACAGTACAGTGGTGGCACAAACAAAATTAAAATGAAACTTTTAATACTGGCCTGTAAATAGGCATTTATCAGTTGATTGCACATCATTACTACTAGTATAAAATAAAGTCCTGACTCACATCGCATCCAGTCAGCAGCTCCACTCGCCATAAGAAGTGCTGGAAAAGACTCGTTGAGAATGGTCCAATCACATGAGCCCAAATATTTAAAAACAATATTGATTCGCTAAGAACAAAAGTGGGAGGGTTCGGGGCTCACAGTGCTGCGCCCGAAGGATGATTTGACAAAATCCAATCAGAGCTCAGCCTCAAGTCACATGCTTTTCAAAAATTGACATGCTACATAGACACTCTTTTGTCCGGCGCCCCGCTTACACCAACACACATGAACGTAATACTCTGCTCCTTGGTACACACAGGAACTACGCCGTATGAAAATGGCTGGGCGCGCCTTGGAGCGTCAGTCTAGAAAGTCTGGACTCACTGTCTATAAGCTTGCTTTCCGTGAACATCAAAAAGCATATTTCAAGTGCTTGAAGGATATGCAGCGTCACTTTTACTCTAACCAAATCAATAAAAATCCTGGCAACTCTAAGCAACTTTTTGCCACCATAAACCATCTCCTGGAACCACAGCAGTCTTCCTTCATTGAAGCCACAGAGGAGCGATGCAACAGCTTTATTGACTTTTTTAGATCTAAAGTTCACAGCATCCGCTCTTCAATTTCAGGGCCTCTCCCCCAATCTCCCTTTGTCTCTGACTCCTCACCTGAGAGTCTGCCATCTCTCCCATATTTCACCGAGGTTTCAAACAGCCACATTGAAGAAACTCTGTGAGGAATGAGAACATCATCTTGCACGATGGACCCCATTCCAACAGTTCTGCTCAAGTCATTCATTGCCATTATCAGTCCATTAATAACACAGTTTGTTAATCTGTCATTACAAACTGGCTACATTCCACCCTAATCTCACGTTCCTATCAAAGGTCCTAGAGAAGATAGTTGCCTTTCAACTTTTGAACCACCTCAAGTGCAATAACTTATTTGAGAAATTTCAGTCAGGCTTTCGATTAGCCCACAGCACTGAGACAGCACTGATCAGGGTGATAAATGACCTACTCATGACAGCTGATGCAGGATCGCCTTCTCTTCTTATCCTTCTTGATTTGACAGCAGCCTTCGACACAGTGGATCATACCATTCTCCTGGATCGTCTCCAGTACACTATTGGTTTGTCGCAAACTACATTGCAGTGGTTCCAGTCCTACCTGTCCGACAGGTCTGAATGTGTCATGCTGGGAGGGTGTAAGTCCAGGCTGCTTAATGTCACATGTGGTGTTCCACAGGGGTCGGTTCTCGGCCCCATCCTTTTTACCATCTATATGTTACCTCTTGGGCGCATCATCAGTAGACATGGGCTGTCGTTTCACTGCTATGCCGACGACACGCAGCTTTATATTAAAACTGCTCCAAGCCCCTCTGAAGCTCTTTTGCACCTTACTGTATGCCTTGAGGAGATAAAGGCATGGATGAGCATCAACTTTCTACAGCTGAACAGCAGTAAAACTGAGGCACTCCTTGTTGGTACATCTCATCAGATCCTTTCCTCTCCCATATCTCAATTTACTTTTGATGGTCAGCTTATCACTCTGTCCTCCACAGTCACTAACCTGGGGGTTCGGTTTGACCCACAGCTGACTTTCAGCGAACATATAAAACACCTGTGTAAAACCTCAGTATACCATCTACGAAATATCTCCAAAATCCGCCCCCTCCTAACACTTCCAGATGCAGAGAAACTTGTTGATGCCTTCATATCATCAAGGTTGGACTACTGTAATGGACTCTTTGTTGGCATCTCTATAAAGGACATTCAAAAACTACAATACATCCAAAATAGTGCCGCTAGAATTCTAACAAAAACCAGGAAATTTGAACACATCACTCCCATCCTCCAATCACTGCACTGGCTTCCTGTTTCATCCCGGATTGAATATAAAATCCTGCTGCTAACCCGTAAATGTGTTACTGGTCAGGCACCATCATATCTGCAAGAGCTGATCACTGTACAACATTCTAACCGCACCCTGAGGTCATCAGGAAGCATGCTCCTCAAAGCCCCGTTTACCAGGCTCCGTACCATGGGGGATCGAGCCTTCTGCTCAGTTGCACCAAAATTCTGGAATCGTCTTCCTGTTCATCTGAGAGCCATACAGAGCCTGGACTCTTTTAAAGTCAACCTGAAGACCTTTTTATTTAAGAAAGTTTATAATTGTTGATTTGGTTTTAAATTGATTGTTTTATACCTCTTCTATTTGTCATTTTTATTATTATTTTAGCCTTGATGTGGTCTTATTTTATTGCTTTAAATCTTTTCTATCTTTATTTTTTCTTTAATGTTAGCACTTTGAGATTTAATGAATGAAAAGTGCGTTACAAATAAAATGTATTATTATTATTATTATTATTATTATTATTATTACTTTATTTCATTATTAAAATTACATGTTAAAGTAGCATTCCTCTCTGTCTAACTTTAAGGGGGGCGGCGCCCTATATTTATATATCAAATTGCCCACTTAGGAAGCAACACTGATTGACAATCAATTTCACATGTATATTTCATACATATATATATATAAACACATTTCTGCTTTTTTTTTTTTTTTACATATACCACAACTCAAAGAGTAACCAACATGCTTCATTATAAATCTCTTGTTTCAGCATCTAAACTTTTTGTTAAAATGAACCGTGAGATATGAGACCTGCTTCCCGTTGCACTGCTGCTTGAGAGTCCAGAACACAAATTTTAAATCCTGTAATCAGAGATGACTCTGAATAAATGCATACTTTCTCAGAGTTTCCAGTAAAAGCCCGGCCCTTGATTCTCCATAACGCATCCTTCCGTAACACTTTAATGCCCCAACCCTATTTGGATCCATTTAATTTTTTTTTTTTTTTTTTACAACAACAACAACCCCTTCACATCCCCAGCTCCATTTTCCAAACCACAGCTTTCCTGTATTTTCATCTGAGGAGAATCAGAGCTCTTTTAAACGCTGCTGCAGAATATAAACAGGACAATAGAGGGGGTTCGAATGGCAAAGCTGGCATCATTCGGCGTGTTCCACGTCTCCTTTTTAACCGTAAAGTGGCCATTTTTACCCTCGTGCTCTCCGTTCGGCTCTCAGCGGCAGAGCGGCTCTGCTGGGAATAGCACTGATCCTTCATCTTGTTAAAGTGATATTGACCTGGCTGTGTCGATTTCTATGAAGGACTCGTTCACTGCTCAAGTGCTGAGACTTCTAATGCACTCTCAAAGCTCCGGCTTTGCTTTTTTTATCTGCTCTTTCCCAGTTATAAAACAGGTTTAGATACAACATTCAGATTTCTTTAAATATTAAAAAGTAAAAAAAAAAAAAAGAAAAAAAAGGTTGGGTTTATTCTTCCACTTTTAAGTTAATCTTTTGTGCAATTCCAATAAAACAGCTATAAATCTAGGTTTAAATGTGATTGAAAGAAGGAAGACATGTTAGGTACGGTGAATAAATCAGTTACGGATCATTTTAATGTAATCTGCAAAATGTAAATCAAAACAAAAGTTTTTTTCCCAGATTTTCTCCCCAAAACACTGAATAACAGAGGAGCCGATCGAGATCAAACACTGTTTAGCTGATTCACTGAATTAGACAAAGGTGAATCTTAATCAGGACCAAAGGTTTTACTGATTCAATCTCCGAGTCACTAAATGAGAGAGAGATGAAGCGTGGTCAGAAAGGAAAACTTTAGTGATTTAAGATTTAAGAAATACTATTTTGAAGAATTTTGACTCACTGGATGAGCAAGAAGAAAATTCATGTTCATGACATGAAGCTTCAACGAGTCAAATACTAAACTGCTGAAAGAGTCAGTGATAGATCCGCTGAATGACAAAGAGTTATAAAATAATAACAGATTAAGAAATAACATGTAAAAAATTATGTTTTCATGATAAAAGGACCTGCGTCTCTTCTTGAATCCGTGAATCATAACTGTCCTCTCTCTGTCAGCAAGACAGTATTAGACTCATTGAATCTTTCTGTCACAACCATGATATGACTCCATGGTCATTCAGGGAGTCAGTGTTTAAATTAGTGATGCTTGATTCATGACAGAGATTTGCTTCGCTTCGATTCAGTCAGTGAATCATTATTACAATTTGCTCCATTCACCTTAAAGTAGTGAATCTTTTCTTCATTATTGAGACTGACTTTTGTCTCATTCATTGAGTCAGTGCTGGAGTCAGTGTGTCTTTTAGTCGTGACTGATATGATAATATTTTATGGTCACAGAGTCATTTTTTGAATCTTCGGTCATAACTATGATTCA
Source organism: Clarias fuscus (assembly GCA_030347435.1). Classification (NCBI taxonomy): domain Eukaryota; kingdom Metazoa; phylum Chordata; class Actinopteri; order Siluriformes; family Clariidae; genus Clarias; species Clarias fuscus. The sequence goes on from CM059228.1 coordinate 22,243,889, forward strand.
CTTCTTCTAAAACAGCTACATAAGCACGTAGTAGCTCTTTGTCTTTAGACTGTGACATGATCAGACTGCACATCTGCGGGTGAATGAATCATTTAAGTGAACAAACTGGTTTACGAGTCAGTGCCGGTCTGTATAACTCTAGCTAAACTAAAGCAATGTGACGTTTTTCTATCCGTTCTCATGTTGCAATAAAAGGAAGTCTAGACCAACTGTGAGAAGATCTAACTTCAACAAATCTTCAAATAGTCTGGGACTGTGCACGGCAAAAGAAGCACCAAAAACGATTGCAATTAATCCTGCAATTTCAGAGCAGCTCTTTCTCAGCAAACTAATAAACCGAGCGTGTGCTCAGCATCATACATGCCTCATTTAGAGCTTGGAGCTGAACAAAGCAGTGGTGCAAAGTGAGAGGACGACCGAATGGTGACAATGGACAATAACGTGTGAATGTGATTCTGAAAAATGAAAGGAAGAATAAAAGAAATCGCAGGAGAAATGATCATTATGAGATAGGAAGCCTGGGATTATTGCATATGTCTCATTTTCATTATTGCCCTCAGATTTCGTCAAAACAGATGTTTGGATTCTGATCTGTTTTCCATGTTTAATGCATGGCTGGTTGAGGTGCGTCCTCTCCCCTTCGCTTCTTTCTCCTCTCCCCTTTTCTTATCATCCAGTCGATCTGGTCACCGAGAGGCAAAAATATTGAATTTTTCTTCGCCACAGATGGATTGCCGTGATTTATTTATTTATTTTTTTGGTTATTCCCCAAATATCTCAGCTCGCCACGAGCTATTTGGGAGCTATTGATCTGAACATTAAAGGAGCAGTGAGTTTCTTGGCCTCCACTGCTCACAGGGAAACAGAGGGCTTGACCTAAAAATCCATCCGCTTCTTTCCTGGATTCCTCCAAATCCTCAAACCAACGTCGGGAGAACACGGCTTTCCAAGTCATATCTCTTCTCGGTGGGATCTGGCGATGGATTCTGAGGGGTTTTCTACACACATTTCTTTGCTCTACAAACACACAATGTGGGTCAGGAAATGATGACAGATATACCGATGACACACACACACACACACACACACACACACACACACACACACACACACACACACACACACACACACACACACACACACACACACACACGAGTGTGCTACTGTATAAAATACTCTAGGTAGTCAGCCTATTTATACCTAAACAGTTGAATTCTTGGTGCAATGTCTGAATGAAGATGTGGTCTCCAAAAATAAGTTTTCCTACCTATATTTTGCTTGATGCTGTCAGACCCCTTTTAACTCGATCTTGGCCAGATCTGATCTAGCACATTTTTGACTGCAGCCCTACACCACGTCACTGCTAGTAAAAAAAAAAAAAAAAAAAAAAAAACCTAACCTGCTGTCTAAGGACACCCATCCATCCACCTCTCTAGTCCAACTAGGGATCGTGGAGGCCAGAGGTGAACATTGTATTCATTCTTGTTTTTTTACGACTGTCGTAGGACCTCCAGTCAACATTCAGATGCACATTCACACACTACGGGCAATTTGGAAACGCCAATTAGCCTAATCTGTATGTTTTTTGACTGGGGGAGGAAACCGGAGTACCTAGAGAACATACAACTCTACACACACAGGCCCCAAGGTGGGAATCAAAACTGGACCTGGAGGTGCAAGGCGACAGTACTACAGTAACCACTAAGCTACCTGCCCGAAATATGTTATGCATGTTTATGTACCATAATTGGTCATATACTGTTAATATTAATTCATATTATTGAAACTCTTAATATTACATACAATGCACCACATTGCATTGCTCCATGGTATATTCAAAGATCCAGGTGCATATTATTTGTACACACAATGGTACCTAACATGGCTGTGACATACGGTACACATTTGCTATACCATACCAGTACTTACATATCCAATATGGGACAGTACAAACATATTACGTTAGATACCTGCTAAATTAGCCATTGTAGTACCCAATGGCATTTACCAAAGTGTTCCAGTACACACCATACTACTTTCATGGTACTCACTGATGTACCACAGTACCTACCCTGGTACTCTGTAAAATACTGTGGTGTCTACCATGGTCATGTCTGAAATACCTCAGTAGTACTATGGTATAATATCGTATGTACAGGGTGGGCCATTTATATGGATACACCTTAATAAAATGGGAATGGTTGGTGATATTAACGTCCTGTTTGTGGCACATTAGTATATGTGAGGGGGCAAACTTTTCAAGATGGGTGGTGACCATGGTGGCCATTTGGAAGTCGGCCATCTTGGATCCAACTTTTGTTTTTTCAATAGGAAGAGGGTCATGTGACACATCGAACTTATTGGGAATTTCACAAGAAAAACAATGGCGTGCTTGTGTATTGGGTATTTTTGGTAAGTTTTGAATGATGTTAGACCAAAGTCGCCTATCTGACCTTGGGATCATTTTGAATGAATGATAATTTTGCTTCTGGTAGCCTTTTGCTCTTTCTTTCTGCAACCATGTTGATGCCCTGACCTGTTCTTGAATCCCAGTCCTCAACAGTAAATGTGCTGTGTGTTATATACTGGTTCTCTGGGGAACCTGTTGAGGATGGTAGTAAAAGCACATGTATTGCTTTGTCAAAAGAAGAGTGCCATAAAATGGCTCCTCTGCGTCAAAAAATACTCGAAAACAATGATTTACCAAACCATTAAATCAGGAAGCAGGTGAAGGATAAAAATATGCTTATCTGTTCTGTAGAAGTGGTTGTTGTGAGGTGTGGACGTTGTGCAGTGTGGATGTGGTTTGCACCTAAACAACGTCCACACTGCAGTAGTGTAGCGCCTTAGCAAACCCCATGAGACACTGCAGTGTAGCTGTACTAAATGAGTGTGATATGCATAAATCATCATGTGTCATCATGAGTCACGGTTTTACTTACCACAGCCATGAGATGACATCCTGTAGGAAGCTGTTGTATTTCTTATGTCTGGTTCTCTAGTCAGGATTTCTGACCTCCTTAACGGAACACAGGTGTGATGTGGGCGGACGTTGAACGGACCTTAAGCAGCTAATTACAGTAAGGTTGTTATTTTGAGGTTGTATTTACAACATTGTTTTGGGTCATTCATTCAATGTTATCCCAGCATAATTTTAATAACTATAGTACTATTTCTACCTCAACACTAAAACAACACTGTCCCGATGATTGGGGGGGGGGGGGGGGGGGGGGTGGATTTGGGAACACCAATTAGCCAATGTCTTTGGGTGAATGAACATGCAAACTTCACACACACTCGAACCCTCAACTCTGGAGGTGCTGGTACACAGTTAAACAGATTTTCTTTGCTTCATTAATTCTACTTGTGTTTCTTTTTCTTTTCTTTTTTTTTTCCTTCTAAAGAATGCTTATCAAATTCAGAGACATCCATGACTTTCCAAATGATTGAGAATTTAGAAAGCTCTGATTTGGAATTTATTATTTTTTTAAATATATTTTATTATTATTATTATTAATAATAATAATAATAATAATAATATCATCATCATCATCATTATTATTATTTTATTTATTTTATTATTATTACTTTTAATTTCTTAACTTAGTTCCTTATTTTATTTTATTTTATTTTATAATTATTACTATATTATTTTATTATTTATGTGAAGCACTTTGGGGCATTCTTGCTTTTTAAAGTGCTATACAAATAAAGATGAGTTGAGAGTTGAGTTGAGTTTTAATAGATTGCAGTGTTACTGTAAGTATTTCTCTCAATCTTAAGCTTTGAAGCTTAAAATTAGGCTTAGGGTTAGAAGGCAATCTGGGTGTTTTTTAGACACATGAATATATACAGAGACTTTAGGGATAAACTGAAACTTGTAGTTGATTATCGTACAATAGTGAGAGTAAACGTGATTGGATGCAAATAGGAGAAGAGAGTGATTATACAACACCTGGGTGTAAATAATTTGATGGGCCATGAACACACAAGTACAAATAGCGTCATGGGCTATTCCCTTCCAGGTACAAATAGCATCTGCCTTTAAAAAAAATACTCAAAGACTCAAATGTTTTTGAACTTTTGGAAGTACTGGAAAAAAAAAAACACATACACTTTTTTATATATATATATATATATATATATATATATATATATATAAAGACACTGAGACGCCCCTTTCAGGCAATATCAATAGTGTGTTGCTGCTGAATACCTGACCTTCATGGAAAACACAGCATCTGGAGCTGTAAGGATTTGGAGAAGAAAGCTGTTTACATGCATCCTGACTGGCGGATAGCTTCACAGTACACCCCGAGATGATTTTATATCACGTTCCGACACGTGGAGCGTATTGAAGATCTATAGACATGATATTGCTCCGGGGAAGGCGGCGTGTGGAAACAGACCTGCTTTGAAACGTTTACGTTACAAGATTAATCCATGCTGCTGCCAGGTCATGCTTCTGTATGTTTTTCACCTCTATCCAATATCAAATAAATTAATATATCTATCTCTCTCTATCTATCTATCTTTCCCTTTTTAGATGCAAAGCGATCCCATCGTCACAGACACATAAACTACAATCAGTATTTGTCACGATGTGGTCGTGTGCCTGCTGCAGATGCCGCGGAATAGAAGGCCACGGCCTCAGCTGTCCATCAAAGCCCGGTTTTCATTTTCTGCTGTCATTCCGTAAAAGGTAAAAGCAGTCGCATGACGCCGACTCGTCCCTCGTCTTCCTGTAATCTTGCTGAAAAGTCACAGCCGAACGAGAAGTCGTGAATTAATGTCAGCGCTCGTTCCGGTTTTTATTGTGACAGCGGTGTGAGATTATTTGCAGGATTTGATAAGGTTTTAACAGCGGATGTTCCAGATCGTACAGGAGGGAGGCGGAGAGGGATTGATCCGAAGTGTCGTTTAATAATCACAGACAAGGATTCAGAGCAGGGTTTAATATCAGAACCTGAGATGTGTAATGGCGTCTATCTGTCCTTGACTGCCAGTGCATGGAATGTTTTACTTTTTTTATTTTGAAAAGATATCTATGAATAACTTAGACTTCTGATGTAATTTTTTTCTCCTTCTAGACATCACTTTAAAAGTTGTGTGAGCCACTGATGCTATCGTGTCTAAATCAGCTAGGCGCCTTTCTTTGCTAACCCGAGCTATACCAGATTATAAGCTAATGTAGCTGTTGCTCGCTTGGAGAAAATTCACATTTATTCTGGCGAAACTGTGACGCAAAAATACCTCATTTAAAATAACTTGTTCACTCCAGCTTCTATAAAAACAAAAAGTAAATCGATATAGCAGATGTTAGCTTAAACCTTTTGAGCTAAACACACTCTCTGATAAACTAATTCTATGCTTTGATCAGTTGATCGATCTGCCTCACTTAGTATTATTTTGCGTACTTCTTGTAATATTCAATGAAATAATATTTTTTATATTTTATTTGTAACAATAGCAACTACATATATATATTTATATATAGTTGTATATCTATAGTTGTATATGTATATCTATATATATATCTATATATATATATATATATCCCATCAGCTCTGTGTTTGTTTATAAAAATGAAATGAAAATCAATTTGTAGCATCATGAAATATGAATATGCAGAAATACTGCAAATGCAGTTCAGTTTTTTAAATGAAGAAAACAGAATGTCAAATCCAAACAGTTTTCAAAGCAAGATTCAGGCAACATCAGTGAGGAAGGATAAAACTCGTGAAGTAAACAGAATAGCAATACTGTCCAGGTAAAAATCAGGTCAGATCAGATGCGCGCACACACGCATGCACACAAAAAGAGCTGTGACTGTGACCTTTGGAGATCTGGAGCTTAAATAGACAGACTGATCAGTGGATAGCACACACCTGGTGGTGCGCGTCATTAGTGACATGTGACTGGCAGTGGCTGATGGGAGGTGTAGTCCAGCGCATCCATGCTGCTACTCTGCCAATTACACAGTGAAGCAGTTTAGGAAAGCCAATTGGGAGAGTTTCTACACTCTGTGCTGGAGATTGTGCTCAGGTGTGCATGATGCTAGCAGCCATGTTTGTAGGCTGTGGTGTCTGCTGGGAGTTGGAGTCTCTGCAAGTAGCAGCAACTGTACAGTAAAATCAACTCAAACAGCAGAATTGCTTCTTCTCCTAATACAATTTTACATTTTAATAAATATCTAGTGTAGACAAATAACGGATTACATTTTAAGCAGATGACAAATATATAAACCTATGTACATGCAAATACACACATACTGCACTTCTCTTTAAGTAAACATTATCTCTAACTGCTAGGATTATAAAAAAAAATACACTAATGCAACTTTGTACTCAGTGATTATATGTTTAGATGTGGGAATATGTCACTATGGTAAAAAAAAAAAAAAAAAAAAGGATTCGTGAATGAGACAAGTATTAATTTTCACAAAGTCTGATGTTTCAGTGTATTCCTGACAATTACTTTAAAGATATCAGATTATAACTCCTGGGCCACATCCTGACTGATGGCGCAGCCCATTATTGCATAAGCAATGCTTGGAGTTTGTGGGTTTTTGTTTGACCATCTGTCTCTTGACGCTCGACCACAAGTTCTCAATGGGATTAAGGTCTGGGGAGTTTCCTGACCATGGACCCAACATTTCCATGACCATTGAGTTATGACTTTAGCCTCATGGTGAGGAACTCCATCATGCTGGAAAAGATGTTTTTGTACTGTTCTTTATTCATGGCTGTGTTCTTAGGCAAAATTGAGAGTGAGCCCAATCCCTCGGCTGAGAAGCGACCTCACACACAAACATGAAAGGTCTTAGGATGCTTTACTGTTGCTTCACATGCCTCGAGATGGGTAGAAAAAGAAAGACCAAAGGAATTAGCGTAGCTGCCGATCATTATATTAGCGGCAATAGATGAGAATGTGCAATTAAGTGTACTGGAGTACAGTATGAGGTTATACTATAGGATGAATTATGTGTATTCCAGGCTAAAGAGATGTGTCTTAAGTCTGCTTTTAAACCCCGGACAATATCAGGAAGGCGATTCCAAATCTTAGGAACTAAATGTGAAAACGCTCTGCGCCCTTTTGTGGACTTTGTTATTCTAGGACCTGCCAAAAATCTAGAGTTTTGTGATCTTAAGGAGCGCTACGGATTGTGACGTGTCAGAAGACTGGCTCGATACGTTAAACCATATGGAGCCTTGTAAGTAAGTAATGCTAGTTTGTAATTCATTCTAAACGGAGCAGGTAGCCAGTGCAGGGATGATGGTGTTGGGGTTACATGATCATATTTTCTTGACCTGGTGAGAACCCTGGCGGCAGCATTTTGGATTAACTGTAGCTTGCTTATTGAGGATGCAGGACGACCATCTAGTAGTGCATTAGAACAGTCCAAACTGGAGGTCATGAATGCATGAACCGGCTTTTATGCATCAGATACAGATGAAACGTTCCTAAGCTTGGCAATGTGGAAAAACGGTGACCTGCACCTACAGGTGTTCTCACAATGGAATATGCATTCTCTAATTAAATCTTGATGTTCTTAACAGGTTTGCAGTGGATCCTGAGCCTCTCTCGATCTGTCTCTGTCTCTCTCTCTCTCTCTCTCTGCTCTGCAAGAGGGAAAAAGAAGGAAAAAGAGAGAAAACACTGGCATCTCTGTGAATCATCATCTTTTTCCGTGTAGCAGAAGAGCATCAGATGCTGTAAATCTCACAGTGGCGCGGGTGTGAGGAGTCTGTCGCATGGAATCGCTGCTGTTTTGAACACGTTAAGCAGGAGGATTGATTTGTATTTTAATATTTCTAATAAGGACGACATGTTAAACATATCTGTTGGAATATAAAACAAGTTTTGTTTACAAGGTTTTGTTTGATTTATGTTTTTAGTTGCTCTAAATTATACATTCTCAAATTTTTTAATCTTTGTACAGTGTTTATTAATGAAGTAATTCAATCCTGTGAATAACAACTGCAACCAACACATATGAAGAGTTTGCCTGCAAAATGAGATCTATCCAGTTTAGCAGTTTTAGGAAAAAGAAGCAATAAGTATTACAAACAAAGTTTTTTTTAAATATATATATATATAAAGAAATATTTTATGCGCTGTAAAATATTTTGTCAAAATTGTTTGGGTAATCTTGTATAAGTATGAATTTTCCTTAAAACACTAAACCTATCCTGCTACAGTTTTGTTTTCATGAATCAAATATTGTATTTAAGGATGCAGTTTAATTTTTCGAATAATGTGTAGGTTGGGTTTTAAAAAACACGTGCTCATGCTTTGATTTGGTTTTTGTAATGAATCACTGACAGTGAATATGATAACAAAAAGGTGCTACCTTGTTGCAAAATTCTTTTCATCACATAGTTTGTTGTAGATCATGAGAAACATTATAAGCGTAACAAAACTTTACACCATCGTCAGTCTTAAGCTCTACCAGCTGAAGTTTCACTACAGTAGCTTATAACCGAACCTTATTATAGTACAGGAATACATGGGTTAACCTCCATTCAGGCATCAACTGACAACATATAGAGGACCTGTATCTGTATCTGTATCTGTATCTGTGGTCCCACAGAGTTCTAATAGAGGTCAGAAATAGAGATAAAAAAAAGCGATACAGTATACAGTATGTGGTTAAGGCATTGGACGACGGTTCGGAAGATCCCAGGTTCAAACCACACGACCACCAAGTTGCCACTGTTGGGCCCTTGAGTGAGACCCTTAACCCTCAACAGCTCAGATGTACAGTATAATGAGATAAATGTAAATCGCTCTGGATCATCAGGGCATCTGCCAAATGCCTAAATGTAAACATGTATACAAAGTGATTTCTTGAGTGTGTGTACAGTAGCAATAAATCTCTCAGTTATTTGTTTTTTTTTTTGGGCAATATTACATTGTGGCTCCTAAATGCAGCAAATATGTGCTAATGATAGTTCAAAGCATCTAAAAGAATAAGATACAGCAATATAAAAAAAAATAACAACAACAATGATAATAAAATTATATATACAGTATATATACAGTACATACTGTATCAATGCTAGTAGTAATCCTGATTTTTTTTCTTCTTCTTCTTATATATATATATATATATATTTGTCACGCGTAAATGACAAATATATGACGTTCAGCATTTGGATCGTTCAACATTTCAAATGTTAATGTATAATGGAATATGATATAATATAATATAATATAATATAATATTATGTACGAATGTATTATATATTAAATTACATTTTTATTTGTATAGTGCTTTTAACAATGTCATTGTCGCAAAACAGCTTTACAGAATGAAAAGAAAATGACGGAAATGAGGATGATTTATGAGTATGAATCAGAATGGTCAGATGGTCCCTGATGAACGAGCCGAGGGCGACGGTGCTGAGGCAAAAACTCCCTGAGATGGCAGAAGGAAGAATCCTTGAGAGAAACCGGACACATTTGGGTGATTATAATAAAATGTCATATTAATGACAGAAAACTTTTTAAACTTATTGAATAATACGGCCTCCGAGTGGCGCAGTGGTTAAAGCGCTCGCCCTATCATCCGGAGATCGCTAGTTCGAATCCCGGGTGGTGCTGTAACCTCTCGCAGCCGGAGATCTAGAGAGAGCCGATTGGCCGAGCTCTCTCAGAGGGGAGGGATGAGAGGTATTTAGTGCTCCCACATTAATCACGGCTCTACAGCCAGTCAGGGGCGTCTGTGAGCTCGCGCAACGGAAGGAGCGGATAGCGCCGTCCTCCGAGTGTGTTACTCCGCCCCCAAGGTTCGAAAAGATGCGGTCGGCTGGCGTCACGTGGTTCGGAGGAAACACGTGATAGTCTTCGGCCCTCCCGGCTGAGTGGTAGTAGTAGCCTTAATGTGGGAGCCCCCTAGTGACGGGGAGGAATTGGACACGACTAAATTAGGGAGAAAATCGGGGAAAAATCAAAAAAAAAAAAAAACCTTATTGAATAATATTAACCTGTACACTGTATTGTACGTGTTTTTTTTAAAATTAGGATTAGAGCACAGAACGTTTTATTATGGACAGTTCTCTGAAGTGGCATTGAAATTATTATAACTACATGAAACACATTATTATGTCACATTATTAATTGGCATAAATGTTACACCATTATATACAGTATGTTATATCAGTAAAGGAAATATGGATATTTAAATAATAAAATGCAAACTACAACGCAATAAAGATGACCTAAAAACAAACAAGACAACACAAAATGACTCTATAAGTGTCACTCGGCTTGCTGAAGAACACCAAAAACAAAATATTAAAATATTTACAGTGTGAGTGAGAATCTCACCTGCGTGACAGGTTTCTTTAAGCTGAACATCAGGAGGAGTTGATGAATGATGACCGACAGGCAGCGACTCGGTACAGCAACCAAAATAAAATAAAAAAGAAGGCGACAGGATTCATTAAAAATTAAGAGGAGTGATGGATTGTGTGGAATAAAGACAACGTTTAGAGAATATTTGTGACGAAAAGGTCACAAATCGACGTGACAGCGTGTAGAAACACAACCGTAAACAAGGTGAGGGCTCCGAATTATTTAAACAGCACGAGCGGAGATGACGGGAGACAGAAGCGGGATTGCAGAGTTTTGCATTTTATGTGCTAATAATCACGAAGACGAGAGCGGAGGAAGATAATTAAGACTCCTGCATTTGCAGTCATTTAACCTACACGACTCCTGCGCTCAGCCTGAAGCGAGAAACATCGAGCTCTAAAGCGAGAGAACATAAACATTGCTCCATATGCTGTAGGACTGGCGTGACCTGGTTAGTGCTAGTATTTAATTTTTCAAGAATTAGCGGTTTAAACGGGGGGCTATGTTTAACTTTTATGTTTAGCTTCTGTCATGTGCTGTAACAGGAAAGGTCACGTATGTGTGACATCAGTTTCAAGCGATTCTGTGGACAGCGGTTATGAGCTTGACGCTGATAAATAACGGCTAAGCGGCGGCGGACGGACGGCTGTCCTTGAGCTGATTCGCTACAGGAAACAGGAGGACATTGAGCTCTGAACATATTAACCATCCAGCTGGGAATCACCTGCACTGTTATACCCTGTGTCTCTTCTAGAAATCAGCGCTTTAATCTGGATCATCATTTAAAATAACAGAGGAGACATGCAAAACACTCTACATAAATCTAATGGTAAGAATGTAAGCAAGGTTTCTCTTTTCATCCCCATTGGAGAGCAGATGTGAAGGAGCCAATACTGATGTTACACTCGCTATGTTTGCAAGGACACAACTATTAAATTAATAATGTGAATAATGGCCCGAATATAATAAAACAGCATCAGATTTATGTATTTCCAGTGGGAATGGGTGGTAAAAAAAACAAACAAACAAAAAAAACATTGATAAATTAATTCCATAGGTAAATATTAAAGGTAAAGATATTTTGTTGGAATGAATATTACCTTTCTGCTCAGGTGGCGGTGCAACATCCGAGACAAGATTGAGACTACAATGTGCTACCAAGCATAACCACAAGGTGGCGCGTTCTCTTGCGGAAACACTGGATTACAGTGGAAGTATTTGCCAAAAAGAAACCGGGGGTTGTTGGTATTGCACCAGCAGGACTCGCTTGCTCCGAACTTGGTTTTGTTCCAGTGTGACGAGTTGGTGTACGGTACCAAACTTTATACTTTATCTGTTCATGTACGAATGTTAACTTGGAAACACCCCTACTGACTTTGGAATCAGTACCTATTGGGGAATAAATCTGCGCTGTGAATTTCTCCCCACATCTCCGTGCGGATTTACGTAACTAATAAGGCTAATTTACTGTAGGTGTTGGTGCTATCAGTGTGTGTGGCTTGTTCGATGAAATCCCGGAGAACAAACAACCCACTCTCACCAGTGAAAACCTTCATCCTCAATCAGAGCTCCTTCTATCATATATAATAAATCATCTAACCAATGTCAGATGAGGCTGATTTCTTGTAACCAATCATAACGCAAAAGGCACAAAAAGGATTTATTAGGAAACATGGAAAGCCTGACCTACAACCTTAAAGTTGAAGAAAAATCTTCTTCTTCTTTTTCCTCCGTCAGGAAGGGGATCCGGCATAAACCTGCGCCAAGTCGTGTGTGGATTGGACGATCTGTTGTGGCGACCCCTTGACACGCAAATTAAATGATGATCCAGATTAAAGCGCTGATTTCTAGAAGAGACACAGGGTATAACAGTGCAGGTGATTCCCAGCTGGATGGTTAATATGTTCAGAGCTCAATGTCCTCCTGTTTCCTGTAGCGAATCAGCTCAAGGACAGCCATCCGTCCGCCGCTTAGCTGTTATTTATCAGCGTCAAGCTCATAACCGCTGTCCACAGAATCGCTTGAAACTGATGTCACACATACGTGACCTTTCCTGTTACAGCACATGACAGAAGCAGGATGTTTTCCTGAAAGGCAACATGGCGATCAGGGTGGAATATGAAAGTTAAACGTTAGCCCCCTGTTTAAACCGCTAATTCTTGATCAGAGTCCATATAAACAATTAAGCTGGAATCTCTAATCAGAATGCTTTTAATCAGACTGTGAAAGTATCGTCCATGCATCCGTGTAAATGTACTGTAATATTTGGTCATGTGAAAAAAAAAAAAAAAAAAAAACGCATTCAAAATGTCTTTATCTCTCTTTTTAAAATGTTTTTTTTTTTTCTCTCCTTAAAAATTTGAGTTAACTGATGCAGAAAGTCTATCATTAAGCTTTGCTCAGACACTCTGATCGCTTCCTATGTCGAATCCGAAAAACAACAGCTTAATTTGGTAAAATTTAAAGCGCTCAAACACACACACACACACACACACACACACACACACACACACACACACACACACACACACACACATAAATCTATACGGTCTGCGCCGCTCAGTAATGCACCGCTTTGTAAGCAGAGGGTCGGGGTCAGTGTTGTCGGGTTTGAGAGAAGACTTTATGTATGCAGCTTGACGGATTTGACATCAACAGGCTAGCTTTTGAATAAACAAGAGGTCTGATTGGCCTGTAGGTCTTACAGGCCTGAGTCGAAAACAACAACAAAAAAAAGGAAGGCTGCTTTTGAAGGTGGAATAATTTACAAAGGAATAAAGTCTGAGCAACAATCTGTTTTGCTTCACACAGATATTCTAAACGTACGAGGATGCATTTCATATCATGTGCATGCACGTGACCTGAAGAGAAGCAACAGACTGATGATGTCATCAAAATGCGCCATCCCAACACACTATGCTAATGTCGTGCCATTATTCACTCCAAACTGTTCATTTGTAACCCACCAACTTAAACACAAAATGTACCAAACTAATGGATGGAGAAAGTTAATTCTTAAAAAAAATAAATAAATAAATAAACGGGAGTCGTTCCTACATTGATTGCAATTAAATAAAGATGTTCATACTAGCACAGGTCATAAGTGTCTGTTACCTAGTACGCTATTAGTAATTTGCTCAAAGTTCTAACAAAAGATGGCGCTTAATGGATTTCAGACTGACGACTTCTATCCTACATCCTTTCATTCTGTGTAATAAAAAGAGAATTCACACTCCTCCACACAGGATATAAAGGGAAATGTCAGTCACTCCCGCGCTCTGTAATAGCTCGTGCTGGTCGGGAAAAGAAAAAGCTTTACATTTGGCTTTAGGGTTGTGGTGACAGACACGGTCCATTACTATTCATCTGGTGCTAAACAAAGGCATCCGTGGCTCAGCACACAGAGACTCCATTATCCACAGAGAGGCTCACATTTGTAATGCCAGTCTGGTCCACTTTTATTACAGCCCACATTTCAATATCCCTGCGTCAACACGCCGTCCCGTAGAGCGCAGAAGTGCTCCAGATCTGATCTGGCCGGCTGCCTTTTGTGATCTTTGTCCAGGTCTCTCTGGTGGTCATATCCTTCTCCTGGCTCTGAACAATGACTTACGCAATCATCTCGTCTCATCGGTCCGAACCGTCCTGACGCTTTGGCTTCCTCTGCTGCTAATCTGACACCTTGTTAAGGTCAACATGATTCATTCCCATTTCTTTGTATTCAGAATCAGAATCAGACCTGAATAGTCCTGGTTCTATTTCCACATTAACCTCTGTTTTAATTGAACAACACGGCTTCTGCACTCATTATTCAGCAGCACGTAGAATGGGGCTCGATCCAGCACTGAGTCTTATTTTGCTTTTTAAAAAAATCTTCATTCAAGCTGACTTCATGCAGGAAACCATACGCTTACGTTCAACATGGGAACTCAGGACACTCCTCTGCATTCACCAAACTCCACCTTTCATGAGTAACTCTGACTTCCGTTGCCTTGGGGTATTTTTACATTCGGTACAATTGATTTGTACCGTGATTTTGATTCACTCCACCTCTTCAAGCAGAAACGAGGATGGTTCCCGAGTGTGGAACTATTGTGTTCTCACCAGACTAGGGGCATAGTGTTACTCGGAAATGATCCCAAGGCCCTAATGTGAAAACACCTTTAGCAGCTTGCAGGTTAGAAGTGTTGACTCAGACCTCCAGGGTCTCGCCTTTAATTTGTGTGCATGTGGAGTTTGCATGTTCTCCCTGTGTTTGACGGGTTTCCTCCAGGTACTCTGTTTGTTTTCTCCCAACAGTCTAAAAATAAACAGTACGGCGGACTTCAGTTTCCAAACGGCCCGTAGGGTGATTACTGGGTGATTGCGTTCCCTGTACTGTGCCTTGAGCGCCCTGGGATTTAGGCTTTAGGCTCTCCTTGACCCTACACACTATAATTGGTATAAATAATGGACCAATGGGTCTTCATGGGAAATGTGGACTTTTATGGTGGTCAGATTGTGTGAAAGTTGCTCATGAGACCCGTTTGGTTGAAGTAAAATACTGTACCATGTTCTCAGCACTTAATTATCTCCCACCAGACTCTACATACAAAGGTTTTGTGAAATGTTTACATCATAAACATGCAGATGTTTGCTGTTGAGTGAGCATCGACTTTCACTGTTTCTCCTCCTACAATGTTTTCGCCCCCTTTTGGAGCTCGACCGAAACCCCACCATGGTCCCTCGCCGGCAGAATAATTATGAACGTTTGATTATCTTCTGTTTCGCCTGGAGAGCGTGATGCCGTTAGCCAACGGGCAAGCAGACATAAAGGTTAACGCCCCTGATGCTCTCGGTTTCAGCTGTAATTGAGCCAGATGGGACCGGGCATTGCCAGAGTTCACTCTAAATCAGTGTTTACACACAGATACACCCAAGACTATCTCATTAGTGCCTCCTGCATCTAAAAGAAGCGGAGTACACTAGGCCTGCGGTGATGATTTGCACGGCACCCAGGCCAGCGAAGTGACGCCGTCTAGGGTGGGCTGACTTCTCAGAGTCCGAGGTGCCAGATGCTGCCGAGGATTGTTTGGGTCCCAACCAGGCGCTGAGGAGCTTGATAGGTTGTTGTTGTTGTTGTTGTTGTTGTTGAATGCGACATTATAGGCATCAATGCGCCATCTGCAGGATCATTTTACCTATGAATATTTAACGATAAGTCAAAACTGGACTCTTTATATTAGCTAATTTTCCTGTCTGGGAGTTCATCTTATTGGTCTCATATGGATGAGTGGACCAGTACGGAAGTGCGCGTGAATATTGTGATAATGTTGTGTTAAAACTGATTTGGGAAGCGAATTGTGGTGCTTGTGCTGCTTTGATTCATTTATGGAAAAACAAATAAACATCAACTTTTGATGAAATTCTAAATGTGTTTTGTTAAAAGGCGGAACGGAGGCCCAGTGGTTATGCACTGGCACTTTGCACCTCCAGGGTCCGGGTTCAATTCCCACCTGTGTTTACACGTTCTCCCCATGCTTGGTGTGTTTCCCCCCAAAGACATGCAGATTGATCTAATTGCCGTTCCCAAATTGGCCACAGTGTGTGAATGAGCATGTGAGTGTACAGTATCTGTACCCCACTCATACCCTGGGATAAGATCCAAGCCCCCTCCAAGTGAGTTTTTAACAAAAAACATTTCTTAAAGGTTGCCAAGCTCGATATTGCGATTACGATTAACAAATGATATTTTACACAACCGCATATTTCAGATTACTTCATCAACACGTACTTCTTAGAGGCAATTCTAATGCTGCCAACAAAAAAATACACAAAAGTTTTTTCGTCTGCCAATTTTTTTTGTGTCATGAAAAAGAAAACATATGTCAAAATAACAGTTCCCAGGGTTGAAAAGGTATTAAAAAACGGGTTAATGCACCCACATCGTACCCGTCTGTGGTGTGCTACAGGTCTGTGAACGATTGTGTCTTTAACACGACACGATTAAACCACATGTCTTGACTGTGTTGCATGTCTAGCATCATGAATATGTAATTCTACCTAAAGGTGTCCAATAAATGAGACTGACTTTGGGAGCGTTGATTGCACGTGCAAATTACTATGCCTGCGGTGATCAGGTCTTACATTCTGTTAACATTAAGCTAATTTCTGTAAAACAAAATGATACATTTCAGTGAATTTAACAGTGATATTAGTGAGTAAATGTTTTAAGGTCAAATTAAATGGTTCCCACCAGACAAGTAAAGTACAATGAAATAAAAATGCAGTGACGTCTTTTCATTAGCCATAAGTGACCAAACATGTTTCCAGTCTCTACATTTAGCCACGCCCATCAGACTCCATAAAAGGGCGAAGCACACCAAGAGCTGAAAATGTCATTAACCCGAGTGTTTTTTATTATTATATCTATTCCTTTTGATCATTATGAGAGATTACTTCCTCTCTTTAAAGTGATGAGTGCTGTGATTTAATAAACGCCAGTTACATTGTGCAGTTCATTTTTCACTTTGGTTATTTTTTTTTTTTCCTTTTCAGTTAATAAATGTCAGTTCAGTTCATTGAGGCTGTAGAAAGGTTGTAATGGATTCCTGTTAAATGACTTATGATTTAGAGCGGTGTGGTTAACCTGCACCTTTTATATCCCATTATTCCTTTTGATCAGGAAGCCATTTAGACTCGCAGCAGAAGATACAAGCGCAGGATTTTTACGACTCTCGGTCAAACGCGGTGCTTTAACGTTCTCACATTCCTCCCCGAGGAAGGGGCAGAGGGGCGGGGCAGATGAGATGGCGTGAGCGAACACAATGCTAACGCTAATGCGGACCAACCAATTCGTACAACGTTAGAATTCCGATTTGCTTTGGCTTCATGGCGACACTGGGGTTAAAACGGAAAAACTGCTAACTCGGAAATTTTAAACATGATATTAGAAAAGAGGCTTTTATCTTTGCTTATAACAAATTATTTATCTATTTGTATAAATTTGAATAATTATATTAATGCTTAAATATATTTTTATTTGATTAAATAGTCAGTGGGTTTGGAGTAAAATGTTAGAGAAAATCATTTTATTAATGTATAAATCTACATATAGTCATTAAATCTCAAATCAAGTCAGCTTTTATACTGTACAGTTCAGTACACAGTGAAACAAAACAGTGTTCCTCCAGGACCGGGGTGCTACAAACAACATGAATTTACAACATGAATGAACAAGAATTAAATAGCTAACGAAGTCACTCATTATCTGGCTAGCTGAGACAAAGCAGATTATTATACATTCATAAAAAAAGACAACAAGACAACATGAAGTGCACGTGTAAATGTGCAACCAAGAGCGACAACACGACAAACAACATGACACAATCCAATCCAATCCAATCCTGAGGAATGAGTTGAGGTAGTGGGATGAGATCAGTAAACATTTCTTGTACTTAGCAGCGATGATGAAAAAAAAAAAAAAAAAAAAAAAACAGTCCTCGTGCAAATAGCAGGTAATAAATAATGTGCGAAAAGCAGTTTCAGGATGGGAAAGAAGCTGTTACACGGCCTGGATGTGAGGCCCGAATGCTTCGGTACCTTTTCCCAGATGGCAGGAGGGTGAAGGCTGAGTGTGATCTAATCTAATAGAGATAATCATCTTGATTCATACACATTTTTCACATTTCATACAGATTTCAAAAATGTAAATAACATTGAAATGAATTAAATTCAATCTTTTATGTTGTATATACGTGTGTATTATATTTCATTATCATCTGTCTTGTTTTATTGTTGAACAAATATTCAATTAGTATTAGGTTGTAATTTCAAAATAAGTGATTTTTTATTTCTGTTTCATTTCTTCAGTTCTTTTTTCGAATGATTTATTCTTTTCTTTTCTTGCTTCTAGTGTCAATTTGCCTAGAGGAAATGTTTATTTCATTTTATTCTGTTCTGTTCTTAAACAACTTGCATGTATTCAGGTAGTTGTGTTAAAATGTTTGTAGGAATGTTTTACTCCTGTTTTGGGTCATTCGTTTGTTTTTTCCTTATTTCCTTCCTTCCTTCGTCTGTTATGGTCATGTGTTTAACGTAGAATATATTTCATTAAATACAGCTTAGCTGGATTTTTTTCAAACTAACTTGTTGATGTGTGTAGAATGTATTATATATTTATTTATTACATTGATTGTTAATGATTTGTATATATTTAAATAATTTAAATAATAACGTTTTTTGCAGAATTCCTTATATAAAAACAACAACAACAACAACAACAAAACTTCAGTTAATGACTTTTGGAGTTCTTGTGTCTATGGTTGAGGGTTTTTCCTGAATCTGATGTGTTTAATACTCTGATCAGACATACTGTAAAAACAAATAATTAAGCCCAGTACAGTGTAGGTTCTTCTTGTGCCACCAGGGCGGCTCTGGCCTTTTGGCGTTTGACTCTACAAGACCTCTTGGGGGTGCTGTGGTGTCTGGCACCAGAACGTTGGCAAACGGTCCTTCGGGTGCTGCGGGTTGCAGGGCCTGCTGAGCCCCGTGCTGCTGTGGGATCAGACCAGAAGGACGGGCCTTTGGTCCGTGTGGGCCTGGGTGAGCCTGGGGTGCCCATGAATCTTGTCAATAGTTTTCTGGTATATAACTGATAATCAATGTCTGTTTTTGGCTGATTTGACATTTTTATCTAATTATACATCTGAGCAGTTGAGGGTTAAGCGTCTTGCTCAAGGGCCCAACAGTGGCAACTTGGTGGTCATGGGGTTTGAACCTAACCTAACCCTTAATCACTCAGCTACCCCTGCCACTGGATGCATTTTTCAATCCTGACATATTTTATAAATATAAAAGACCATTTAAGATCTGATGAAACTTAGTAATACATGGTAATAATTCCGTTTCTTTAAACGTATGCTTTGATGTTTGTTTTTTCAATTTGGAGTTGAGACTCGTGTAATTGACCACTAGAGCGGTTTCAGAAGCGCAAGTTTAAAATGAACTCTGTTGATCAAAGCCGTTACGGCTACACTTTGTGTTTTATTCCTGCGTTATCTGTCATTATCTGCATTTAGTCACGTCCACAAACGTGACGATGCCTGTATGTGAAGTGCGATTCTCCCCAGCGGCCGTAAATGAACATGTGGATTTTTTGAAGAAGGCAGAGATTAATAAGTGATTTATTTGCTCGGCAATCAGGGGAAGCAGATATAATAATCTGCTATGTAGAAAAAAAAAAAGAAAAAAAAAAAAGGAAAAGAAAAAAAAAGTTCTGTGTGCTGCCTCGATTAAAAATGGCTGATGTAACACTGACTTAAACCGTGCGTGTGTGTGTGTGTGTGTGTGTGTGTGTGCGCGCTCGACTGCGGCTGTGTTAAGGGCTCCCTGTATCTTGCTTCACAATTCTGCTTCTCTATAATAAACCTGCAAATAAAATTTTTTTTAAAAATCCTGCAAAAATCTTTCCATCCATTTTGCACTACTAAAGAGCAGCATGAAGTTTAACGCATGTCCGTGGTCTTAGCTTGCCGTGCTTGCGACGGCTCCTAATTTAACTCAGTGTTTCTGTAATTTTCTTTTCATACAGTATAGATGTGTAGTGATTTTGTTGCCAAGGCAACCGTCACATTATGCAAAACACCTTGGTTAAGGTTAAGGGCATTAAACACCTAAAATTATTCCTCGCTCAAGCCCGAGAGAGAACATGTTAGACATGATAATCACGAGGTTACACCGTGTGTGTCCAGGGATCAAGGTTCTATATTAGTTTGTCTGCAAAAGAAAAGTTGTTTTTGCAACATGTTGACACGTGCTAAACGAGCACCGGATGTTTGTCTCTGTCCCTCTTCTTCATCTTCTTCTTCTTCTTTTTTTTTTTTTTTTGAAGGGAACTCGGGTGGTAATTGGTGAGGAGGAAGACTTCGGAGTCTGTTCTGCAAGAAGGTCCCTAGACATTAAAAAACCAGCAACAGCTGTGGGAGGACAATAAACTCTTCTTGTGAAACGATTCGGAGCCATATGTCCTCAGGGTCGCACTTAATTTTTTTTCGACAGGCCTTTTTATGCACTCGGCGAGCTGCTGGCGTGTTACCGGTTTTTACCGATCCGCTTCGCTAATGTGTTTGATGATGCGACCTCCCAGCTACGAGATTCAAACAGACACATCGGACTTCGCTTGTATGTTAAACCATGCCGGGAATCATCACGAGCATCTCGAGAATTGCCGTAATGACTGCGTGTACGTGTGTGTGTGTGTGTGTGTGTGTGTGTCAAGGGATGGAGAATAAATCCAGTGTAACAAATTAAATTATTATTTTATGCCTCTTTTACAGCATTCATCTGAGAGGCGCTTTTATCTACAGAATCTCACTCAGGAAATGAACAGCTGATCGGTCCTGGGATTTAAACTCACAACCTTCCAGCCTGTAAGATGGAAATTTGCATGTAATTAAACGAAATAAAAAAAAGATATAAAATAATAAAATTGATGCTCGTTTAGCATTTACTTTTTTACAGTTTATCCATAAAGAATTATATTAATACCTATGCAAGGAAAGCGCCTTGTTTTCAGAGTTAGGGAGCATGTTGCTCAGATTATTAAAATAAGATGCGTAGAGTTTATGTTTCCTGACTCTAAACAAGGTGTTCAAGCTTTAAGCCTTTTTAAGCCTGTGATGTTGTGAAGCATCACAGGCTTCACAACATCAGTACCAACTTTTCCAGCGAACATTATCCAACTGAAAGGTTTGACCACAAAGTGAGATATCTAATTAGTCATAAATTTTGACGTCTCGTAAATCGACATGTCTTTGAAGTTTAAAAAAATACAATCAAATTGCAAACTTTTTTTGTTTAAGGGAATATTTTATTTTATGGTTTATTTCTGCAATCTAAAATGAAAAAAAAAAGAAAAAAAAAAGGTTATATAATATTTAAGGGATTGTGGGTTGTTCTGTACAATTCATTGTTTTTTTTTTTTCCCCACGAAACACTTTCTTTAACGATGTAAAGAATTACAGCTCTTCTCTTATCTTTTCTCTCCAGCGATCTGTTTTTCTCACCTAATTTCTCAGAAACTTTCCAGAACTTGAGGCTTTTTAATTCCCGTGCCAGAAGAGTTCCCGGCCTTATTGACAACATCACCATTAAAAATTCAAATAATGCGTCCACTTAGTGGTCTGATTGGGGAATGAATAAGACATGAGGTGGCGTCTGGCAGGCGAATAAACAACCCTGACTGAGACCAAATACCTTCACTACAAACAAACCATCCCATTTATTTAAAGGTGTGAGGAAGAGATCGGCGAGGAACCAGAACCTGAAGCCTGCACAGAAGATCTGATCTACACCCAGCGTTTAATTATATACAGAACTATAAGGAAATTATTTGTCAATTAATCTTTGGCCAAGCTGCATCTGTAACACGACTCCTCTTAAAGTGTAGTCATGAATAACAACAACTCAGATACACGATATATACACAAAAGCAGATTCGTGGAATTATTCATGGAATAATTGTATTTTTGTTTTCTTTCTTTCTTACAGCTCTTTTCCTGTTTTGTCCCCTTTTGTAGCCCATAGTTTCCATCCCCCTGCCCTTCATCTTTTCCTCCATCTTTCCTTAATTATTTTCTTCCCTTCTTAATGATCTTCTTTCATTCATCTTTCCTCCGTCCCTCATTCATTTCTTTCAGTCCTTTCCTTCCTTTCTTCCTCACCTGTTACATTTCAGTGTTTGGGCTGATCAGAGCTGGCAGGGCTGCTGCATGCTGTCTAACACCCCCCGCCCCCCCACACTCACACACACACACACACACACACACACAGGTGGAGGCTCTAACACTCCGCTTAAAGGACAACTCGCTCAGTCATTTCATGTAAACGGCAGGAATTGCTGCTGCGGCGCTTCACCAGCTCGCTGATCACTGCCCCTTTATTACCGCTTTTATCACACGACCCAGGGTTCTGAAATGCCCCGCCCATTTCTGCCCACCTCTCCTCACTCCAGGCAACTTCCGCCCACCTAACACTTCAACTGCAACAGACCTTTCCTTCCTTTCTCCGGTATATTATTGCTACTTTCTCATTCTTTATACCACTTTTCATTTCCCTTATCCAACTTTTCTTTCGTTCTTTCTTTCTATTTATTCAATGTTACTTTTACTCTCTTATAGATTTCCACATTTCTTCTTCCTTCCTTACTTTTGCCTTATGCCTCCATTTTTTCTTTTCCATTTGACCTTATTATATTAAGCTTAAATAAATAACCCTAGCTAGATAATCCCCCCCCCCCCCCAAAAAAAAAACTGACCAGTTGAAAACTTGAAATGAGTAAAAAAACATGTGTAGACAAATAATTTAATACTGTTTGTTTTGTATTCTTAGAGTTAAAAAGATTAAGCTTTTATTTGCACAAAGTATACCAAGGTACAGGATATAAAGAAACTAGATAGATAGATAGATAGATAGATAGATAGATAGATCGATCATACGGACATTCTAAAACATGCCAAATGGAAGGAACCGAAGGAAATGACATGTCACTGACTGCCCCTGATTTTGAGATGAAAGCTTATGTTTGTGTTTAATGTTTAATTTAATCAACGCACTGAGCATGATTAACATTATTAATGACATCATACTGGTTATATGTGCATTTCACACTTTTCTCTCTCTTTTTCTTTCTTTCTTTCTTTCTTTCTTTCTTTCGATGGTAAAGTTTTGTGATGGTAAAAATCTGGCAGCAGAAATTAAGTTGTTGGGTTGTTTTTGCTGTGTGTGTGTGTTTGTGTGTGTGTGTGTGTGTGTGTGTGTGTCGTGTGTATGGGTGTGTGACATTGTTGTCGGCTCTTTAAATAGCCTCCGTCGTGTTTTGCTTGTGCTTCGACTGCAGATGTGGGACTCATTTAAGAGATAGCCGAAGACGAGGGTTGTTCACTAATCGCAGCAGCTAATTACTCATAAATTCGTTTGCTCAGCATCCCTGTGCAGACCGAGTGGCTGGAGTTCTTCGCTTTGTTTGATTATTAGTTCCTCTGTGCCTCGGGGGAGCTGTAGCAACTCCGGCTCTATTAGCTTCGACAACACTTAACTCTTAGCAATATGAACCTCTCAATAACGACAGAAGGAAAGCAGAGCACGCTCGGCTAGCACAAAACTTCCGCACCCTATTATCCGCCTTCCCGTTTCCAATATTCCGGCCCGAGCCTGAGCGGGCCCAAGTGTAACACTACGGATAATGATATGAGATGAATCAATGCTTTACGGCCCCCTCGGATGCCTAAATCACACCGCCGCTGATCAGCCTGATCTCCTGCCTCATTGAGTGAGCGCGCCGGATGCAGGGAATGCTGTGATCGGTGAGGAACGAGAGAAACGTCTCCCGGAGATCGAGGCACGAAAAAAGAAACCGTGATTGAGTTAATGAGGATTGAGTTGTTGGAGGGTGGAACCGTTTAACAGCAGAAAGTTTAAAGAGCCGAGAAACACCTCTGTATGTGGGAGACGTGCGAGACGGACGCTGCTGGTGCGAGCCATCCTAGAACCCTAGAGTAGTGAAGAACGGTAAAGAACTAGAAGTAGCAGAAGTCATGGTCAGTGTCAAAGTCGGAGTCAGAGCAAAGTCAGTCAGAGACAAAGGAGAGGCAGTCAGGGTCAGAGTTAGAGTCAAACTCAAAATCAAAGCTAAACTTAGAGTCAGTCAGAGTCAGAGATAATGCCAGGCAGAGTCAAAATCAGAGTCAGAGTCAGTCAGCCAGTGTCAGAATGAGAGTCAAAGTCAGAGGCAATTTCAGAGTCAGTTAGTGTCAGAGTCAGAGATAAAGCCCGTCAAAATCAGAGTCAGGGTCAGTCAGCCAGTGTCAGCGTGAGAATCAAAGTCAGTGTCAAACTTAGAGTCAGAGAAAAAGCCAGTCATAATCAAAGTCAGAGTCAGACTGAGAGTCAATGTTAAAGTTAAAGTCAAAGTCAGAAGCAATGTCAGAGTGAGAGTCATTCAGTGTCAGAATGAGAGTCAAAGTCAGAGGCAATTTCAGAGTCAGTTAGTGTCAGAGTCAGAGATAAAGCCCGTCAAAATCAGAGTCAGGGTCAGTCAGCCAGTGTCAGTGTGAGAATCAATGTCAGTGTCAAACTTAGAGTCAGAGAAAAAGCCAGTCATAATCAAAGTCAGAGTCAGACTGAGAGTCAATGTTAAAGTTAAAGTCAAAGTCAGAAGCAATGTCAGAGTGAGAGTCATTCAGTGTCAGAATGAGAGTCAAAGTCAGAGGCAATTTCAGAGTCAGTTAGTGTCAGAGTCAGAGATAAAGCCAGTCAAAATCAGAGTCAGGGTCAGTCAGCCAGTGTCAGAGTGAGAATCAAAGTCAGAGCCAAACTTAGAGTCAGAGAGAAAGCCAGTCATAATCAAAGTCAGAGTCAGACTGAGAGTCAATGTTAAAGTTAAAGTCAAAGTCAGAAGCAATGTCAGAGTGAGAGTCATTCAGTATCAGAGTCAGTCAGTGTCAGAATGAGAGTCAAAGTCAGAGGCAATTTCAGAGTCAGTTAGTGTCAGAGTCAGAGATAAAGCCAGTCAAAATCAGAGTCAGGGTCAGTCAGCCAGTGTCAGAGTGAGAATCAAAGTCAGAGCCAAACTTAGAGTCAGAGAGAAAGCCAGTCATAATCAAAGTCAGAGTCAGACTGAGAGTCAATGTTAAAGTTAAAGTCAAAGTCAGAAGCAATGTCAGAGTGAGAGTCATTCAGTATCAGAGTCAGTCAGTGTCAGAATGAGAGTCAAAGTCAGAGGCAATTTCAGAGTCAGTTAGTGTCAGAGTCAGAGATAAAGCCAGTCAAAATCAGAGTCAGGGTCAGTCAGCCAGTGTCAGAGTGAGAATCAAAGTCAGAGTCAAACTTAGAGTCAGAGAGAAAGCCAGTCATAATCAAAGTCAGAGTCAGACTGAGAGTCAATGTTAAAGTTAAAGTCAAAGTCAGAAGCAATGTCAGAGTGAGAGTCATTCAGTATCAGAGTCAGTCAGTGTCAGAATGAGAGTCAAAGTCAGAGGCAATTTCAGAGTCAGTTAGTGTCAGAGTCAGAGATAAAGCCAGTCAAAATCAGAGTCAGGGTCAGTCAGCCAGTGTCAGAGTGAGAATCAAAGTCAGAGCCAAACTTAGAGTCAGAGAGAAAGCCAGTCATAATCAAAGTCAGAGTCAGACTGAGAGTCAATGTTAAAGTTAAAGTCAAAGTCAGAAGCAATGTCAGAGTGAGAGTCATTCAGTGTCAGAATGAGAGT
Organism: Clarias fuscus; assembly: GCA_030347435.1. Classification (NCBI taxonomy): domain Eukaryota; kingdom Metazoa; phylum Chordata; class Actinopteri; order Siluriformes; family Clariidae; genus Clarias; species Clarias fuscus. Next base: position 22,269,493 of record CM059228.1, read on the forward strand.
CAAAGTCAGAGGCAATTTCAGAGTCAGTTAGTGTCAGAGTCAGAGATAAAGCCCGTCAAAATCAGAGTCAGGGTCAGTCAGCCAGTGTCAGTGTGAGAATCAATGTCAGTGTCAAACTTAGAGTCAGAGAAAAAGCCAGTCATAATCAAAGTCAGAGTCAGACTGAGAGTCAATGTTAAAGTTAAAGTCAAAGTCAGAAGCAATGTCAGAGTGAGAGTCATTCAGTGTCAGAATGAGAGTCAAAGTCAGAGGCAATTTCAGAGTCAGTTAGTGTCAGAGTCAGAGATAAAGCCAGTCAAAATCAGAGTCAGGGTCAGTCAGCCAGTGTCAGAGTGAGAATCAAAGTCAGAGCCAAACTTAGAGTCAGAGAGAAAGCCAGTCATAATCAAAGTCAGAGTCAGGCTGAGAGTCAATGTTAAAGTTAAAGTCAAAGTCAGAAGCAATGTCAGAGTGAGAGTCATTCAGTATCAGAGTCAGTCAGTGTCAGAATGAGAGTCAAAGTCAGAGGCAATTTCAGAGTCAGTTAGTGTCAGAGTCAGAGATAAAGCCAGTCAAAATCAGAGTCAGGGTCAGTCAGCCAGTGTCAGAGTGAGAATCAAAGTCAGAGCCAAACTTAGAGTCAGAGAGAAAGCCAGTCATAATCAAAGTCAGAGTCAGACTGAGAGTCAATGTTAAAGTTAAAGTCAAAGTCAGAAGCAATGTCAGAGTGAGAGTCATTCAGTATCAGAGTCAGTCAGTGTCAGAATGAGAGTCAAAGTCAGAGGCAATTTCAGAGTCAGTTAGTGTCAGAGTCAGAGATAAAGCCAGTCAAAATCAGAGTCAGGGTCAGTCAGCCAGTGTCAGAGTGAGAATCAAAGTCAGAGCCAAACTTAGAGTCAGAGAGAAAGCCAGTCATAATCAAAGTCAGAGTCAGACTGAGAGTCAATGTTAAAGTTAAAGTCAAAGTCAGAAGCAATGTCAGAGTGAGAGTCATTCAGTGTCAGAATGAGAGTCAAAGTCAGAGGCAATTTCAGAGTCAGTTAGTGTCAGAGTCAGAGATAAAGCCCGTCAAAATCAGAGTCAGGGTCAGTCAGCCAGTGTCAGTGTGAGAATCAATGTCAGTGTCAAACTTAGAGTCAGAGAAAAAGCCAGTCATAATCAAAGTCAGAGTCAGACTGAGAGTCAATGTTAAAGTTAAAGTCAAAGTCAGAAGCAATGTCAGAGTGAGAGTCATTCAGTGTCAGAATGAGAGTCAAAGTCAGAGGCAATTTCAGAGTCAGTTAGTGTCAGAGTCAGAGATAAAGCCAGTCAAAATCAGAGTCAGGGTCAGTCAGCCAGTGTCAGAGTGAGAATCAAAGTCAGAGCCAAACTTAGAGTCAGAGAGAAAGCCAGTCATAATCAAAGTCAGAGTCAGACTGAGAGTCAATGTTAAAGTTAAAGTCAAAGTCAGAAGCAATGTCAGAGTGAGAGTCATTCAGTATCAGAGTCAGTCAGTGTCAGAATGAGAGTCAAAGTCAGAGGCAATTTCAGAGTCAGTTAGTGTCAGAGTCAGAGATAAAGCCAGTCAAAATCAGAGTCAGGGTCAGTCAGCCAGTGTCAGAGTGAGAATCAAAGTCAGAGCCAAACTTAGAGTCAGAGAGAAAGCCAGTCATAATCAAAGTCAGAGTCAGACTGAGAGTCAATGTTAAAGTTAAAGTCAAAGTCAGAAGCAATGTCAGAGTGAGAGTCATTCAGTATCAGAGTCAGTCAGTGTCAGAATGAGAGTCAAAGTCAGAGGCAATTTCAGAGTCAGTTAGTGTCAGAGTCAGAGATAAAGCCAGTCAAAATCAGAGTCAGGGTCAGTCAGCCAGTGTCAGAGTGAGAATCAAAGTCAGAGTCAAACTTAGAGTCAGAGAGAAAGCCAGTCATAATCAAAGTCAGAGTCAGACTGAGAGTCAATGTTAAAGTTAAAGTCAAAGTCAGAAGCAATGTCAGAGTGAGAGTCATTCAGTATCAGAGTCAGTCAGTGTCAGAATGAGAGTCAAAGTCAGAGGCAATTTCAGAGTCAGTTAGTGTCAGAGTCAGAGATAAAGCCAGTCAAAATCAGAGTCAGGGTCAGTCAGCCAGTGTCAGAGTGAGAATCAAAGTCAGAGTCAAACTTAGAGTCAGAGAGAAAGCCAGTCATAATCAAAGTCAGAGTCAGACTGAGAGTCAATGTCAGAGCCAAAGCCAGAGTCACGTCAGAGGCAGTTTCAGAGTGAGTCAGAGTCGGAATTAGAGTCAAGGTCAGAGGCCATGTCAGAGTCAGTGACAAAGTCAGTGTGAGAGCTGGTGTCAGAATCAGATACTCCAGGAGCTTCACTGTATTGCTAATGTATGGCTAAGAGGTAGAACAAGTAACAAAACGTTATCCCTCTGAATTCTCTCTTTCATTCAGTCATTTTCTTTCTTTCTTTCTTTCTTGGATTAAGTTTATTATTATTATAATATATTTTTAACATTTTTAAATTATTTTTATTATTATTATTAACTGTGTTAAAGGTTTGTGTTTATAGATGGCGGTGTGTGACTCAGTCAGACCCACATCCCAGCCTCAGAGACACTAAACATCTCCACAAACTGGAGGCCGCGAGCTGCTACATCAACCTTGTAGCTTCATTACAATCTGTTAGACTTGTAAACGGGACAAGATATTTTCAATATTTTTAAACTTTATGTGTGTGTGTGTGTGTGTGTGTGTATGTATGTGTGTGAGAGAGACAAGCCTAATTGGTGCCTCGTCCCTGTGATAATGGACAGACCCGAAGAGTGGACAGATGCCGTGAGACTCCACAGGCCCGCGGTTGAGCCGAACTCTCAGCACTCAGGTGTTAATTTATGCCACAGCACCACATTTCCCCCCTGAGCTGCACTGCAGCAGACCCCAGGGCGCTCTGTGGGACAATCTCATTTACTGGTGAGAATAAATAACAGCCCCCTCTCCCTCTTCTGTTCCCAACACCAGGGCATGAGCTGAAATATGATTTTACAAAGTGCACAAAGAATATATTGTCAGGAACATACTGTAACGACAGTGTAGGCTCTGGAGTTAGGGCGCTGAAACTTTTACTCAGGATTGTTCATATTTTAGTGTGTGTGTATCATCATGTAAAGGCTAATTGTGTAGACAGTGTCGAAACATTATAGTTTACTTTGTTTACTTGTTTATTTATTAATCCCACCAAGAATATTCTGTATTGGGAGGGGTCTGGGGTACAACATAATGTATTGCGGGGTTTGGGGTACAATATAACATATTGGGAGGAGTTTATGATATGATGCAATGCATTTGGCGGGTTTTATGGTACCACAATGGATTGAGAGGGGTTTTGGGTATGACATTGTGCTAGGAGGGGTTTGGGATACAACATAACATTATGAGAAGTTGAGGTACAACATAATATATTGCAAGGCGTGTGGGGTAAAAAATATACTGTGTGGGGTTTGGGGTATGACAACAAATTGGGAGGGGTTTCAGGTACAACATAACGTATTGGGAAGGGTTTATGATATGACGTAATGCATTGGGAGGGGTCTATGGTACCACAATGGATTGAGAGGGGTTTTGGGTATGACATTGTGCTAGGAGGGGTTTGGGGTACAACATAATCTATTGAGGGGTTTGATGTATGACGTAACTAACGCATTTTTGGGGGGGGGGGGGGGGGGGGTTTGACTTGTTGCTCTGTGTGGATTTCAGGTTTTCACTCCAGCCTCCTACTACCTTAAGTGTCCTTTTGTGTGTAAGTCTTTTTTTTTGTTGTTTTTTTTTGCTTTTTTTTTTTTATCATCGTGATGGTACAGGAGTGTGTGTGTGTGTGTGTGTGTGTGTCACTGGAGGTGGATTGAAAAGCACTGCTTACTGCACTGCTTACTCCACACACTCCATGCTTTGTTCTGAAAAAGCTAAATTTTCTGCTTAGGGATTCACATGAAGTCCTCAACGACGTGAAAGCCGGATAAAGGAGAAGAAAGAAAGAAAGATGAGATAGAGAATGACTGTTTAATTCATATCCAATGGAAGGAGAGCGAGTGAGGACAGTTCTTTTGTTGGCTGCTTTAATTATTATGCAGGGTTTTTTTTTTCTTCCCAGAATGCCTTTCATTCATGTCGCAGAGATACAGAGTGTGACTTCAGCGTTTTCTCGTGGCTATTATCCAGAGCGCTGATTAAAACGCACAATAAACCACAAGGCACACTAAACACCTCGGCGTGTCTTTCAAATGTCCGTCCACCACCGGTTATATGCTTCCTGCTCAAAATATTCTGATCTCGTCATCCCTTGGAGATATTTCAGTCATATATTAAAAAAAAAAAAAAAAAAAAAAAAGAAAAAGGTATCTGGATCTGGTGTTCTCTATTTAAAGATTTTATCTCTGTTGAAAACGCGACATTATGATGGAGGCCCCGGTGTCCGTCCTGCTGCTTACATCAATAAAATATCACGGCGAGGGACCAACTTCTGAAAGTCAGACTTGCCTCCTAATAGACATCTTGAATGATTTTATATTGCAATATTTATTCGGTTTAATCCGCCTACTGCCATTTAGCACCGCATCTAGGTGTCCAAGGTGAAAATAAATCAATGGAGCACAATTATATGAGACAGAACGGGGGCAAGGTGAGTTATTTTAGGTATTTGGAGAAAGCAGAATAATGTCGACTGGACCCGAACTCTGTTCTGACTGTCGTTAACAGCGCAGTAACACTCTCTCATAGAATTATTACACACACACTTTGTCACAATTACAGCCAGGAGAGAAAGTCCAAGTGCTCTTCCTACTGAGTCCTAATTTGAAAGTTTTCTAATACGGTTTACGAAATCCTGCAGTCTGACTACTGATATAAAAGCATCTCTCTGAATTATAGAAGCTCTTCAGGAATTTTACATATAACTAGCTCTCATATTAAAGAACAGTTGTCTAATACTAATTTTCCACTAAAGTGAACCAGGTGCCTGTTCATGTCTGGTGCTCGTGCCGGGTCAGAGCTGGTCCAGTAGCGAACCTCCTAAGAACTGGCATTTGTTTTTCCATGGCCAAGAGCGTCACATCATCATGTCCATGTGCATCTCTGCTTAGCCAGCAATGCTAGTGGCAAAAAAAAAAAAAAAAAACATGCTAGTTGCAAGCACAACACCACCAATGGTAAACTTAAACATGGCGGTGCTTTGACTGTCCGTAAAGACATTTTCATATCCAGACGTTACTCGGGTTCATTTTCAACAAGTGTTTTATCCTATTCTGGTCACATCACAGGAGCAGAGGTGGGAACCACGCCCCCTCTCTTAACCACACCCAAGGCAGCCACTCCCCTGCTCATTCACAACAATCTGCAAGTGACGTTAGCAACAAGCTGTGCAACATGTAGCAGCGTAGGAAAGTGTTTGCAACCTGTGATATTCATTTTATGCCAACAAAATAAACACAAACACACAGCGCTTATTCACTATCCCGCCGCCTCGTGTCACGGATGCAGCTGAACGGTTTTGTAATTAGAATTAGCAGATTGCTCCAGACAAGACAAGTTCCAGAGCAAACAAGACTCATGTTGCGTTCTAGGTGAAGTTGCACCTTGTTAATTCCGCAAACTACATCCCTAAAAATGCAGAAAACGACCTCTAAACATGAAATTTCAACTCATTAAATGGGGATAGTCTTCTGCACTACCAGTTCTGTCCCTGTTTAAAGACTGAAATGAAAACAACATGGCTACGCATGCTGCAGCCGGGGCAAAATGTCCATGCAGCTGAGTTGTCTTTAATTGATGACTAAAGCCCTAACTTGGATATTTGGGTTAAAACCCCCCTGCCAAAAAAAAAAAAAAAGGTGTGACTGAGATGGTGTGTGACTAAGAGGGCGTGTGTCTGAGAGGGGGTGCGGCTGAGAGGGGGTGTGGCTGAGTTATTTAACATTATGCAGATACTATCTTTTTTTCAAACAAAATAAGGGACTAAACAAAGAAACAAATTAGCAGAAATTATCTTATTTTAAAACCAGCACTATTGTAAAGAACTTAGTTGTGTATGGAAACACAAGTAAAGATACATACTGTGACAATTGTGTACCATTAATGATGCTCCTGCTGCTGCTGATTATTATTATTATTATTATTATTATTAATAATAATAATAATAGTCGGAATGGTTTTTAGCCACTGCATTTAAAGATAGATAAACAACAACAACAACAACAACAAAAATCAACTAAGCTTGAAACGGACATCCTCCTTTTATTAGGATTGAGCAGCGCCAGTTTGAATCGGTGTCCAAACCCGGAGCGTCCTTTGACCAAAAACGAGTCGAGGGTCCAGTCCGACTTTGCGGTCAAGGTGAGCACGAACAAACAGCCGCTCTCATCAGCTTAATCAAGGCTGACTCTTATTTCTTCAGGTGACAAAGCAGTGTGGCCTTTTGTGGCCAGAAAACGGTAAAATGTCCTGACAGAAAACATTGCAAGGCTTGTGGGAAAGGCCCTTGGGAATCTCTGTCTGTGTGCGTGTGCGTGTGTGTGTGTGTGTGCTTTTCAATACTATTATAGTCTGAAAGTCAGAGAGCACTCCAGAGAACCTCTTTTCAACTGATTTACTTTCAAAAACAAAGTAAGTGCATTTCTATTGTTTTAATATACTGTATTTATTCACCATTCTATTAAGAATAAAGAATGACAAATCCACATTTCCCTGCATCATATTTCTAAATGTTATATTTTAACTCCCAAATTCTATTCTCATTTAAAATCCTCTGCATTACATTCTTATTTTTCAACTTTTCTTTTGTTAATTTTACATTAAACTTTGTGTAAATGTTCCTTTAAAGGTCCCAAATGTTTTTTTTTTTACAAGTAAACACAGGTCTCAGAGCTCCCCAATGTGTGTTTGTGTGTGTGTGTGTGTGTGTGTGTGTGTGTGTGTTTAACTCTCCAGCTCAAATACCACTCAAATAATCCATTTTTCATTCCTCAAACTCCCTCTGCTTCACTCCGTTTCCAAACAGTCTGTTTCAGTTTTTATGTAAATGAGCTACTGCTGAGCGACGCCCCCTAGATAACAGTGGAGCTTCACATTAGGGGAAGAAAATCTAATCTGGATTAAAAGGACGATTTTAAGGCCTGGCCCATACAAACATGGATAAAGGACAAAAAGCAGGAAATGTTTGTTTTATTACAATTTTGTTTGTACACACACACCTACACACACACAATCTCTAAAGATGCCTAAAAAAAGTAATTAAATGCATTTATGAGTTAAATTTGAATTGTAATTTTGTGTGGATTTATTTCATTGTATTTTATTTTTTAGGTTGAGACACTTGTAAAAACATTTTACTGCTCGTAATACTGTGTGTGTGTGTGTGTGTGTGTGTGTGTGTGTGTGTGTGTGTGTGTTAGTCAAATAAAAATGTAAAAACTTTCATTTAAATTTGACATTAATGTATATTAAGAAACATTAAGAGAAATTATGAATTTGAATGAAAAATCAGGACAAACCAAACTAACCAACAGATGCTAGAATGTCTTATTCTGTTTGCTGTCATTTAGACTTTCCTTGAAACAGCTCATGCAACCTAAAGGACCTTAGGACCTAAAATATATATATATTTTTTAATAAATAGATTATTTACAAGCAAGGATTATATTCATAGGTACTGTATAAGTTGTAATAAAATCTTAATTAATAAAAAGAAAGCTGTGTGAGTTGTTTCACCTCCTGCACTGAGGAAGATGCAATAAATCCTTCCACCTTACAGGAGTTTCAGAGCAAACGTCCACTGATACAAATCAGAAGAGGCGGCAAAATCACCTCTCACTTTTTGGAAGGCCTGAATGGATTGGATTTCTTTTGAACTGCAATGCATCATAAGTCTCAGTGAACTTAAGATTTAGCACAAATCAGGGATCAAATTTAGGAACATGTGAAGCCTACATGACATTTTCTAACCAAAGCATAGTGAAATTGTAAGCGATTTAAAGCATGACGATAATAACTGTCAGGAATTTCAATTCAGGACAGTTTCACATGCTTTAGCAAAATGCTTGGGAATGTGGAAAACTCCTCTACAGCCAATAACGATCATTTTATAAGCACGGATGCGTGGAGGAAACAGTAACTCTTGTAGCTCAGTGTGAAAAGGCTCTGAGTTATTGATCAAAAGGTCATGGTTCGAGCCCCAGCTCTGCCAAGCTCCCGCTATTTGGCCCTTGAGCAAGGCCCTTAACCCTGTCTGCTCCAGGGGGCGCTGTATAATGGCTGAGTTTGCGCTCTCACACCAGTCTTTTAACAAAGCTTGAATACGTGAAGAACAAAGAATTTCTCTCTGTAGTAATGTATATGTTACGATTAAAGGCTCAGTTTCTCTGGAAGCTGAATAAACACGACTTTTTTGTTATTCCGATTCCTTCCACAGTGTTTAAATAACCTCTTAAACGTTCCTTGATATTAAACTTGTTACCGAGTGCTTTTGGTTTCCATGACGACAGTGTGAACAACATACATCCATCCCTACAACCTCGCACTTTTGTATCACTCTCACTCACCTGAACTCTCACACACCTGCCTCTTGTTTTCTCCTGAGGTACCTCGCCTATTTAAGAGCACTCAGTTCTCTCCTTCTCTTTTCTCTGTTCTGCTTGGATTCCTGAATGTGTACAACTTTGTACGAAACTTTCCTTGTTCTTTTAGGGTGTTTATTAAAGATTATACTTGGACTACATCCAGTTGCCTGATGACCACAGGGACGAGTATTACTCACATTAATTATCTCCGGAGGTGTGAGCAAATGTACTTCATTACTGTACTTGAGTACATGTTTCAGGAATTTCTGCACTTTACTTGAGTAGTTTTATTAGGGAATACTTTTTACCTTCACTCCAGTCAAAAGTACGTCAAATATCTTTAACTTAACTTGTCACGGCGTGCGTCCAAATCTATTATCGCCCCTCGCTCACTTCGTAGGCTCCCTAAGTAGGCGGCACCCCTATAGGTGTGCGAAGGGACGGGGCCGCCTATGCGGGCCGGCTGGCATTGATTAACGTTAATAGGATCTCGGGCGTCCGAGAAGAGCGTAACGCGGTGATTTAAAGTGGCACGCGAGTGGGGAAATGGAACGTGCCCCAGAGACTTGAAAAAAGGACATTGGATTTCCGCCCTTTGATCTGTCCTCAGCGCGGGAAAGAGCTGCGCGAGCTCCCGCGGCATCCTGCGAGCCCGCCTTCGCGTCCTCGCCGCCAAAGAAGAAAAGGCTGCGAGGAGGACAGCGTTAAGGCCACCGATCCCAGGCGGGAAAGCCGCCCAGCTGGAGAACGTTCGAGCGAGACTCCCGCCTGAGGCCGCGCCCAAAGAAAGCTGGCAGGGGCCAGGCCGGTCATCGACAGCGGGGAGGAACCGTCCAGGGTGCGTGTAGGAGCGCTGCCTTGCGTGCTCCGTTCTGCCACTCCGCCCACCGCCGCCAGCCGCGTGCCCGCATGCCAGCTGGGCACTGCCTCGGACCACGCACGTGCAAACTTCATTCCTTCCTCCTTTTACCCTTTCCTTCCCCTATTTATTCCAAATAAATTACCCTTTTCCCCTAAGATCTCGCCTCATGTCTGTGTTTCATGGTGCTGCTCGTGCAACAATTGGGTCGAACCCGTTACAAACTAAATTCCTGCATGGCGCTGCACTGCGTTACCTAACCACAGTGATGTGTGCAGTATTTGAATTATGTGCAATTGCATGACTTCCCTTTTGACTTCCATTTTTTCCCCTTTGAGACACAACTAATAAATCAGGAGTGGGGAGATGGGTAGATTTGTACTTTTACTCAAGTACACATGTGAATGGAGGACCTCTACTTTTACTTGAGTAACATTTGCCCTAGAGAATCTCTACTTTTACTCAAGTACATGACTTATGTCTTGGCCCAGCGCTGGTTATCACTAATCATCATTAACATGCAGATTTGTCCAATTAATTAACAAAAAATGCAACAAAATGTAAATAGTTTAAGTGGACTAGTGGGACCAAGCATTGCTATTAAGTGAATATCATGTGTTTGTGTGTGTTTCTAACACTCCTCCTGACTTCTTCTTTATTTTTTCCAGCTTAATTATCCAGACCTAATGTGAAGTGAAGTGTGACAGATTCTGCACGTGATGCTCAGCCCTCTTATGGAGGGAAAATGTGTTTAGTACTCTTCTGCCAGCAGCTGGAGTCCATCGGGACCCTGAAGACAAGAAACCGTGCAGCGCTCCAACGTCGTAATGAAGAAACGGTCAATTTACACAACCAAACAGCCAACGAAGCACATCTCACAGTCCAGCTGTAATTTAACTCTGTTTACATACTCAGTTTTACAGCTTTGGCTCTTTCTCAGTGAGACTGCGGCACCTCGAGTGGAGGTTGGCTTCTCGTACACCAAACACACACATTGGGAGGAAAATCCAATGTTGTGTCAATAGCCATTTTAGTTTAGTGTAGTTGATCATAAACCTCTGTATGATATGCTCTACATAACAGAAATGTAATAATAAATGGATAGAAAATGAACACTTAACAGTTATTAATAACAACCTTGGTCCAACTGATAGCATAAAAGGAATAAAATCAGGAAAATAATCCACTCTACTTTGCATTGGGGCGTAACACACTATCCTGTGGTTGATTATTTTCTCTAGCAGCATAGCATATCATATGTTATTCCCTATTATAATTAATAACACAAACAATTATAATCAATAATTACACTAATTACAATCCTTTTTCCAGGCTACAAACAGGAAGTGACATCAGCAACTTATCTGCTACTGTTAAGAGCTCACCTTATAAGCTCTTGAATTAATGATGTATGTTAAAGTAAATAAACATCTAAAACAAGCAACGTGTGAACAGGAGATTCAGACAGATGACTCTGGATCTTCTCCAACACGCTTTCAGAGAGTTGGTTCGATCCCAGATCAGGATTAGCAGAATTGAGTTTCTGAGCGTAGAGCACGTGTGAGCGTCTCTGCAGAATAAACCGTGCAACTTTTTTTGGAGCGACGATTAGAGCGGACATCTGGAGGACGAATGAATCTACATCTGTTAATGGATCAGAGCGCATGCCAAAAAACGAAATCTCGGCAAAGCGATGTGAGCGGGCAGGAACGAGAGGAGAGCAAGATGGATTTAATAACAGCAATTAAGATTTTAATTAACCCCCGTGGTCTCTGGGATTTTTGCAACAGGAGAGGGGAGCAGGGTTTCGGGTCTACACAGTGGAGGTGATTTTAAAACTATAGCTTTGAGTACTCGCTTTGTTTACAATACGTTTAAGACACACCGCTGTAATATGAATATTCGTATGTGTAAATACTTTTAGATCAATATTGATGGAAGTTATTGTTTCTATTCTGAAAAGTTGACTGAAGCGTTTAATTTAATAGTGTCTTTAAAGAAAAAATTCTGCTTAATTCATGCAACAATAAACACTTCCAATTAATCAAAAGTAATAAGCAACATTTAAAATCTTAGAAATGACAAGTATTTTTAATTGATGTATCATTATATGAATCATTTTCAGAATTCCAGCTTTACACTTCCATCAAAAGTCACTAAATAATTTGCTCCCACACTGTGGTCGAGTTCTGGATTGTGATTGGTCAGAAGGTGGTAATTAATTTTCTATAAAAGCAGACGCAAATTACAGGCTTATTTTAATGCGCTCGTTTTAAGACTTCATCGTTTCCATAGCAATGATTCATTTACAGGCACTTGTACCATGAATGCTCCACATACAGTAAACATATATTAATATCTTTTATATGGCGATGTTTCATGCAAGAAGGTACAGCTGTAACTTTCTCTGACAGCTTCAGAACAGAGACTGTTACACTTTGCTGTTTTTCATTAACACACCATGTTGTGTTGTTTTGACATGTTACTCCTGTCTTGGCTGCTTCACTGGCTACCAATTAAAAATAAAATAGACTCAACAATCCTACTTTAGTTTTTACAGTGCTAAGTGCTCTGGATCCTCAATACATTACTGATAGCTTTTCTTTTAGTCCCTCACTCACGTTTAAAGACCAGAGATGACAGGCTCCTGCCGTTGCTGCCCCCAGGCTCTGTTAGAGCCTCCCAACCCACATTAAGTCTGCTCCTGGTATTACCTGTAAGAGCTTTTACTTCAGTCTCAGAGCTTGCCCAAGGTTTTATGTCAAGTTCACTTTCAATGAATTGGTCTCTAAATTTTATTTTAATCAGTTAAAACACAAAACATTAAACCCAGCATTGTATAGGTTCCCCTTCTGCCACTAGGGTAGTTCTGGCCCTGGACATGTTGCCACAAGACCCCGGGGGGTTGCTATTGTGTCTGGCATGATGCCATTAGGAATTTATAGGTCAGGTTAGGGCTCTTTGCCTTCTGGACCAAATGTGTGGCAGGCTGTGGTGCACTGGGTGTTCTGCTGCCTTTCTATCATAGCCAGCAGTGGCCAGCTGTTCATTCAGTCATTCATTCATCTTATAAAAACTCATTCTTATAAAAATAAAAAAGATGGTGGCGCACACTGTTGCACAGTGCTACTCTAGATGCTTGTGTGTTTTGTGTGTTTTTTCTTTTCATCCTGAGTACATCCTGTTGGGCAAATAACATCTAACTCACAGAGACTTGGCTTCATCCACTCATCCCGGACTCTGCTATCGAGCTAGCAGGCTACACAACACAGCGTCATGACAGAACAAGGGACTCCGGTAAGAGCAGAGGAGGGGGGCTCTGTGTTTATGTCAATAATGGCTGGTGTACTAGTGGTCTACAGACTATAGACAGCCACTGCTCCCCACACCTGGAGTATGTGACTCTTAAATGCAGGCTTATTTACTTACCGAGAGAGTTTCATGTGGTCATGATAACTGCTGTTTATATTCCACCGGATGCTAACATTAGCTCGGCTATAGGAGATTTACATGGTTGCATTAGCAGATGGCAGAGAATGTATCCTGACGCTGTACACATCATAACAGGGGACTTAAATTAGGCAGACCTAAAGTCAGTACTCCCCAAATTTCACCAGCATGTAAAATGTGCTACTAGGGGAGCAAACACAGTGGACAAGGTCTACTCAAACATCAAGCTAGGCTACAGGGCAAGACCACTACCACACCTGGGCCAGTCTGACCACATGTCTTACTTTTAGTCCCTGCATATGGGGCCTCAGGAAAACTGCTCTTATAATTACAAAGACTGTAACAACATGGCCTGCTGGAGCCTCTCAGCAACTACAGGACTGTTTTGAGAAGACAAGTTGGGATGTCTTTGAAGATCCAAACCTGGAGGTGTTCAAGGACAGTGTTCTCTGTTACATTAAGGACTTCATAGACACTGTCACAGTGGACAAACGCATACAGATCTATCCCAACCAAAAGCCCTGGATGAACAAGGAGGTCCAGCAGCCCTGAAGGAGAGGAACATCGCCTTCAAGTCTGGCGACACGGCTATCTACAGCACAGCCCGAGCCAACCTAAAGAGAGGCATCAGAGAGGCTAAGTTGATGAACAGGAGTAAAATCGAGGAAAATCTGGACAGTAACAACAGCAGGCAGGTGTGGCAGGGAATTCAACTACAAGACCAACGTTGGTGTTGCTGATGGTGATGCCTCGCTGGCAGAGGAGCTGAACTACTTCTTTGCCCGTTTTGAGGTAGATCAACCAGAATCACCCATACTTACACCGGGCGCTCACGAAGCATGGACAGTAGAAGAGTGGGAGGTGAGACGTACCCTGCGGACCATAAACACCAGGAAATCTGCGGGACCAGATGGCATCTCTGGAAGGGTGCTGAAGGACTTCTTCACCAGGATTTTTAATCAGTCCTTGTCTCAGTCCACTGTTCCACCCTGCCTAAAATCCTTGACTATAGTCCCCCTGCCTAAAGAATTACAAATTAACAGTTTCAGTGATTACAAGTTGCTCTCACCCCTGTGGTGATGAAGTGCTTCAAAAAGCTGGTACGGAGTTACATCATTTCATTCCTCCCTCCAAATTTTGACACACACCAGCACTTGCATACAGCAAGTGCAGCAGAGACAGTACTTGCCCAGGAAGAACAACATCTCCTAGAGACTGCTGGTGTCTTTTTATCGATGCTTCATTAAGAGTACACTGACATACTGCAAATGTGTGTGGTACAGCAGCTGCACTATGGCCCAGAGAACGGCACTGCAGAGGGTCATTACAACTACCCCGTAGATCGTCGGCTGCCCTCTCATCAACTTGGAAAACTTACACAGTTCCCGCTGCCTTAAACTAGCCAATAAAGTTGTAAAGGACAATTCACACAAGTTGTAAAGGACAATTCACAAAAATGAACTGTTTGATCTACTGCCGTCGGACAGACGGTATAGAACATTAAAAACTAGAACCAGGAGATATAAAAACTGTTTTTATCTTATTGCAATAAGTCTACTGAATGCTGCTATAACAAAAAAGTTTAAAAAATGTGCAATAAGATTAAATTATGGCACTTTAAATTTCATTGTACTTTTTGCAATGACAATAAAGACTATTCTATTCTATTCTATCTTCTATACTGCTTATCCTGTAAAGGGTCGGGGCGGGTCATGGAGCCTATCCCACAAAACTTAGGCCATGAGGTGAGGAACACCCTAAACAGGTGGCCAATCAATCAATTTATTGCTAAGTATGTGAAAACAAAACCAAATACACAGAACTAGGGCTAGTGGCCATTAGCATTAGCATAAGCTAAAGTCTGAATTGAGACTTAACCAAATGCCACAGACCTAGCCAAACCTAAACGGTATATAAATAAATGGATTACGAGCATAATTCGTTCTGGAAGTGGGCTCGTATTCCAAAACACTCATAAACCAAATCTAATTTTCCCATAAGAAACAATGAAAACTCAAATTATTCGTTCCACAGCCCCAAAAAATAAATACATAAAAATAATTGATACAATATATAAAATAAAAATAAAACAAATTAACCTGCACTTTACCTTTGAAAAGAATCCTGACAGAGCTGAGTTTTCTGTGTGAAGAAAGCGTGTCTGCGTGTGCATTGTGAAGCCAAGATAGTGTGTGTGTGTCCGTGTTTGTGTCGGTGTCAAATTACGCGCGCACACACATATGAGACACGATGAAACGGAAAGGGAGACGTTGATTATACCAGTAAGGGACGAGCACTAAGACCCAGGGGAGCAGGGGAGACGATTACCCACAATTCCGCAGGGCAAGAGAGAGAAAAGTTGTGATCACTTGCTGCTCAGTGTCAAAATAAGAGACGCATTTGTGATACATGATACTCGGCATTCGTAAATTAATACTTGCTCGGTTTCCAATTAAAAATGCATTAAAAATCTTTGCTCGGTTTGCGGAACACTCGTAAACCACGTTACTCGCAATCCAAGGTTCCACTGTATATATAAATAGGTAAAGAACAAACAACCTAACAATACCAAAAATAAAGAAACCATTGAACCATTGAGCTTAAATAGAAAAGCATAGCAAAATAAGCATGACAGGAAACTAGTCATGACAATTATAAAACTTTAAAGAACAGAAATTTATAAACAAGGTTATGGACACAAGTATGAAAATATTAGCATTATTTGAAGGATCATTAACTAGCCTTGTGTTTGTCTAATTAAGTGCTCTCTAGAATGTCTATGTCACTCCCAGGGGGCATGTCGTGCTCTTTAGTAACAGCTTGTTAGCAGTAAACACGATTCATTAGTGCACACACACTTCTCCTTTCTAACCATTACTTGCTGGAGAATATAATGCTGAAAGTTTATTCTTTTACAAGATGGTGGAGTTTGTGTGACTTGGTGAAGGTGGACCTCGTGACTTTTTGAAGGAATGTTTTACCAGCTCAGGCGGTTCAGTGCCATAATGTTGCCTTATGCTGAAGGAGAATTTGCGTTTGCATAAATAACCAGGGCTTCTGCATGAGTGATTAAATTTAATCCACCACACATGGATCAGATGTCTCCGAGTGTTGACCCTGCTGCTCTCCATCACCGCAGACGCAGGATTTGCAGCCAGTGGACTGCTTTGGACTGCTGATTGGAAGGTCATCGGGTTTAAACCCCAACATAACCGACCTGCCACTGTTGGGCCCTTCAACCCACAGCTGCTCGTATGTATAATAAGATAAATGTAAGTCGCTCTAGAAAAGGGCACCTGCCAAATTCTGTAGATGTAAATCCCCAAATCACAGAGAAATCTTTTTCTATAAAATTAATCCTAAAAGTCCATTCAGTAGGGATTTACTTCATGGATATTATTTAGCTTTATTGAGAAAGTATGTACAACATGCAAGGAAATAGTCTTTGGTGCAATGGCTCTCAATCAATATGCTTATATACTGTATGTAGTAACAGCAAGGATTAGGAAATAGGGTTAGAATAAAGTAAAAAAAAAGAACTAATTGGGCCTAAAGATGTAAATATACAGGCATGTGCATTTACAATTACTGTATTGCACTGGATTAAAGAGAGAGCTGTGCTGTACGGATAAGTACTAACTGTACATGAGGTTAATAGCAGATGGAAAACTACCATTCTTGAGTCTAGCAGTTTTTGCATACAGTTTTCTACGTCATCCAGAGGGAAGAAGTTAAATAAATTATGTCCAGGGTGTGAGGGGTCTTCATAAATCTCCTCCATCCTATTCTTAACCCACAAAATGTAATTCAGTATGGAGAGCAGGTTGGCACCAATAATCAATCACTTTCTCTGCAGTCAAGACTGTCCCTTGTTAGTCTGTCCCTGTCCTGTTTTGTTGTTGACCCAAACCAAAAAGTGGTGGAGGAGCAAAGAAAACTGGATCAGTAGATCTTTAGGCAGGTTGGATTTCCTCAGCTGATGCAAGAAGTTCCAGGCCTCCTATAAGATAGAGTCAACATTGGATGTCCTCTTTAGGTCGTGGGAGATGACTCCCAGTACCACGATGGTGTCTTCTGAAGACATCAAATATGAAGCGGAGGAGGGGGGTGGGGGGTGTCTCCCTTCTGAAGTCTACTGTCATATCCAGTTTTTTGAGTGTGTTCAGCTCCGGACTGTTTCAACCATTCCATAGAGCCAACTGTTCCAGTTCTTTTCTGTCCATAGACTCATCACCATCAAAGATAAGACCAATGATTCAACTGTTATTTGCAAACTTCAGAAGTTTGATAGAAGTGTCCCCTGAGGTACAGTCGTGCACCAATGCTAATTGATTGGGTGCTGGACAGTCTCACATTTTGCCTCCTATCAGTCAAAAAGCTAATAACTGTGAGCCACAACTGCAAGTTGGGTGAGCTTGGTGTGGAGGATGTCCGAGATGATGCAACTTAATGCAGAATCTATGACTCATGCACATGTCCCTGGAGAGTCAAGATTTTAAGGGATGAAATGCAACAATATCTTTACAGCATCATCCACTTACTTGACTGACATAAGGGGAATTCCAATGGGTCTAGCAGTCTGTAATGGTCTGTTATGTTCTTCAAATAATTCAGCACCAACCTTCCAAAATTTCTTCATAACCTCAAATGTAAGGGCAACAGGTCTGTTGTCATTTACCTCATTGAAGGACGATTTCTATGGGACTAGGAAGGGACTATGCACAGCTGCAGAGATCTATTGAAGACCTGGTTGAAAACAGTTGTGTTGCACAAACCTTCAGGCAGGACATTGATATATCATGTGGTCCAGGTGTCTTGCCTGTCTGTTGCCATCGGAGGGGAGAGGGGATTCTGAATGTGCTGCTGATTGAATAACTGTTGTGATATCATTGGATGATGTGAAGTTGGGGTGTCAAACCTGCAGTAAAACTCATTCAGTCATCCGGCAGGTTTCCTGCAGCATGGGGGGTCATGGTCTCCACACTGATGCAGTATCATTGACAGGGAGCTGGTATTTCAGCTTTTCTCAGTAGCTCCTTTGTCAGATTACCAGCCCCTGCCTCTGTAGGCTTCTTTCTTGGCATACCAAAGCTGCTCAAGTTTTGCTGTAACCCAGGGCTTGTTATTATTGTATGTATGGATAATGTTTACATTTGTCTGTTATTGCTATTTGGAAAGGTGGAGCTTTTTATTCCAGAATTGTCGAATGTTTTAAGTAGACACATCGCATTTAAGTAGACTTTGGTGCTTGGACCCCTAAATATAATTCCTTCACCTACACACGTGGACAAAATTGTTGGTACCCTTCGGTCAATGAAAGAAAAACTCACAATGGTCACAGAAATAACTTTAATCTGACAAAAGTAATAATTAAAAAAAAATTCTATGAATGTTAACCAATGAAAGTCAGACATTGCTTTTCAACCATGCTTCAACGGAATTATTTTAATAAATAAACTCATGGAACAGGCCTGGACAAAAATGATGGTACCCCTAGAAAATACTGAAAATAATGTGACCAAAGGGACATGTTAATTCAAGGTGTGTCCACTAATTAGCATCACAGGTGTCTACAATCTTGTAATCAGTCAGTGGGCCTATATATAGGGCTCCAGGTAGTCACTGTGTTGTTTGATGACATGGTATGCACCACACTCAACATGGACCAGAGGAAGCGAAGGAAAGAGTTGTCTCAGGAGATTCGAAAGAAAATTATAGACAAGCATGTTAAAGGTAAAGGCTATAAGACCATTTCCAAGCAGCTAGATGTTCCTGTGACTACATTTGCACATATTATTCAGAAATTTAAGATCCATGGGACTGTAGTCATCCTTCCTGGACGTGGCCACAGGAGGAAAATTGATGACAAATCAAAGAGACGGATAATCCGAATGATAACAAAAGAGTCCAGAAAGACTTCTAAAGAGATCCAAGGTGAACTTCATGCTCAAGGAACATCAGTGTCAGATCGCACCATCCGTCGTTGTTTGAGCCAAAGTGGACTACATGGGAGACGACCAAGGAGGACACCATTGTTGAAAACAAATCATAAAAAAGCCAGATTGGAATATGCCAAACTACATGTTGACAAGCCACAAAGCTTCTGGGAGAATGTCCTATGGACAGATGAGACAAAAATGGAACTTTTTTCCAAGGCACATCAGCTCTATGTTCACAGATGGGAAAAATGAAGCATATCAGGAAAAGAACACTGTCCCTACTGTGAAACATGGAGGAGGCTCTGTTATGTTCTGGGGCTGCTTTGCTGCATCTGGCACAGGGTGTCTTGAATCTGTGCAGGGTACAATGAAATCTCAAGACTATCAAGGGATTCTAGAGAGAAATGTGCTGGCCAGTGTCAGAAAGCTGGGTCTCAGTCGCAGGTCATGGGTCTTGCAACAGGACAATGACCCAAAACACACAGCTAAAAACACCCAAGAATGGCTAAGAGGAAAACATTGGACTATTCTAAAGTGGCCTTCTATGAGCCCTGACCTCAATCCTATTGAGCATCTTTGGAAGGAGCTGAAACATGCTGTCTGGAAAAGGCACCCTTCAAACCGGAAACAACTGGAGCAGCTTGCTCATGAGGAGTGGGCCAAAATACCTGCAGAGAGGTGCAGAAGTCTCATTGACAGTTACAGGAATCGTTTGATTGCAGTGATTGCCTCAAAAGGTTGTGCAACAAACTATTAAGTTAGGGGTACCATCATTTTTGTCCAGGCCTGTTCCATGAGTTAATTTTTTTTTATAATTCCATTGAAGCATGGTTGAAAAGCAATGTCTGACTTTCACTGGTTAACATTCATAGAATTCTTATTTATTATTACTTTTGTCAGATTAAAGTTATTTCTGTGACCATTGTGAGTTTTTCTTTCATTGACCGAAGGGTACCAACAATTTTGTCCACGTGTGTATATGTTTTGTAGCTGTTTTCTAGCATTGTACAAAAATAATAATAATAATAATAATAATAATAATAATCACACCAAATCTCTGACAATGGTTCCTGAACCCTTGGGATTCCTGGACACGATTATAAGAACCACTGATTTAGGATATGGTCCTGATAACTGAGGGTGGAGTTGAGATCTCCTGCAGAACAGTAATAATAATAATAATAATAATGAAGCAATACTCCCATTACGCAATCACTTCGTATGTAGATGGTGTACTGAGCTACTGTGAGGATAGTTTTGATTAGACAAGGGGGAGATACAGCTCCCAGTCTCTCAAACGCTATTGGTTGATGCATTAATCAGTCAAAATCACATTGACATTCTGTTTTTAAAAGGAAATATGTCAGCATAGAAAATCCTATCATGGATATATTACAAAGGGTTACTCTGCTGTTTGATGTTATATTTAAGACAATCTCTGCTTTTTCCTTCCTGCATGTCTTTCCGCTAATTACAACATTTGGGGCATTCAGTGCTAGCATGACGCATTGGTCTTTTCAGGCAAGAAGAGAGGAACAGCCGAGGAGCTTAAAGTGATATAAATGTCTTTGAGTGACAGCATAAATCTGCATGATGACAAATGGCCTCCTTTGAAGTCAGTGCCACATTGGATAGGATACAAGGTTTGGGTTTTAAAAAGGTGTTGCCCACCTTAAATCCAGAAAGCAACCGGGAACAATGTCAAACTGACAGTCTTAACTCTATAGCTATGAAGCGAAAGGGTTCACGGTGCACTTATCTGAATAAGAATGTCACGGACGCTTAAATTTACATTCGGCTGTAACCTGCTACGTTGACAGGCCAACGACGGCGAGCAGTGGAGTGAGGAGGGGAGGAAAAAAGCCAAGCAATAAAGTCCTTGCAAATGAATATTTTTCTTGTCCAATGTGTGGCACAATTCATCACAATTCAGTGTCCAAGCCTGGAGTAATATATAAACTCGGTGCGCTTGTCTCGTTGCAAAAATGGAAATGGACTTCAAGAAATGAGCAATTTCCCCGTGGAAGGATTGAAAAGGCGGTGAGGCCGTACGCTCCCGACCTGTCATCAATCACGCCGGACTCCAGAGAGGCTGCAAAAAAGAGAGAGGACGGCCATTGACAGGTGCTACCCCGAGCCTAATAGCATAAAAAGGCGAACAAAGGGGAAAAAAAAAAAACCATGCCAACCCAAGCGCTCCGGGAAAAGCGACAGCGCTGTTAATTGCTCCTGTTCGCCTCCGGAATATAAAAAGCAGCTGGCTGGAGGCGCCGTCGCTTCCCAGATTATACACCCGAAACCAATTGCCTTCAGCTTTCCAATAGTAATTGAGGGAATGCAGTGTGTAACGGGTGACAATAAGAGATACCGACTGTGAGTGAAGAGACAGCTCACTCCCGGGGCTAAATATACATTGAGGATGATAGTCAAGAAAAAAAAAAAAGATGGAGACTTGAAAGTTGAAGGTCATTCAGTTGTGTAATTTATTTAGGTTTTTTTTTTTACATTTTTTTTTTTCTCATTTTCTCATGTGCTGAATGATACAGAGCAGGAAAAATAAAATGAAATGAATCTGTGAACACATCGCAAACTCCAACTCATATTTCCTGTACTGTATATGTGTAACCTTGATAGCTGTGGAAATTTGATTTAAAATTACTTGCATGTACGTATATAAAGATGATTCACTCATTCGAAAATGTACACAGTGTTCCTTTTACAGGAAACATACTTCATCAAGCTACAAAATCATGTTTCTTTTATTTTGGCGCAGCAGCTAAAAGCCTAAATTGTTTAACAAGTCTCTCTTATCTATAAAAATGAAGAAAATGGGAAAAAAATTCATAAAATAAGGCAGCTCCTTCAGTCAATTTTGTCTACAGCTCATTGTTTCATTTCACACCATTCAAATGAGAGTGTACAGTAGTATGAGTGTAGGTTTAATACATAAATAAAAACAGTATGGCGCTGGTTATAATGAGTGTGTGCGTCAACACAAGCATATTAGCTAACTTTGTGTGCTTAGCTAACTATAAGTTATGTTCTGATTGGCTAGCTAAGCACGGTTTTGTGTGCTGTCACGTTTTAGGTTGCACAGTTCACACATTTTTCCTAAGTGATAGTTGAATATGTTGACAATCTGTAATCAAAATTAATAGCAGCAAGACTCTTACATACTGGGGACAAATTAAAGAAGTAAAAACAATTAGAAATATAGTTGCAAGCAACGTTGATCAGGCCGAAGCACCCACTCTACTCAAGCAAGAGTAAAAAACTATTTGGTGAAAAGACTGCTCAAGTACTGAGTAACTGTTTCCATCGTAATGTCCGATTTATTTATTTTTATATATACATATTACATATTCATAGACTATTATATATTATATGTACAATTAAAGTTAACATATAATCACGCAAACATGAAAAAAGCATTCTATAGTCACCGTTTTTGATTGTACACTGATCGCAACATCCCACTAGTAGCAGCATGGATTTATTGACATTCCGCTAAATTAGAGACAGATGCGGAAACTTTTGTTTGCGCATGCTCATTGCGCGTATTTATGAATTTATAGAAAACCGGCTGAACACTTGATTGGTCCGACGGAGTCATAGGATCATTGTTTCTGCATCTGATTCATGAAACAGTCAAGCGCTAGATCCACTGGCTGCATGTGTAGAATAAATGGTTAGAGAAGTAACGGGTTGAGTGGAGCCGAATGTAACGGGGAAAGAGTAGCGTTTCTTCTTCACAAATCTACTTAAGTAAAAGAAAAAAGTTACTCAAGTAAATGTAACAGAGTTACTGCCCACCTCTGGTTAAGACCTACAAAAAGTCCCAGATGCTGGAAAAGAAATATTGTACACTATAATGTCACTCAATGTGAAGTCACTTAATATGATGTCATTCAGGAAGTTATTAGCTGTGCTTTGGCTGAACTGTTCTATTGTCAGTTGGCGCATATAAATCCCCTAGAAAGAGTATATCAAATTCCAGTGGGTGCATTTTGCGAACAACCCAAAATAACTGACTTCATGTTAAGTAGAACATTATGACGTGTATATGTGAAAGTGTGTATGTGCTACAGTATGCAGCAACATCTCATGTGATGGCCCTGTGCCATGTGCAGCTGTTCGGGCATCCTAATGGCAGCAGATTCCAAACTGTGTGTGCTGATATTTATGACTTTTTGAGCATGTTAAGTTCCTCAAAAAGCCCCAAATGCTGGGGGAAAAAATCATCAGAACACATTATGATGGGATAGTGCTTGGGCCTAAAATAATATGGCTGTTAAAATGACTGGTCGTCACACTCTCTTGCCCTTTACATGGTGTCTTGAACAGCATGTGCCCCTTTGTTGGTAATAGGTAAAGTATGTGAACTATAGCTAAATATTATGTATATGTAACTCTTATTGGCAAGTAATCAATAAATGATTCATCATGAACATTCCAAGCACTGAATGAAAAGCATAATATTTTGCTCAATAAATAAAATATATGCAAATGTTGGCAAAGTGCTGCTTCAAAAGGAAGAATAAATAATTTTGAGTGATCACCACTACAGGGAAATAACAATAACAATCCACTCATCACTGCATTAGCTGTTGATTATTTTCTTCATGAAATCGGATACAATGTTTCTTAATCTTTAAATTACCTCAAACCTTTATATTGCATTCTGTGACTGATGACCCCATAACCTGTGACAAGTTTCTCTTCTCTGTTGTGTCAGCAGGTTGCCTAATTACCTACCTACCTACCTACCACACACACACACACACACACACACACACACACAAATCCTACTAGCTTTTTCCTGCTAGTGCTTTTTAGACCATGGCATTGTTAGCCCACTAATCTCAGCATCTAATCTCAGAGTCTAGTTTTATCTAGTGGCACATTCCACAGAGACTGCCCTTCTGTCAGCTTCATACTGCTAGATCAGCTAAACTATCATCTGTCCTGATCCTCCTGGACCTGTCAGCTGCATTTGACACGGTGAACCACACGATTCTATTATCTATTCCTAAAAGCCTTGGAATCTGTGGAACAGCGTGGCAATGGCTAGATGGTAGGTCATACTGTATGAGTTGACATGGAGGGGATCCACTTCCACATGCCCAGTGCAGACTCTCTACTGGAGTCCCACATGGTTCAGTACTTGGTCCTCTTCTGTTCTCACTCTATACCTGGTCTCTTGGTAAAGTCATAGCATCGCATGGCTTTTCATACCGTTGTTATGCAGCAACTTATTCTCTCCTTTTATCCCTCAGACACTCAGGTTTCCACCTGAATCTTAGCATGTCTGGCAGACACCCCATCCTGGATGGCAGCTCATCAGCTGAAGCTCAATCTGAGTAAAACCGAACTGCTGTTCATCCGTGGTGACTCATCCCCAGGTCAAGACCTTCAGTCAACAATCTGATCACTCCTTCAGCCACTGCCCTCAATCTTGGTGTAACTTTCATTTTCCCCACACATTGCTAAACTTATTAGCTCTTGTTGATTACTTCTTTACAACATCAGAAGAATCTGCCCATTTCTTTCCATACAGGCTACTCAAGAGCTTGTTCAGTCCCTTGTTATTTCAAAACTGGACTACTGCAACTCACTCCTGGTGCTTGCCTAAAAAGCTAAAAATGGCTTAAAAAATGAAAATGATGACACTTAGTTAGTAACCTACTGTAAGTAACCCAGGGTAAGTATCTATACAATCACGGAAATGCTTAAATGTAAATGTTATCTTCCACCATGGTCCAGTGTTAATAAAGAAAAGATGTCATATTTGGCCTTAACATATATTATATTTATAACGCTCATTCATACTTATGATTTATATATATATATTTTAAATAAAGTTTATTATAAAGTTTATTATAAAGTAATGTAGCTACAAATCCCAGGTTATTTTAATGCACTCATTCTAATTTTTTATTGTTTCTATGGCAACACCCCTTCACAAGGCTGTGCAGCACAGACATGGCACATAAACAGATGATCGAATTTGCGTTATTTTTGCTATTTTCTGAAAATACTTTTATTTAACATTTATGGAAGGAGTATCCAGTGTCAGTGCATTTAGATAAAGCTATAAAATAGTTTATAGATGTTATAATTTTCTGGTGTTTTCAGCACAGAAGATTTAAAGCTTTGTGGCTTCTTTTTGTCGTCGCCCCCCCCCCCATCTATATTTATAACTATAAATGGAGAAGTATGATGTGTTATTTATTACATGATAAAAAGTTGTAGCGCTGGTAACTCACACCACCCTGTTGTAGATTATTTTCCCATAAACACAAGACACACAGTGGTTTA
The DNA here is from genome assembly GCA_030347435.1 of Clarias fuscus. Taxonomy (NCBI): domain Eukaryota; kingdom Metazoa; phylum Chordata; class Actinopteri; order Siluriformes; family Clariidae; genus Clarias; species Clarias fuscus. Next base: position 22,294,609 of record CM059228.1, read on the forward strand.
TTCCTATTCAAGCTGTTGATTTTCCTAACCATTTGGGCAGAATTTGCTAATAGATTGCTAATTTCAAGAAATCTTTCATTTATACAGGATATCAGCCATATAATATGGAACTAACACACTCCTACAATGTAGTATTAAACATTTATCAGGATAAAAAGAAATGTTTCTGTGAGAAAGATTTAGTTCAACACTACAGCTGTTAATGTTATTGTTATACGATGCTATTTAATCCTGTCTATTAGTTCAACACTGAAAGCATCCGTTAGCAGCTGAAAGTGTGTTTGCTCACGGTCTACAGCATTTTTGAAGTATATCTCAGTAATGTTGAAGAAATGCTGAGTTTGACATCAAAGAAAAGACTTCTGCATACATATGGGCGAAGCATACAAAAAAAAAATGCACGGGTGAATCGAAGCTAATTAGAAAGAGGTCTTTGAGATCTAATTTACTTCATGCTAATTGGACCCTAACTGTCTTTCCTTCATTACTAGCAACATTTACGCCTGAGTATCTCTTTAAGATGTAAAAGTGAATATGAAATAACATTCATATAAATTCTGATAAAAGGAGGAAGAGGAAGCAAAGTCTGGTGTACTCCGGGTGGCATCGCAGGTCAACAGCAGCCGCAGGGTTTCTGCTTAATTACATCAAAAACACGCTGCTTGAAGGGCAAATGAAAAAAATAAACACTTCATGTTCCGCCCGCGGTGCAGCTGGATATCGTGTTCATGCTGATATTTCTTGAGTGGAGGCTGGACGGAACAGATAAAGACAAGAAGGAAGATGTAGCACATTGTATATGAGTGAAGTGCAGCGAGATCTGCAAAAAGTTACATCAAAGAACACCACACAAAATAAAACCCACCAACAAATCTGTACAGTTAGCCATACTAACATTACTAAGATCATGCTAATCAGAATCTACCAATTTGCAACATGCTAACATAAAATGCTTTGTTACATGGACCGAGAAGAACGTCAGCACATGGACATTTAAAGGATGCACGCGATTCCACCGTCAGGTCATTTGCGGGTCATTAAATGATCATCTCAATATTGTGCCAATGCAGTTGCACCACCATGTCATTTTCAGTCAGTAGGGTCAGGTCATTTGAGTTTGCCGTTAGGTTATCTAAGATCATTTAAAGGTCATTTGATTCCAGCAGTAGGTCATTAAAATTACATTTAAGTCATTTAAAGGTTGGTTTCTGGTCATTTGTAGATCAGTTTCGGTCATTATAGAGATGACTTGAATAGCTCTGCTATCCGAGTACACCGCTATGCCATTTTAGAACATATAAATGCTATCTGAGATCAAGTGAAGGTCACTGGCATGTCCCATGTAATTTTAGATCATGTACTTTGAGTTTCATTTCAGATCTTTGGAATGTCATTTCTTATTATCAAAAGTTTAGCCAACATGTATCATTTCAGGTCATCTGAAGGTCAAGTTAAAGTCATGAGCATGTGACAGGTCATTTCAGGTTACTTGACTTTTTGTTTTAGGCCACTGGAAGATGATTTTTGGTCATAGTTAAAAGTTTGTAAACTCATTTGAATACGATATTCAGGTCATTTAAAGGTCATTCCACATAATTTGGAGGTCATTAAAGGTCGTTTAAATGAACCAAGATTTAAGTGACATAAATGAGGTCATTTGAATGCTGTGGGTTACCATTTGAAGGTTATTTAAGGTATACAACATGGACGGTTCAGAGGCGATTCAGAACTAAGAAGTGATTAGTGCAGAGACGTGAGGCGTGTTGTGTAAAACGACATAACGTGATCAGATGTGTGTTGTTGCTGAAAGTGCTTCTGTGACTGGCTGTGAATGTGGGTGTGGTCAGGCAGCTGCTCTCTCCTCAGTACTGCGGACCGTACAGACCGACTCTCACCCACGCCGAGACACACAGTTAGTATGACTAACAATTGTAGATCACCATTGATGGAATGATATATACTGTATAGTTAAATGTCCCAGTAATGTTATGTGGAATTCCTCTAATTAAATCAGATTATTCTGTCTGAATATTGTTGTTTTTTGTACACACACACACACACACAGACAGACAGACAGACACACACACACACACACACACACACACATACACACAAAAATCACTTTTAGTTCAGATCATTTGACGATCTCTTTTCCCAAATGTGTGGAGATAAATAAAAATTACAATAAAATTAAAATTAAAATTAAAACAGGAGTTCTGCTGAAAAGTTTTGTAAGGTGATGTGTTTTTAATTTTGTAAAACGTTAATCACGTCTGAACTGAGCACAACATCTCATCTTCAAAAACCCCAAGAAAGCACTGCTGCACTCAAGTCGCGCAATAACGTTCATATAATGATCTGCTCCGATCCTGCACAGCAGTAGATTGATCTGATTACACACTTTATGATACAGCTCAATAACTCGTTTAATTAGAGCAAACATGAAATGACGAAATGAGTCATAACAAACTTACCTGAGGTAGAGCAGGAGGAGACGAGAGAGGGATAAATCTCATCGTCTGACTCGTCTACTCATTTTTCACAGCTGTGAGGAAGAAGACGCACACAGTCTGTCTGTCTTACCATACCAGATCTGCTTAGAAGATTAATGAACTAATTAATAGCCACACCTTTTTTATGCAAATCCCCTTGCACATGAATGCTGTTGGGTTTGTATGATCAAAAACAGCACGCAGGTTTTACATACACTGTCACTATCTGATACAGTGGAACCTTGGATTACGAGCATAATTCGTTCCGGAAGTGGGCTCGTATTCCAAAACACTCTTAAACCAAATCATCATTTCCCATAAGAAATAATGAAAACTCTAATTATTTGTTAAACAGCCCAAAAAAATAAATACATAAAAATAATTAATACAATCTATAAAATGAAAATAAAACAAATTAATCTGCACTTTACCTTTAAAAAAAGTACAAATAAATCCTGACAGATAAGTGTATCCATTGGTGCGCGCACGCGCCATGTGTGTGTGTGTGTGTGTGGAATTAGCCCCTTCCCTCGCCTCGTTTTACACAGTAACATTCCTCCTCCCTCTCCCCACCTCGCTTTTTCACAACAGTTTCACAACAAACATACGCACGCGCACACACACACACACACACAACGGAAACACCGTTTTAACAGGAAAAAAAGAAATCTCTCTGAGACTGACATGAGCGTATATTAACAGACACACTTTTTAAGTTTTACAACAAGCGCATAAACACAGCGGAAACACCGGTTTAACAGAAAAAAAGCGAGACTGGCACGAGCGCATACTAAAGGAATCACTTAAGTTTCACAACAAACGGACACACACACAAACACGGAAACACCGTTTTAACAGGGAAAAAAATGAAATCTCTCTGACCAGGCGTGAGCGCATACTAAGGGAATCACTGCTGTAAAGTAAAAAAAAAAAAAGAAACAAATGAACCAGCACCTTACCTTTGAAAAGAATCACGACAGAGCAGAGTTTCTGTGTCTTTGTGAAGCCGGGAGGGGTGAAAAGGGGAGAGAGCGTCTGTGCGTGTGTGTGTGTTTCAGTGTCAAATTGCGCACGCACGAGCAGAGTTTCTGTGTTTGCGAAGCCGCGGGGGGAGGGTGGGAGGGGGAAGGGGGAGGGGGAAGGGGGAGGGGGGGGAAGGTGAGAGAGTGACCCTCGGTGTCAAAATAAGAGTCGCATGTGTGAAGCATGATACTCGGCGCTCGTAAACTAATACTTGCTCGGTTTCCGAATAAAAAATTATTTAAAATCTTTGCTCGGTTTGCGGAACACTCGTAAACCACGTTACTCGCAATCTGAGGTTCCACTGTATATGTTTTTACTATCCAATTTATACCTTTAGTACACAAAGAGGCTCATTAATATCGCACCGTGGCATGCAGCGTGAGTCACGAATCATAAATAGTATGCCGATTTAAATGAGAGGTGTTAATGTGAGTCTGATATAGTATGTATATGTTGATGTTCGGCGATAAGTAGGAAAATATTACATTACTTAAAAAGAACCCTCGAACAAGTACATACCGTATGAAGAAATTAGACGCTAATGCAGCAAAACACTGTAAGACTCAGTGCTGGATCAAGTGCTGTTCTTTACTGTTTATGCTGAATAATGAGTGTGAAAATGATTTTATTTAACTAAATTAGTGATTAATGTGATCCTTACTGAGTAGTACAGTTGCATAGTGGTTAGCATAGCCACCTAGCACCTCCAGGTTCAAGGTTTTGATTCCTGCCTCAGGTGTGTGCATGACTTTGGGGTTCCTCCAGGTACTCCTACACGGTTTCCTCCGACAGTCTAAAGACATTCAGATTACAGTAGGTGTGTGTGAGTGTGTGTCCTGCAATGGATTGGCACCTCATCTATGGTGTACCATGGCTCGTACCCTGAGTCCTCTGGGATCAGTGTTGGGTGTAACGCGTTAGTAGTAGTACACGGATTACTTTTTTGATGTAATGAGTAATCTAACGCGTTCGCTCCGCCATTCAAGAACTCAGTTACTTTTTCAAAAATGTGATCCATTATTCAGACAATTTATGTAATCCGTGAGCCAGACAGCAGTCATTCCCAATCCATTAGTGTGTGTGTGTGTGTGTGTGTGTGTGTGTGTGTGTGAGAGGAAGTCATCTTACAAGCCCCTCCCCTGATACCCCCGTTATTCCTGCTGTTATACCCCTATCTCACCTACCTGTATGCGGTTTGACTATGCGAGGGCCGACGCGCGGAAAGATGGAATCCTAAACACAGCGCCGAAACCCGCGGTGAATCATGATGAACCGTACTTACAGCCACCGTGCGACACCGCGTAGGTGAGATTGGGATATTAGCAGTTAACAGATTATGGGCCAAACTTCCCTGATTGATGATGGTAGAATAATTATAAAGGTCTCGACTAAAACAACATGCCTGAGGAAGCACAAAGGAGTTTTCATTTTCTGCAATGGAAAAGTACTCGAACTAGGTACTTTTATCAGAAAATAACGCTGTAATGTAACGGATTGCTTTTTGAAGACAGTAATTTTGTAATGTAATATAATTACTTTAAAAAGTAACGTCCCCCAACACTGCCTAGGATAGACTTAAGGCCTCCAACGACCCTGTACAGAATAAGTGCTATAGAGCACGAGTGAGTATGTGAGTGAGTGATCATTACTGTAGAACTGTTCACACAAGAATGCATTTTAAACATGCTTGATTCCTGTATGGTTTATTTCAAAGCTTGCTTTTTAATTTTGAGTCTTTACTTCTAAGTGTGACATCATATTACATACATTTCCTCTTCCTTTTACTCTTTTTTTTTTGCCTTTAACACAGATTTCTTTATGCTGTTAAAAATCCTCATCACTTTTAAATGAAATAATTTGGCAGGCCTAGAGATATCTATCTGAATATGCAGCTCTGGACCTGTGTGTGTGTGTGTGTGTGTGTGTGTGTGTGTGTGTGTGTGTGTGTGTAACCTGACTCTGAACACCAGGAACTTTCCCACCTTTTAGATTCCGTTTCTTTGATTTGAAAATAGCAAGAATCATTTTAATGACTTAGACACAACCTTGTGTATGTACTGTATACTGTATTTTTCCATATTTTATCAACTGAATTTCATGATATGTTTCATACAGTTAAAGCAGGACATGAATAAAAAATGTGATTCCTGGCTGTATTACTATAATCATCTTTTTCCATTTGAATTATGCCTCAGATTTTGATACCGCTGCCCTTTTTCCCCCTGCGTTCAGAGATTTATAAGTGATTGAGACAGCGTTCTCTGACTCATTAACTCGGCACGCTTTCAGCAATGCTAAATTTCCAAAGGATTAAGTGCACGGCACTTTCTCTCATTTTTTAGGTCTTCGGCTCGAAAATCGGCTCAAGCAGGGAGCATAATGAAGCGAGCGATGTTTAATGGATCAGCTTGGTTTAATGTGTAAATCAAAAGGCTCGAGCAATTATACTGGAAACGCATAGGCCATTCGATAATCTGTTACATTCCATTGGTGTTGCTTCTTTCTTTCTTTGTTTATCTCTCGATTTATTGGTTTGAATCCAACTAACATCCTCCACTGGACAGCGATTTAACTTTCAAAGCATCTGACTCGTGAATCGACTCTGACTCTTGCTTTAGTCCATAAGCTCTTCCTGGATGGGATTCATTTTCCAGACACTGGAATTTTAATTGAGATAAATATTGAATAAAACACTCTGGATCCTGATGTTATAGTGAAATAATCAATGACAGGTTCTTATTTCTCTTATACCACAACAACTATTCAACAGCAACAATTATTTATTTATTAAAGATTGACACATCAGAATTTTTATCCATTTTCATTCATTCTCTATACCGCTAACATCTGTACAGTGTCATGAGAGGCCTGGAGCTTATACTAGAGAACTACAGGCAGAAGGTCGAGTAGATCCTGGTGCTAATTCACTTCACAGGGCACACACAATCTGCTTGTCTTTGGACTGTGGGAGGAAGCCATCAAACTCATGACTCTGGAGGTGCTAATCAATACATCACCATTCCGTATCATATTTATTTACAGTTAATGCTACGGAACTTCAGTGAAACTACTCCTTGTTCTCGCTTATGCTTAAGCAGCTATAAGCAGCATTATGATTCTCTCACCAGCTTATTTCCATTCTCTCTTTTTATTAACTAAAAAAATAAAATAATAAAAATGATACAGACAAGAAACAACAAAGTGTAAACCGTTCTACTGTTCTGTCCTGGAAACGTCACGGAGTAAGTTACTTCTTTAGAAAATATGTACCGAAAAATTCCAGCCACCTGTTTACTCTCTCTCTCTCTCTCTCTCTCTCTCTCTCTCTCTCTTTCTCTCTCTGTGTAATAAACAAAGTGATTATGGGCCGGTATTGGAACAGTTCATTTCCCCTGACAGTGCTACTCTACTGGTTCCTGAGTGAGATTATATAACACATCTATTAAAGGCCATTTTATAGCTAAACATTAATCGTTAAATCTTCAGCTGGCCCCTGATCCTCGGTTCATGATCTCATCCGTGGGTTCACGCTGCGTGTGATTGATGCAGCAGGAGTCGAGCCAAAAGCCTGCAATTAAAGTGAACTCGAGTGCTATTCTTATTTCCCCTTTGTTATGAATTGCATATTTCCTTTTCAACATCCTGCAATTATTTTGATGAGCTTGCTCTTAAAACTAAGAGAAATGTACTGCACGATGTGATGTGGAATTGCTTTTCTCGCCTTATTGGAAATGCATTGGACAAGAAATGAATGGGTGCCAAAAGTTTTCTCGATCAGTGTCAGGGTCACTCCATACAGATGACTCCTTTAAGCTGAAACCCTCCTCAATATGAATACTTCACAAAAACGGCTATATGTAAAGATCTCACTTTTAAATATTCATAAGTATCTCACCTACAATACTGTTTAACTACATGCTAAGTTACATTGTAGGCATTTGGCAGACGCTCTTACCCAGAGCGAGTTAGATTTTTATCTCATTATACATCTGAGGAGTTGAGGGTTAAGGGCCTCGCTCAAGGGCCCAACAGGGACAACTAAGTGGGTAATGCCTTAACCACTAAAATACCCCTAACGTTGAGCTACGTCATCTCTACTTATCACTACATCAGCACTGCTTTTGTTATTAATTTGTTTTAATGAAATTAATTTCGTGATTATGGAGTAACGCGGGTAGTTACCGAGCAAGTATTTTTAGTTATTGATGTTATTTTGGCAACATTACCGATTGGTATGAAGTAGGTAAAAATTCTAACACACTGCAAAAACTATTTAATATCTATATTAAAAGCAAACAGATGGCCTTAGCGGGATTCGAACTCCAGTCACTGCCCTGAGAGAACTGTGTGTTTATCACTGGACCACTAGGGGACATGATAATGATGATGATGAAGAGATGCGTGACATAAGATACACACGCTGTGTGTGGGAAGCTGTGTCTGATTTCAAAACTCTGATTTCTGAACTTTGTTAGGAACGTAAGGGAATTGCTTTTGTGAATGGATGATAATTGGTACAGTAGGTAGAAGAGGGGAATGTCTATTATCGCCGCGCTCACCGCTGCGACAAAACGACAGCGCACAAAATAAATCAGTTGCAATCCGTGAAATGACCGCCAGGTGGCGGAAAGTGACATTTTCCGTCGTCTCGGTTTTAAAATATAATTAAGTAAAAAAAAAAGTCAAAACAATATGCAGTATCGAAGAAATACTACAGTAATGGTAATTTCCACATCTGTGTATTTTATACAACAAGCATGAAAAATCTTCAGAGCTGAATCATTTGCTGTACAATAATGAGTAAAAAAAAAACGTTGAAGTTGAACACTGAAACAAGTTCACTAGCAGTCAAAAAAGACTCTCTAAAAATGCTGTTGTTTCTGTAAACACATTGTTGGGTTGTTTATGCTGGGTCAAAATTCTGGGTTATTTCGGGGACTTTAAACAAATTTGCTCATGTTGGGTCAAATGAGATGTAGTGAGTCATTTACCTGGTTGGTTTATTTTGACCCAACAACTGGTTTATTCTTTATTATCTGGTTTCCAAATGTCAGCCTGCAAAATGTTCAAAATATAATTGTTATTGTGTTACAAGTTGTCATGGCGTGCGCCTGTGATGGGCGTGCGCCCAAATCAATATCACTTCTCGCTCACTAGCTAGGCGGCCTCTCAGGCTAGTGCGGCCAAAACAATATCGCTCCTATAAAGCCTCCAAATAAAGCTTACAGGTTTGTTGTTTTGAGGTTGTGTTTGCAGTGTTATGTTTGGGTTTTTTCGTTCAATGTTTTCTCAAGTCATTTGAGATAACAAATCGTCATTTGAGATAACATTTTATCAAAGTCATTCAAACTTTCAAAAGCAAAGTTGTCCTGATGGTGAACATCATCACAAAGTCATTACAACTACAGTCTATTGCAACACAATAAAATAATAATACTATAATATTATTAATATAATATAATTATTATTATCAAGAAGGTGGACTCTTTGAGCACTTGAGAGATTAAATGTTCAATGTAAAATGTCTAATATGTAGTTATAATATATGTACATAAAAGTCTAAATATCTAATAAAGGAAAAATGTTCAAGTGTTAACTGTAGCCCTACTTTTGGCCCACCCTGTGTATGTGTGGGTAATACACACGTGGACAATATTGTTGGTACCCTTCGGTCAATTAAAGAAAAACTCACAATGGTCACAGAAATAACTTTAATCTGACAAAAGTAATAATAAATAAGAGTTCTATGAATGTTAACCAATGAAAGTCAGACATTGCTTTTCAACCATGCTTCAACAGAATTATAAAAAAAAAATGAACTCATGGAACAGGCCTGGACAAAAATGATGGTACCCCTAACTTAATAGTTTGTTGCACAACCTTTTGAGGCAATCACTGCAATCAAACGATTCCTGTAACTGTCAATGAGACTTCTGCACCTCTCTGCAGGTATTTTGGCCCACTCCTCATGAGCAAGCTGCTCCAGCTGTTTCCGGTTTGAAGGGTGCCTTTTCCAGACGGCATGTTTCAGCTCCTTCCAAAGATGCTCAATAGGATTGAGGTCAGGGCTCATAGAAGGCCACTTTAGAATAGTCCAATGTTTTCCTCTTAGCCATTCTTGGGTGTTTTTAGCTGTGTGTTTTGGGTCATTGTCCTGTTGCAAGACCCATGACCTGCGACTGAGACCCAGCTTTCTGACACTGGCCAGCACATTTCTCTCTAGAATCCCTTGATAGTCTTGAGATTTCATTGTACCCTGCACAGATTCAAGACACCCTGTGCCAGATGCAGCAAAGCAGCCCCAGAACATAACAAAGCCTCCTCCATGTTTCACAGTAGGGACAGTGTTCTTTTCTTGATATGCCTCATTTTTCCGTCTGTGAACATAGAGCTGATGTGCCTTGGCAAAAAGTTCCATTTTTGTCTCATCTGTCCATAGGACATTCTCCCAGAAGCTTTGTGGCTTGTCAACATGTAGTTTGGCATATTCCAGTCTGGCTTTTTTATGATTAGTTTTCAACAATGGTGTCCTCCTTGGTCATCTCCCATGTAGTCCACTTTGGCTCAAACAACGACGGATGGTGCGATCCGACACTGATGTTCCTTGAGCATGAAGTTCACCTTGGATCTCTTTAGTCTTTCTGGGCTCTTTTGTTACCATTCGGATTATCCGTCTCTTTGATTTGTCATCAATTTTCCTCCTGCGGCCACGTCCAGGGAGGTTGGCTACAGTCCCATGGATCTTAAATTTCTGAATAATATGTGTAACTGTAGTCACAGAAACATCTAGCTGCTTGGAAATGGTCTTATAGCCTTTACCTTTAACATGCTTGTCTATAATTTTCTTTCGAATCTCCTGAGACAACTCTTTCCTTTGCTTCCTCTGGTCCATGTTGAGTGTGGTACATACCATGTCACCAAACAACACAGTGACTACCTGGAGCCCTATATATAGACCCACTGACTGATTACAAGATTGTAGACACCTGTGATGCTAATTAGTGGACACACCTTGAATTAACATGTCCCTTTGGTCACATGATTTTCAATATTTTCTAAGGGTACCATCATTTTTGTCCAGGCCTGTTCCATGAGTTTATTTTTTTAAATAATTCTGTTGAAGCATGGTTGAAAAGCAATGTCTGACTTTCATTGGTTAACATTCATAGAATTTTTTTAAATTATTACTTTTGTCAGATTAAAGTTACTTATGTGACCATTGTGAGTTTTTCTTTCATTGACCGAAGGGTACCAACAATTTGTCCACGTGTGTGTGTGTGTGTGTGTGTGTGTGTGTGTGTGTGTGTGTGTGTATATATATATATATATATATATATATATATATATATATATATATCTCAACATTAATAATTTTTACTTTTACTTTTTTTACAGGGCTGGGGAGTTTTGAGGATTTTACTGGGTTGTAAAATATGTAGAATGAATAGATCGAGTGCCTTAATGACTTAAGTGCTCAAAAGATGTTCAAAGAATGATTAGAGTTATTGTAATAACAGAAATATGGCAGTGAGTATGACCATTCTGACCAGACGTCACAGAATATCAATCACAGGTCAGAAACGTCTCGGTTACAAAGTGCGTTCATCTCGACTGATCACCCGAGGAATAAAATCTCTGTTAGTTCTCTGTGAGATGTCCAGCGTGCATATTCAAATGTACATTTACTGCCTGATGCAACGTGTTGCAAGACGACAAGAAGAGAAATCCTCCTTCGGTTAGGCACGGGGGTGGGGTGGGGTGGGGTGGGGGGGGGGGGGGGGGGGGGGGTAGAGGAATGCAGTTAGGGGTCCACAGCAATTAGTGGCTAATCTTAGCAATTACCATTATTATCATCGTTGGAAGGAAAGTGTTTGTAAGAAACCTAGTGCACATTAAACTGATATTATTCTCAGTTCCTTATTAAAATCAAAAGGGAGCATGTTATATCATGTAACAATAAATGACTGCTAAGACGTCTCTCAGAGCCTTCCAAACATCAAATATCAGATGCCTTATTTTTTTATTCCCAGATGATATATTTTTTTCCCTCTTTTCTTAAAATGGTCCCGTCACGCTCCAGATCCGTGTGACAAAGCCAGTGTCGGTCCCATTACACCGAGAAAACGCCACGCTGAAATTCATCTTCCTGTACAGTCCCGTACAACCCTGACGCAGCGTTGTAAAAAATATATATACTTCTGGATCGAGGTCGAGGCTGTGAACTTCTCATCATGAGTGCTTTTTCAAAACAAAACATCAGTATGAAAAAAAAGCTCATTTTAATAATTCAAGAGTAGCCTCTTAACAAAAGCTGGAGGTCAGGGGTCTCCTGTTCGTTTCCCGAGCGCTGGCGGAAAATCAGCGTGGTCTCAGGAATGCAAATTGGTAAGAAATCGCGCTGGTGTGTGGAGAGTTATGAAAGGTTACAGCAGCGCCGAGCGTTTCGTCTTGAACCATTAAAAATAAAATATGTTGAAAAGGAAATTATTTGGTGTTTTTACTGCTTCATAAAAACGACAGAGGAGCGCTCATTATGCATTAAATAAGGAATAAATCACTCAGTGTGGTCCTGTTATAGTGAAATAATCAATAAAAGGGTGCTGTGATGAAGCAGAGTTACTGTTACCAGCTATAACAACATGCCACTGTTGTGCTTTATTCCTCTTATTCTACAGCAGCTTACTGTATGAGAGCTTTCCATGAGATGTTTATGTAACACCTGTGAAAGGAGTTCGTAACAGTCTTTTCCATCTTCAAACAAGTCAAGTGACATCATATAAGAAAATGGCCCTCCCACAGTGTGTTGCTCAGCTCTGGTGGGTGTGGCTCAGGAGTAGCTTATTTACATAGACACTGAAAGTAAACTGAATAGGAAAAATCATTATCAAAGGGGTATTTCAGCTGGTCCTGAGGCCTGTGTGAACTCGTTTAAGAGATATAATATAGTACCTTTAAGTTTTCTAACATCTGCAGGATGGAAGAGTTTACACTTTGTGAGTTTCTTGGGGACAACATTTTTTTTTTTTTTTTTTTTTTATAATCGAGAAATAAAAAAAAAAGTATGGTACAAAGGAACAATGTTTACAAGCTACTGGGACATACAGAATGTGAGAAAATGGGCTCATACAGTATTTCACCGATATTCTGCAACGTGGTTGGAATAAATAATTTGACGTCTTCATTCGATATAAGTGGAGTTCAAGTCAAAACTGTACAGAATAACTCCCTTTATTTCTCTATACAATCCCCTGCTACACTAATGCAATTATCCCAGTGTTTCACTAGTGCTCAGACACCATCAAGGTACCATCATGATCGGACTGGCTGTCTGCTGCATGTCTGCAACGCCGACCTCCCAGGATCTCCTCTAATGGCCCAGACATGTCGAGTGAGGTCAGGACTGTACAGGGGGACGTGGCAATAACTCCCAGCCAAGTTCCTGTAACGTGCAAGTGGTGTTGGTGAATGATTGTGTGTACAGTTCACACAGACAGATGCATCTCTTCCACAAGTTGGTGACAAGTTATCGGCCGGTTTGTAAGGAATGATCGGGCGTCCCACTCGCAGGAACGACCGCAGTGTGCTCCGAGCCACCTGGGCCGGGGACGATCATTCACAGATGTCCAGCCTTCTTTAAAATCTACTGTGGCCTTGAGTCTCATCTCTGCAAGGTGCTTGAAGTTTACTGTAAATGTCGATCACTTTTACACCTTCATTCATGCGAAATTTCATCAATATCAAGGTTTGACTTGTTCGACTCATAATAAATAGCACGTCGTTACCGTTGACTAATCACTGTGGTATAAGATGGATTTTAAACAGTAAACTCGGTCATGTTGTAATAAAATACAAAAATATACCAGCTCTGGAGAGGAAACAATAATGGCGTTTCATGTTGATTGAATGAGCCAGTGGAAATTTTGTGATGAACTCATCGTTAGCATCAAATATGAATTAACTGAAAACTGAGACTGGATACGTGTCAACCGCTGACGTTTGGTCTTTCAGGCAGTAGATCTTAAAATTCGAGTAAATTCCTTCTACTTGTCAGCCATCTTGGACACAACATTGGAAAATTATTTCTTGCTATATGAGCACAAGCATGAGGAGAAATTACCAACAAAGCAATTTTACTTAAAGGGCGGGCCTTATGTAAACCACCCCCCACCCCCCCCCCCATATTGAGGTTACAGGCTGCACTAGCACCTCTCTACACTAATGATGCTCTAGATGCGAATATATATTCTGTAAATGTATATGTTCATTTCTCCATCTTTATTCATGTAACGTTCCCTCTGGTTTACAACGCTCTTAACGGGACGCCATTTGGATTTACGATTTATGAATCATCGGCAAAATAGAAGACCCGAGAATGACAGCGTGCAATATTTCGGCATGAATGGGAATTGATGCGATGCCACCCTGTGCAATCGAGTACCATATTCCTTTCCCATATTTTTCGCTAATTCGTTTTTTTCCCGCCATTTTTTTTATTATTTTTTTTTTTTTGCAAAAGCCAGAGCTCCATGCAGAGCAAAAATCAATTTGCCATCTCGGATTGTCATATTCCCCCTCACCTACCCGCCCGCCTGCAATTATTGTCTCCCAGGCACTTCTTGCTGAGAAAGGCTCTCCTGAGTGGCAATCCATTTTTTATAAGCAGACAAAACCCCTCCTTTCATAGACACACACACACACACACACACTCATGTGGAGTAGAAGATTAGAGTCAGCTCCTGGTGACCCCGGCTTATCAAACATCGAACCAGCTGCCGTCTCCTCCTACGAAGAAGGGACAATGGACGGAGGCGTGCGAGAAGATGAAGGACCAGAAGTACAGAACATGTTCACCTTTTATTTTGCAAACGCGCGCAGGTCGTGTCACAGGTCATCGTGGGAATACCACACATGCAACCTCTCCATAAGTTGTACATCATCGTAATGACGCACTGGTTCGGTCTGACGTTTTTATTCAATTATTTACAATAGAAAATAATCACAGCAGGGCCTCGACTGCTAAACAAGTAAATAAATCACAGTCGTAATCGAATTGCGGCACACGGTAGCAGTCTGCGTTATTAGGCTGGATACCTCGCGTTAACTCTCGCGCCGCCGTGTAATCCCGAGAGGTTCTGAACAAATGAGAGCTAGATTTCATCAGCGTAGAGTTCATCTCTCTGAGGATACGCACAGTGCATTCTCATTTTGTTTCTGATTGACTTCTGATAAAGACAACATGACGGAGTTGGAAGCCACATGATGTATATCTTCATGGTGTCATCTTTGTAACAGAAAACTTATTCTGTGAGACGTTACTGTAATTAGACTTTATGTAGATACAAAAGATAATGTGCTTGAAATGAATACAAATATGATATGCGATTATGGTCATTTTATGCTTTCAAGAAATCTGAGTTTGAGGTTTAACACAGTTTGATCCTAAATCAAGACAGGGTTGCCATGTTTCAGCAAGATCAAAACCTGCTCGAAAAGAACTGGTTTTAGCCCCCCAATTTTTAATTATTTCACAGGAACACACTTTAGCGGTTCTGCACCATGGTTGTGGTGATTGGGGCTTGGAAAATATAAAAGGATAATTTATCTCCAACTTGTCGCACATCTGTGTGTGTGAACTGAACACTCATTCACCAACACCACTTGCACATTACAGGACTTCGGCTGGGAGTTATTGCCACGCCCTCCATACAGTCCTGACCTCGCTCCAGGACACATGCGTGATGATCACTCATCTAGCAATTGAAGAATGACAAACTAATATTTTTTTATCATTGATCATTTTAGGCTTTCTGGAAAGGCATGTGTTTTTCACCCTTTTAACTTCATGAAATAAAAAATAACCTGTAATCATACAGGTATTTTAATGGGAGCGGCTCGGTGGCTTAGTGGTTAGCACTGTCACCTTGCACCTCCAGGGTCTGGGTTCAATTCCCACTCTGTGTGCATGAAATTTGCAGGTTCCCAAATTGCCCGGAGTGTGTGTGTGTGTGTGTGTGTGTGTGTGTGTGTGTGTGCTCTGCGACGGACTGGTACCCTGTCCAGGTGTACCCTGCCTCGTGTCCTACTGTAAGTCTCCTGGGATAGACTCCAGGCCCCCCACGTCCCTGAATACAGGATAAAGCGGTATAGATGAAGAGTGATTGAGGAATTGTAATGAAATGTAATTCGCATAGAAATAAATTTTAAAAAAGCAGAAGCAAAAAATAAAAAAAGCAAAAATGTAGTTCCATGAGGTTTTTTTTTTTTTATGTTTCTGTAAATGGCTAGTTTTACACTAATGTTACTGTCTGTTTATGCAGATTTATTCTGTTTTTAACTAAAATGTTCACTCGAGGAAAGTGTGTGATCATTTAGATGCTAAACCTCACTAGTCAGTTCAATTAGCCTCACGGCTCGAGTGCTAAACTAAAACACCGAGCAGAAGGTGTCGTGTCTGATTGATTGTGTTCAGGATGATGTGAGATCATTTTTATCTATTTATAAGTTGAAGTTTTCAACAAGGATCAGCTCAGCTTTTAACTTTCAGGAAGTTTACGTTAGCTTCACTGTTTCTGCACCGTGTCTGTATGTCAATCCTGTTTTTTTTTGTTTTTTTTGTCACTATTGTGAAGAACTTCTACAAACCAGCATGAACAGAACCTCACAACCTTCTCTTCACATTCCTGCATTTTATTTTCGGTTCTTCTGAAGTTTTCAAAGCTTCATGCCTCCTGCAGATCGCATGATCAGACTGAAAACACCGCGCTTGCATTACGAGGATGAAACGTTATGTCAGATGTGTTTGCGTGTCCTCGTGGAGACATATTTATATCGAGACGTGATCTTTGTCAGCATCTTCATTTAGAGCGACTGCGGTGTGTCTCAGACGCTCAGGAAGCTCACGCGCTATTTTTCTCATCGGGGTCTCAGATTCGCGGGTTCGTCCAGCTCTTTTGATCAGACGAAGCGAGAGAAGGGCATGGTGGAGTTCGCGCCGGAGCCGACGTGGGGATTCCCGCTGGTATCTGATAGCGTGTGTGCTTATCATATCGCCGCACTTTCCTACAGCACCCCCTCCATCATCTGAACCTTTCCTAGCCTCTACCTTTCATTTCTCCTTATTTGAAATTCAGGATGTGAGCTATTGAATTTTATTACAGGCTGTTATTATTAAAGGTACGTGTTTAAGCGAGAGGGGGAAAAAGTAGGACATTAAATCCATTGTCTGAGGAAAAAGCACGGCGTGATTAAAAGACAGAAGAGAGCAGGAAGAATCCTCATTGTGTCACTGCTTGGACATAATTACTAATCAAAATTCAGGCTTCTGTCGGTTTTTTTCCCCCTTTATCCTCCTCACTCACCCCCTACGCACTTCCTCCCGCTTCATTCCGAAATGTCAATCGCTCAGGTTCCCCAGCCATGTTCCCTCCGACGCCTTACGGAGACGTTTAACTCTGGACGCTGCATTAGCATAGAGCCTGTCAGCAGAACGAGAAGCGCTGGGACAAGTTCTGCACTTAGTACTGAAAGACCTGGGTGTTGATTAGTGTCCTAACACAGAAACTCTAACAGTAGTGCAGCCGCGAATCGCAAGTTTTTTATATATACTGTATATAAATGATGGTCAAAAATTATCCTGCCTCTGATGGAGCGAGATCAGGAGTGTGTGTGGACGTGCATCGCCATGCTAAATCATGACACCATTCAGCGTCAGCTCTTCAATAAGCGTCTCACTGTAACGAGCACCCTTGATTGCTCAACGTTTTTCCCTGATGATGTTCCAATACTTCTGACCCTTGAGGGGGAAAAAAAAAAAAAAAAAACTAAGTGTTGATCAATTTTCCAGCTGATGGTCGACTTTTGAACTTTTTCTCGGTCGGTGATTGAGGATCTTTCTGCTCCATACTCTGCCGTTTACTCGAATGATTCTCTTTAAGACACTTTCACCTTCCTTAAAGTTCCGATCCAAATTTTGTTTGTAGATATCTAAACATTTCTGTTTACGCTCTTCTGTGAGTTGTTTCAGCAGCAGGTACTGTACACCCTCAGACCACAAAAAAAACCCCACAAAAATCATCACTGAACGCCTGAACATCTTCTTTTGTGCAAATCACAAGCAGCGTGTACAAATGAACTGACCAAAAATTCATAAAAAAAATTAATCTGATTTCAAAAACTGTTGATGTAAAGTTTTCTGACAGGAGAAAAGTCCTTACTGAATGTGTGTGGAAGGAGTCTCCAGTGTCAGGGCTTTTTTAAACAGTCAGAGGTGAAGCTCTCCGTACTATAGGGAGCTGTTTATAAGACTTACAGTGTAGTTATAACTTGTTTCCTGACTGTAATTCTTGGCAAATTGCTCTAGTATAACCCTGCGTTCACACCGAACTTTGACGCTCTCGCCGCCCTGCCGCAGACGCCTGTCGCCGCTCGTCGCCGCGCTTCGCCGCTCTGATGTAGACCGAACGCCTTTCTTGTATTTAAAGGGGCCGCAAAGCAATCAAGAGGTATAAAACCCTTTAAACATGCTGTGGTATTAAAACAATCAACCTTACTCTGTCTCTTATTGGCAAAACGTGAGAGGTATCTGTTAAAAAGAAAAAAATCTTATAACATTCCATTCCATACAGAGCCCTCCGGTGTTGTGATGGTTTCGATTGCACCACCACCATGCTTCATCTATAAGGTTGTGGAGGTTTTATGATTTCAGAGAGGTGATATTATCATCGCTGGTGTGTCGTGTGCAGAACGAGTGAAGCCCTGTAGTAATGCAGCGAAGCAGAAAATGGACACTGTGGACCAAGGCAAGACCGGACAGCTACTTTTTATGTCCATATCTATCCAGTATCGTCTCTCTCTCTCTTTCTCTCTCTCTCTCTTTCTCTCTTTCCGTCTCTTCGTGTAATCTCAGCTGTCCAATTTCTGTTCATCAGGTTTTGATGGATTCCGACTTGGTCTAGAGAAGAAGACCACTTTTTGTGTGTGTGTGTGTGTGTGTGTGTGTGGTCAATTAAGTGCAGAGTTTTGACAGGATCCATCTGCAATTAACATCAGTCGGTGCCGCAAAGCAGATGCAGTGAGAGACGGATAAATAATGCACTTCTGTAGAGATGGAGTTCCTCGGTTATCGAGATCTGACTTTCTCTCTTTTTCTCTTTCTGTGTCTCTATTAATATTTGAAAAGGCTCTGAGTGGATTTTACACTGGATGGGAGTTACTCCAGAATGAGTAATTCAATATATACAGGGGTTGGACATTGAAACTGAAACACTGAACCTAGTGCTGCACAGTCACCAGATCTAAATATTGGAGGAGCGAGTCAGGAAACGTTTTCCTCCAGCAGCATCACGTGGTGACCTGGACACTATTCTCTAAGAAGAACGACTCAAAATCCCTCTGGACACCGTGCAGAAGGAGGCCCTACACCATACTAATAAACTATAGTGGTCTAAAACCAGGAGTTTCAATTTCATTCTTCAACCCCTGTACGTATATAGAAAGAGAGAGAGAGAGAGAGAGAGAGAGATGCATATTGTAAATGTCATTGTGTTTATTGAGTGTATCAGTACACACAAGTACTTCTTTGGAGTATTTCTACCCGTGCACTCTGTCACCGCTCTACTTTTAGATTGTATCCCCCCTCCTTCGACCTGAGAGAGAGAGAGAGAGAGAGAGAGAGAGATTTCCCTGTGACTCACGGCTCTATCCCTGACTGCAAACATCAAGCTGAGACTTTAATCAAAAGCCATTTCAGTAAACAGAACACTGGCTCGGCCCTGAGCACAACAGACAGGAAGCAAGTACTCGAAGGGAGGGGAAAAGAAACCCAAAAACAACACAAAACAGCACACACATGGTGTGTTCTGATCTTTTTTTTTTTTAATATCAGTTGTCAAATGAGTTTCTCAAATAAAGCACCGTGTGATAGATTGTCACTTTTGGTTTAACATACGCCGTACAATACCGAGGTGCAAATACATAAGCGATAAGACATTTGCTAATTTGTGATGCAATTATACTTGGATTTTTTACCCTGCAGCACGCTCCCTGGATGTAATTTATAGGAACACACAATGAAGCACCTGTTTCAAATGAGAAAAAGTAAAAATGCAGAGACATGATTAGACAAGACTGTAATCATGCAAGACACATTACTAGTTTAGACAAGACTAGATAAAGCAAGTACGGTAAACTAGATTTATTTAGACTTGTATGAATAGGATAGACGAAAATAAAATCAACATAGAAAGAAAGAAAATATTAAAATAACTGGAATTGGGTTAAGAGCGGCCCAACACGTTATTAAACCCTCAAGCGCATGAAGCGATGCTCCCATCATGCATAGTGTCCACTGTACAAGCCTCTGGAGACAGTGTTATGATCTGGGGTCGCTTCAGTCGCTCAGGTCGAGACTCAGCAACGTTATGTGGAGATCAAATGAAGTCACATGACCACCTGAATGCACTGAATCACCAGCACATCACATCTATGGAGGGTTTCTTCTTCCCTGATGGGACGCGCCATGTTCCAGAACTCAGAGTGTGAGAGAGAGAGAGAGAGAGAGAGAGCGAGCGGTTCAAAGAATTATTTCCACACATGAATGACTTCCATATTACTCACCGTATTCAAAGCTAAATGTGTGAGAAGTTTTTTTTTTTTTTTTTTCTTTTCTAGTACTGTGCCAGATGACCAGACAACACAAAAGAAAGCAAAGGGACAACACAAAAAAGAGAGAAGACAAGACAAAATGATGAAATGAGTGGAATGGAGTCTAAGACATTAGACGTGAATAAATTAGAAAGAACAGGATGAAGTTGATAGTAAAGTGCCAAGACTAAAATAGGACTAATAATAATGAGACAACCAAAGTAGGAAAGCCCAGTCTCCACAAGATACAAATATTAGATATCTTGACCATACTGTACTTGTTTGAGACTAAACTGGAAAATGTAAGACACGAACAAGACAAGGGAAAATTTTATTAAATAACTACACTAAAGGTTAAAAGATGACAAGACTTAAAAACTATAAAAGACCAGACCAGGTAGGACACAATGGGACAGGAGTAGATGACGAAACTAGAATTAATTAGACATGATTTGACTAGACATGTACTGTATAGAACAGAATAGACATGACTGAGTTGACGTGCAAACTAAACTAAACAAGGCAAGCTTAGTCGGGACAAGACAGCATGAAATAACTACCTGATAAGCCTGGACAGGACGATGAGACAAACCCAGGAACTGACAACAGTACACAAGATGAGACAAGACAAAAATACCATGAGATCAGACTACACAAGACAGGAAAATAAAAGACTAAGCAGAAGACTAGCGACGCTAAGACTAGATTAGATGACGAGAGTAAGGAGGATGAGACAATACTAGACAAAAAGACAAGATGTTTATACGTCTCTGTCTCGGTAGTCGAGCATTTTCAGTTCTTATCATTGTGTCTCGTCATGCCTTCTCTAGTCCCTTGTTTAATCTTGTCTTGTCCCGTGGTTTCTCCAGTAATCTGGACTTCTCTTGTCCAGTCATGAAAAGCCAAGACGAACCAAACAAAATGATAAGACTGGAAGCGGCTAGACAAGATGTCAATCCAACATGACTCGCCTGGACTAGACTGTGACAGTCATGGCACAAGACTAGACAACAAGGTTAAAGACAAGACAAAGACAAAGCTACCATACAAATGACCAGATTGCACAAGAGGGGGAAAAAAAAGAAAGAAAAAAAAGAAAGGAAAAAAAAAAACAGGCTAGACAAGCCGAGACAAGACAGAGCCAGACGAGAGCCGATGACAGGCCAGGAGTAGACAAGACTAAACAAGATGAAAAGACCAGACAAGACAAAAACAACGAGGTGAGACTAGAAAAGTAGCCAAGACAAGAAAAGAAAAATAGACAAGATGACAACACAAGTCTAGAATAAGAAAGACAGAAGCAGAATTTATTCACGCCTGCCTGGAATTTCGAATAAAACCGGGAATCAAGTGAAACGGGAACGTTGATTTGTTTTTGACAGGTTGAATACCGGACGGAGAAAATGAGCGCAATACATTTGATGAAGTTGCAAAATGTAAAAACAAGCGAATTGAATAAACGTTTTCGTGCATTTATTGTGCCCTTATGATCGATCGCTGCTGTCACCTGCGACTAATAAAATCTACAGAACCTGCGTAAGAACGCACCACAGACTGAGCAGCCTCAAATGTGCAGTGTTACCTACGGACTTATGCATTATCGGTAGATCGATCGATGGCAGGAGCATCAAGAAACCGCGTTCTGTACGTGATCTTGTGTTGCAGATGTCGAACTGACCCGATGACCAGCAGGTTTTATAGAATAAAGGACTTAATGCTACGTAAATACCTACAGACTTAGGTGGAGAAATTTCATTGCATAAAATCTTAAGTACTATTACTCTTACTGTTACTATTACAATCCTGATTGTCATCATTTGAAATGTTGTTATTAAACCATTGAATTTCATGTTTGTCTCAGTACACTGTAAATATGCGTTAAATGTTGCGATACACTGTAAATGATCAAAGAACCCCTAAATTAATATGTTTTAATGAGATAGTATCAAGTTAATATGATTAGACTCATTGTAAAGTGTAATATCAGTTATAGGAGATTATAAGAGAGAATGAGCTGTACTGTATGTCTGGAGTTACAGATACGATTGTGTTATTATGAAGCACTTAAGGTTAATTTAAAGGTAAATGTAATTTCCGTAGTATATCTGATACGTTATATTACAATTCCTTGGCTTCTTGCTTCTTTGAATAAATCACATAATTACTTATGAAACTCCAAGCATTTGTCTCAGACTTGTCTCGACTCGAAATAGTCGTTACTGTGCTTGAAACTTCCTGGACATGCCCTGTTTATATTTAAGGATGGCATCTCAAGACCCTAAACTCATCCTGGTGTCCATGTTGGTCTTCTGGGTTTGTCCTGATCATCAAGTGATACACACACACACACACACACACACACGTCTTGATCATCTTGATGCATCATTTTTTCTTAGGATTATTTTCAGTTTGTTTATTCAAGATCCTAACACTTGGTGGCGCCATTAAGTTACCGCTTAAGCTCAGCGTGAGTGTGTGAGCGTACGAGTGTGAGAGTGTATGCGTGTGTGAGTGTTTGAGCGTGTGTGAGTGTCTGAGCGTGTGTGAATACCTCAACAGGACCAGATCTGAGCTGATGTGAGAGCGTTAAACAATGTTTCAAGGTGAGTGTGATGCTGATGACAGTTAAAGTGCAATAATCAGTGCATCACTCTGACGTCCAATCTCAGGCATGACAGGAAAAAAAAAAAAAAAAAAAAAAAAACTGGCACTCATCCTTGTTTTACTTTACGATAACTTGCCTAGAATGTCATGCTGCCATTTAACGCTTTGTGAAGGCTTAGAGTTTGGGTTCCTTGTGTGTGTGTGTGTGTGTGTGTGTGTGTGTGGTTTTAAAACCAAAATAGAGTGAGCTTTAAAACAAAAGGATGTGGCAGATTTTTTTTCTTTCTTTCTTTCTTTCTTTCTTTTTAGCTAAGGCAGTATTAAAGAGACTGAGAGATGTGGTCACCTTTTTTAGAGCTAGAAGCATTGGGATTGTCGTAGGTGTGAAAAGTTGAAAACATCTAAAAGGCCAATGTGTTGTTTAGAACACGTGTTAAATCTGTTCTCTTTTACGTTTCTCCTCATCCAACACTAACGATATTGTTTGGAATTGGAAGAAATTGTACAACACAGCGTTTGATGGATTAAACGTGATGAAGATATGATAAAGGTAGAAAGGGACCTTGACAGAAGATAAACATTGGCACAGCGTTACACGCAGACAAGCTAGAACCGGGAGAAAGAAGACAAAATCCCACCCCCACCCCATGCACACAGCCGGATCATTTTTTATCAGTTATCACACAAATGTTTCAAACAAAGGACTGAGTGATGGACTGCCACTTTTGTTCTCACATTTCTGGTTCGCCAAAAAATAACATGGCTAAACAAATTTAGACTACAGATGACAAGACCAGGCGAGACAAGGAAAAACACGGAACACAAGATGAACCATGAGTAGACAAGACCAGTTTAGACTGGACATGTCAATACACATGTCTACTAGGACAAACTAAAACAGAATGGATGAGACAGACAAGACAGGACTATGCATGATAAGACTGAATAAGAATACAGAACATACAACACAGAATACAGAAAAGACAACCAGACTAGGCTGATCAAGATGACTAGACAAGAATACATCCATCTAGACCTGACCAAACTAGACAAGATTACATGAGTATTGACCAGACTGAACAAGACGACCAGACTAGACCAGACTACATCCATCAAGATCACACCCATCTAGACCTGATCATACTGAAGGAGACAACCAGACTAGACAAGAATACATATGTTGTGACCAGACATGCCTGAAAAATATGACCAGACTAGACAAGTCTGCATCCATGTAGTCCAGAATATGCTGGAACAAGAGGACAAGACTAGACATGACTGCATCCATCGAGACCAGATAGACTGAAGATGATGACCAGACCAGACAAGCTTACTTCCACCTATACCAGACTAGACTGAAGAAAATGACTGGACTACATCCACCTAGGCCAGACTACACAAGACTACATCCATCTAGTCCAGACCAGATTGAACATAATGACTAGACCAGACAAGATTACATTCATCTACTCCAGACTAGACTGAGGGAGGTGACCAGACTAGACAAGACTATATTCATCTAGACCAGACTAGACTGAGGAAGATGACTGGACTTAGCCAAAATTACATCCAATTAGACCAGACTAGACAGGTGGAGATGACCAGACAAGCTTACATCCATTTCAACTTGACCATACTGAAGAAGATGACCAGACTAGACAAGATTTCATATGTCATGACCAGACTAGATTGAAATAGATGGCCAGACTAGACAAGTATCCATCCATCCATCTACACCAGACTAGATTGAAGTGACTAAACATGATGATGCTTCTACAATATTTGGAGGAACAAGGCTTCACAAGACAAGTTGATCCAACCCTACTGTATATGCAAGACTACAGCCAAGCACTGGGCATGACAAGGCAAGGCAAGAAAAACCTACACCACACAAGCAGAGACGAGGCCAGGCTAGATAAGAACACACAACCCGAATAAGATGAAACTAAACTACAAGTTGTAACAAAAATCAAATAAAAGCAGAATAGACCAGACAATAAAAAAAAACAAGACAATTTCAGGGTAGACTAAACAGCAGTTCAAGCCGGGGCCTCTAAAAGGATAAACTTAGATGGTACAAAACAACCAAAAAACTCCCAGACCAGGTGATGAGACAAGACAGTTTTTTTGTTAAAACTGAAGCACCAGAACTTAAAGTGTGTGTTAATGTTGCAAGCGTCTCTCCTCCACTTTAACCGCCACCTAACACGAGTGAGATCTTTTGGGAGGGAATCGTATAGTCGAACACTGTGGGAATGGAAACAGTATGGAAATAAAACTTCAGAATGATTTTTTTTTTTTAAAAAGTGACGAAAGTGCCTGGGATATGAGTGGCAGTGGAAGTGCTCATAGGAGGCACATCCGCCATGCTGAGCACGGCTCATGATCCTCTTCAGTTCTGCAGGAAATTACAATACTTCATTACCCAGCAGGCAATTAGAAGAGGGAAAAGCAGCTTTGAAATGTCTCACCTACACACGGCTTTCTGCTCACGTCTGACAACAAAGGATTAAGCTCAGCTTCATGAATCCAGCATGATAAATCCATAATGTGTTCGAAACCCAGCTTCCTTCTGCAGCTTTGAGAAATGAGACAGGATGTGGAACGAAAAAAAAAAAAAGAAAAGAAAAAAAAAAAAGACAGGATTTTTTTCTGGGAAAAAAAAAAAAAAAAACACGGAACGAGAAATTAGTCGAAAATTCATCCGGAACCCTGATTAGATCGTAGAAACGGGTGGCCAAATTTATCCTACGTCTCTCTGACCGTGCGAGATGTACTTAATTTTAACCGACACGTATCGAACACCTGCGAATTTAACGCCGCAAAACAGGAAGGTGAAAGTGTGAAAACGTGTTTGCTTTCCGTTCCTCTATTTTTAGCCTCACTGCCGAAACGCCTAATTGAGCTTTTGGCAGAATAACAGGTGTTCCTAATTGACAAATACATAACGAGCTGTAAGAAGGTCAGACGTAGATTAACGATCAGTGCTTTGATTCTAAATGCCCTCACACCGTTATATTTAGCAGCGAGACTACCAGATCAGACGTGCACTGTGAAAACAGGGTCTAATAGTCTCGTGATTCCCATTTGGTTTCAATCCGACGATCGTGGATTCAATAGATTTGATGAATTCTTCCATACACCTGTGAAAATATACTGTAGCAGATATAATAATAATAATATAACAGAATAAAGCATGTGTATAAACCAAAATTGTGCTTTAGTCTCGTCTACCCCAATATTAATAAAAATGCCATCATATGATGTGATTTACAATCAAGTTTTATTATTTAGCATCAATTCTGCTAACGGTATCATGGATCATGTAATGATCTTGTATTCTTTCAGATAACTAGGGACCATGGAGGCCAGCGGTGACCATTGAACAATGTTTATTCCTGTTTATTCCTATTTTCGCAACCTCCGGTCAACATTCACTGGGCACAGGCAATTTGGGAACGCCAATTAGTCTAATCTGCATGTCTTTAGCCTGTAGGAGGAAACCGGAGAACCCTGAGGAAACCCAGCAAGCACGGGATGCAAACTCCATGCACACAGACCCCCAAGGTGGAAATTGAACACAGACCCTCAAGGTGCAAGGCATCAGTGCTAACCACTGCACCATCGTGTCGCCTTTAGAGTGTTGACGTCGAGTGTTTGGTTTCTTCTGCAGGCGTATCTGCTGTTCCTCACCTTCCAAATCTAATAACAACATCGATATACAAATATTTACCAAACATTTCTCTATGGCTTTCTCTTCTTTTTTTTTTAATTTTTATTTTTAAAGGAAAAAAAGAGTATATTTATTTCAGAATTTTTTTCATGACTTACACAACACCTGTAGACGATGGAAAGTTAAAGCCATGTGGATATAGATTTATAGCTTTGAGTGTAGCTTGGCGAAACAGTACACGATCATCGGGCGAGTCTCAGGTTTAGCGCAAAGGCGGATTTGCACGTCTGCCAGATATTGTATGAAATATTCACTATAGAGCAGAAAACATCCACCATCAAGCCTTAAAGAAGCCTTTGGTTACAAAGAATGAAGAATTGGAGCTGAAAGTTCTATTCAAGTTTGAACTCAAGTTTGTACAAACATAATAAAAAAAATGCTGATTTAGCGATTTTTCCTTAAAAAAAATATAAAATAAATGAAATAAATCTGTTATTTAAGAAAGAGGGAAAAGAGCTTGAAGTGCTTCGAAAAACTTATTGGCTGGCACTGACGTGCTTAACTGGCAGGACACACACACACACACACACACACACACACACACACACACACACACACACACACACACACACACACACACACACGGAGGCACGCTTTCACTGCTTGATCAGTCTTGCTGTGCGCTTTGCCTTTAATGGAGGTTCGTGGGCGTGGCTAAATGTCATGCCATCAGCTGGAATAATTGATCACTTTTTAT
Organism: Clarias fuscus; assembly: GCA_030347435.1. Lineage (NCBI taxonomy): Eukaryota > Metazoa > Chordata > Actinopteri > Siluriformes > Clariidae > Clarias > Clarias fuscus. Next base: position 22,321,799 of record CM059228.1, read on the forward strand.
CAGCAATCAACATATGCATGAAAAAACTTTTTTTTTTTGTGTAAAAACAGCATTTCCACATGACTTTACTAAATGGGCAAAAAATAAATAAAAAAAGATCACTAGATTGAAGCATGTACACGAAGCTTCAGAACATAAATAAAATAAAATAAAATGAATTCATTGGTTGTGATTTCCGTTAGCGGTGTTGGAAGAAAGGGTTAGAGAAACATCTGAACAAACTTTTAATGTTAGTTACTAACAAATATGGCGATGCTGTAAATCTTCTTACAGTGAGACCTTGTCGAAGTGGACTTTCTCCCAAAGCTGTAAAATGTAAAGCAGCAGCCTCGTTATGTGTTCAAAGTGAGTTACAGCGACTCCATCAGCATGACGTCTAATCCCAAACCGTACTGCTGTTAGACTGAACCCTGACTGTCAATATTTCTGTCCTCTCTGATGTGCTTCCAATAAAACCAGCAGCGTAGAAAAGGATTTGCATCCCAATTGACATATACATATGTGCATGTGTGTGTGTGTGTGTGTGTGTGTGTGTGTGTGTGTGTGTGTGTGTGTGTGTGTGTGCACGTTGGGGAAAATTTTGAGCTTTGAAAGCCATCCAGTGTGAGACACATACAAGTTCAGGCAAAGAGAGAAAAGGGAAAGGAGAGGGGATGGGGTTGCTCTCGTTGTGCTGTGGTGCATCTTGTTCCAAAGTTAGATTTTTTTTTCTCTTTTTTATATGTAGTCAATGTTTTTGTCTTTATAAGGTTTCTCAAACTTGTCCTTAGGCATTGGAAATGATTCTTCCAGATCAAAGCGGGTCTGATTTTGAGTTATCACGTCAAGAAAAAAGGCCCTGGGGGGATGCACATACATTTGAAGCATGGTCTGATTGAAAGCAGCCAAGTCGAGGGTCGAGGTTTGGCTTTGGAAGGTAAAAAAAGAAAAAAAGTAATAAAGAAAATCAAAGCAGTCAGTCGCATGTCAATGTGCAAATGAATCCGAGTTCTTTTGTCCGAGCAATCTGGCTAAGAGCAGTTCATGGTTTATTGAGAACCTCCACCTTTCATACATGCAAAACAGAAGCTGTGGTTCAATGGCGGCTCTGAAAAACACTTAAGTTTTAATGGACGGCACGAGAATTGGCGAAAGATGAAAGAGCCTGGCGAGTGGCCAGAGCCAGCTGAATAAACGACAGCAGATCACAGAGGAGTAAACATACGCTGAGAGGCAGATCTGAATCAGACTCACTTCACAACAAGCCAGCAGGATGTGTGCACTTTGTACATGAGGATGAATTTTGTAGTGGCTTTGTGTGTGAGTGAGTGAGTGAGTGAGTGAGTGAATGTGAAAGTCAGTGGAGCAAAAAACAGAGTGATGAAAGAGAGGAAGAGAAAGGATGACGATCAGATGCACAGATGTTTCCGCTTCATGATCAAATCAGTCATCTCACAAACCCTGTCCTTTAATGCGTCTGACAAACAAATCAAATACATGGAAACAGCAAAGTAACCCACATCAGAGTTCATTTAAATAGTGATTGTGTTGACCGTAAACTCAACTATGCTCAAATAAACCCCATAAGCACTCTAACCAGCTCTAACGAACTCAAACGCTCTGCGACCAACTCAACTAAATTCAATTGCACTAAAACACAAAACTCAAATAGACTTAAGTACATTTTAATAAACTTACTCACATACATTGGTAAAGGCAAATGTACTCTAATGAACTCAAATGCACTAAAATCCTATAAATAGCTTTGAGTGTAACATTAAACAATCATCGAGTGAGTCTCTGATTTAGCAAAATGTCAGCGGTGCACGTCTGCCAGATATTGTATTAAATATTTACTACAGAGCAAAAACGTCCACCATCAACAAACATAATTAAAAATAAATGTCTCAAATGTGAACAGGTATACTCAAATGTACTCGTAAACAGTTTAAATGCATGTTGTTAACCTTAAATGTCCTTAAATCAAATTATATAAACTTAAATACGTCAATAAACTTAACCATAAAAACTCATGACCTGTAAGTCAAATGCAAACAGTTAAACAGTTAAACTCAAATGCACTCAAATAAACTCAAATGTTCAATAATGAAATCAAATGTATGCTAACTCAGATGGACTATGTTCAAATCCTGTAATAAATTCAAATGCAACTTTATTAACTCCAATGCACTTTAGTAAACTTAAATGTACTCTAACTCAATCACACTTTAATAAACTAAGATTTACTCAAATAAACTCGAATGGATGCTAAATCAAATGCACTCAAATGAACGAAATTAGAACGTAAAGAATACATATCAATACAAACTCAAATACCAATAAATCAAATGAGCTGTAATTCAAATGCACACAGTTAAATTCAAATGCACTCGAGTAAAGTCATTAAATCAAATGTTCTAAACTCCAATGGTTTCAAATGAACTCAAATGCACTCAAAAAAACTTAAATGTACTCTAACTCAATTGCGCTTTAAAAAACTAAAATGTACTCCAATTAGCTCAGAGCTTAAAGGTATACTGTACCAATAAATGCATTCCAAAACTCAAACTGTAATAAACAGATATATAAAATTATAATCCCAAGCAACAAACCTCCAGTTTATGCATTTTTTTTAATCCTCCATGACTGTTGACATGGACGCTGGTCCTGGCTGGAATTTTGGACACTGACTCTGCTTCTGTGATTTGTGTTGATGAAGGAGGAGGGACATTTGGACTCGGCGATCGTCCTCTCTGTGATTAAAATTCTTTTATTTATTAATTTATTTTTTGCAGTGTCTGGTGGCATTCACCACATCACCATGGCAACCTGGAGTGTGTCTATGCTCCCTCAGCATCTTGTGTGTGCGTGTGGCCTTAATTTTGGCCAGCATCATGGCACATGCTATCATGAATCCTCATACACACGCACACACACACACACACACACACGCACACACACACACACACACACACTGACACAAAAACACACAACAATAGGAGATTGACTGAAGGGCTTTAAAATGAGCAGTGACTTAGTGAGCTGAAGATGCCAGTGTGTGTGTGTGTGTGTGCGTGTGTGTGTGTGTGTGTGTGTGTGTGTGTGTGTGTGTGTGTGTGTGTGTGTGTGTGTGAGAAACCCAGAGCGAGATGAAGAGGAGAACATGATGCACATGGAAGCTGATGAACAGTTTTGGCTCCTTCATTTCTGCTCCAGAAAATGTAACTGAGGAAAGTGAATAGTCTCAAGGTTGATACTGTATGTCTTCTCTTTGCTGTACTTTTGCGTTTCTTCCACCTGCATTCATTGCTCAATTATATAAAGATTTCCAGCTTCCCATATTTCACCTCCTCATAAACATGATAAGTCACATACACAACATTTTTCACACTTCAAAATGGAAGTCGTGAAAACATTAGCGCTTCTTACTAACAGTTTAGCAAAGGAAGTAGCTGTTAGAGCCTTTAAATAGGGACAGTGTGAATTCAGAGTCTCGGCAAAGACAGATCAGTAGTGTTTTTATACCGTAGGTACAGTAGTCAGCTCATACAGCGCTCACCACCATTTCCAAAAAACAAGGAAGGTTTAATTTGGCCTAATTTATTTATTTATTCATTATTTATTAACTAACTAGTGGGTACCTGACGCCTGTGTGCTACCATCATCTGTAAATGGAGTGTGTGGTCAACTCGCTGCCACTCCTCTACTCCCTCTACCAGTACTGTTACAAGGCCTGTGACACATTCACAGAATAGTATACAAGCTGATGATGCTGCTGCCTCCCCTTACCACCAGACAGTAACATGCCTATGACACACCTGTGACGGAACTACCAGCAAACATACTGCCAATCCTCACCGCCCCCTGCCCACCGTATGCGTCGTTGCTGTAGATCCTCTGCAGTCTGGTTTGCTATGAGCTTAGTCTGATGTACATGTTTTTACTGTAAACAATGCTGCTTTGCAGTTACTACTTCCACCTTTCGCTGTAGACTCTTCGCAGTCTGAGTCGCTCATCATATGCGTTGACGCTGTAGTTGCTCAGCCAGATGTCCTAAAGCCATATGTGTTATTTCTTTTTTTAAATTCGTTTTATTATTTTATTTTTTTGGATTTTTCCCTGATTTTCTCCTTAATTTATACGTGTCCAATTCCTCCGCGTCACTAGGGGGCTCCCACATTAAGGCTACTACTACCACTCAGCCGGGAGGGCCAAAGACTATCCATGATGCCAGTCGACCGCCTCTTTTCGAACTGCTCGCTCGCGCACTGTTGGGGGCGGAGTAACACACTCGGAGGACAGCGCTATCCGCACCTTCTGCTTGCGTGAGCGCACAGACGCCCCTGATTGGCTGTAGAGCCGTGATTAATGCGGGAGCACAAAGTACCTCTCATCCCTCGCTCATCCCAGACCTCCATCCCAGGCTGGAGGTTACAGCACCACCCGGGAATCGAACTAGCGATCTCTGGATGATAGGGCGAGAATTTTACCACTGCGCCACTCGGAAGCCCCCATATGTGTCATTTCATATATTTTACCTCCAGCATTTTCCTTGAATGTACAAAAATAATGCACTAAACATAAAACATTGAACTATAGGTTGTGTGTGTGTGTGTGTGTGTGTGTGTGTGTGTGCTGCTAGGGGTTGGAGCCAATCCCAGGAGACTTTGGACACTGAAATCCACATACTCAAACTCAAGAAAACTGCTGGACTTCTGCGAGTGGGCTAGCTAAAAACTGTCAACCCATTAAAACTGTTAATAACACCAAATGACAATGACAATTTAGCATTTGCTCAAATTCTAATCCAAATTCTAATTCGAGCGCTGCTATAGCTAATGCCAATAAACTGATATTAACAATACACTGAGATAAATTAAAAAAAAGCAGGAAATGACATCAGAATTTGTAAAGTTCTACCTCCAACCCATATTTCCCCCAGAGCAGATTTGATGAGTGATTAGGCACATGAGTTGCATATTTGATTGCTCTTAGCTCTCTGTGCCTCAAGCGATGATATGAACATTAGAGCATCGGTGCGGATCAGGCACCGCTCGCGCCCGCACCTTTCCACGGCCCCTGTAATTACTGACTCTCTCTATAATTAAGCTCCATAAACGAGCAAACATAATTATCATGACGATATGCCGAATAAACGGGAGTGAACAGGTGAATGTATTCAGCCCTTTGATGGGGAACGAAAGGTGTATGCTAATGTGCTATCTGAACTAAAGAGAATAAAGTTAATTAGATATGACCTAAATATTTTGCTATTATTGCAGGGTTGTGTGTAGCACGCTATATAGCTGAATGAGCAGAAATGCTGATACGCAAGAATGCTCGTGGCCTACAAGTTCAAGCTAATTTGAACATTGCACAAAGTCAGTTTTCATAAAACGCAGGCAACAAATCATTTCAAAGTGCCTTTATTGTTCACCAGATTATATCAACACGGAGGCGGTTTCTCCTTTCATTCTTCCAAACAAGTCCACCATGAGGATGAAATGGATGAGTTATTACCACACCGCTGCTGATTGCTCGTATCTATTTGGTCACAATTTTATATTAAAACTCTCGCTCTAATATGTTATCATTTATAATAACAGCTCATTCACGGGGACTTGGACAGCAGATATGCCGTGGAAATGGATTAAAAAATGTGTAAGCGTTGACATAGTGGAGTTTTCTGTAAGGAAATGCTTACTTAACATTTATGGAAGGAATCTCCAGTATCAGCATTTCATAAGAGACAAAGTTCTAACTTTAAGTAACTCTAATTCTGCAAATAACTTTAAGACAAGCTGGGGTTTTCACCCAAGACAGCAGGACTTGTCTTACCAAGAAATGTCTAAAATGACAGACTTAAGGCAGGTTTGAAAAAAATTGGAGAATACCAAACATCATTGTAACTATCAGGATAGTGAAACTGTGGAGTGATTAGAAGGTGTATGAAATACGATCAAGACATCACTCACTCATTCACTGCTTTATCCTGTATTCAGGGTCACGGGGGGCCAGGAGCCTATCTCAGGAGACTTGGAGCACGAGGTGGAGTACACCATGGACAGGGTGCCAATCCATCGCACACTCATTCACACACCACGGGCAACTTGGGAGGAAACCAACCAGGTACAAGGAAAACATGCAAACTCCATGCACACAGACCCCAAGGCGGGAATCGAACCCCGGAACCTGAAGGTGCAAGATGACAGTGCTAACCAACTAACATGGTGTAGCACTAACCACAGTGCTACACCATTGTGAACAAAACAGCAGAGGAATTTACATGGACACTAATATTTCACTATTAATGTGGATAATAACCCAATCAGAGTAATAATGCATAATGCAAACATCTTAATCAGAAAAATCTGACCCAATCCATCCCAATCAGTAATAATTGTAGTCAGTAAATATTACCCATGTGAACACTTTATCTGATCAATTTTCTCTTGCTGGAAATTCTGTTTTTGTGTGTGCGCATATTTTCCCTATATAAAGGTAACAATAAGTAAGATGACAGGTTTCCAGGAGGAAGGTTTAGTGCTTTTGCTCCTGTTTGAAAAGTGCATAAAAAGAATGAAGGGCAGAAATGCTACTGTTGTTCTGATGACAGGATGTACAGTAGGTCCATTTTGATCATCATTTTCTATTGAATAAATAAAAGTTTCACACAGTGACAAAAAAAATCCCACATCTAATTGAAAACACAGTCCAAAATAATAACAGTACTAGGACTCATACTGTAGCTCATACCCATATGACACATATGACAATTACCCAGTTGGGCAGAACCACCCAATCTGGCAACACAGTTCTCAAACATCATTCTTCTGTTTGCAGCAGATTAATCGCTTCACAGCAGGCAGAACCACTTTGTCCAAGTCACAATAAAGTTATATTCAGATTAAATGGTTTGAGTTTCAATCATCACTTCAATCAGCTTGACTAAATATTGTGCATGTAATGTGTAAATAATGTACATCTAATGTCTCACAATGGTCTTTCTCAGAGGAGAGAAAAAATGAGGATGCAAAAAATATACATATTTCTACTTCTTGTTCATGCCAATCTTTTAGAAGGACATGATGCAAAAATGCCCTTCCTCTGTTTAGAGTTCTCATCACCTGGAAACCACTTGCTGATGCCGGCCATGCACCCATATGGACCATATGAGATTACTGTGAATAGAACCATTTAGAATCCATGAAGATGGCTTTGGACTGCAATTGATCCAAACTGTTTGTTGCAATTACTAAGATTGCTTTAGGACTGAAATTGCCACAAACAGCCGACATCAGTCAACAGTCATTAACTTCATGTTATTTCCCAGTTCCAAAATGGCACTTTTTGACTTTATAGCACACAGATATAGAAGGGAATGATTTATAATTGTAATCTGGTATCATCTAGGTGTTGACGGGTTCCCTTTTAAATCCAATTCCTCTTCAGGTTTCTTCCTGATGTTGTCCAGGGAGTTTCTCTCATCACTGTCACCTCTGCCTTGCTCATTAGAAACACATTTATTAATGAAAAATGTATATCCCATCATTATGTATTTTATATATTGTAACATATGTTAAATTGAAACCTTTGGCACTCTTCAAGTGTTCTTTAAGGCTATTTGAATAGCTCCTAAAATATTCAGATGTCAGGTTTTACTCTGAAACTTAATGGTACCTCCAAAAGTCATTTCAATGAACAGATGTGGGAAAAGCATAGCAGATTCTAACATAAACTATATGTTTATACGTGCATTTTAACATACATATTTACATATCCTAGTTGTTAGAAACAGTGCATATGTAGAAGCAGAAAGGGATCATGGGAAAGGGAAATGGGGGTCATAAATATACAGTATACAAGGGTGTTCAAGTCAAGTTCAGTGATTGTTAGCTGCAGTAAAACATGTAAACAGTGCAAACGTTTTAAAGAAGGCTGTATGACGATTCCGACCGAGGTGGCTCCGAGCTCACTGCAGTCGTTCCATTGAATATTCAACAAGTGGAGCGGCTGATCCTTGGAAATCGATGTATAACTGGCTGAAGAGATGCATCGGTCTGTGGCAACAGTAAACAGAATAACTCACCAACACCACTAGCACATTACAGGAACGTGGCTAGGAGTTACTGCCACATCAGCGTAGAGTCCTGACCTCGTTTCAAGACATTTCCACATGTTTGGGCCTTTAAAGGAGTTCCTGGGAGGCCGGCGTTTCAGACATGAACCAGGCAGTCCATTCATGGCTGCAGCGTATTGAGAAAACAATATACCTTGATGGTATCCAAGCTCAAGTGAAACACTGGGATAAGTGCATTAATGTAGTAGGGGATTATATAGAGAAATAAAGGGAGTTTTTACTCTCAGAACTGTGTTCTGTTATTCTGCACAATCAAAAGTCCCGGGTTGAATTGAACACCCCTCGTACATAGACTAGAGAAACAATACTGTAGAAAATCCACCATCTTAAAATTAAACTTATGACATTTTACAGTCAGTCGATCCATTTTCTTTGAGAATGACAGAAATTTTGCTCGTACATCAACCCCATTCTGAGCCACAATGAGGTCAAACAAGTTGATTGCAGTCTGTGCCGAAGCTTCATTGACGTTCCTTCTGAAACCTGCAATTTGTCAGACGACGTCTAGCACTTGATGGAATGGCCTTATAAAATCAGATCTGCACACGGTGGAGGTGTGTAATTTGGCATTTTGAGACCAATTGCACACACAATCAGAAAAGAAAAAGTCGTACTGCTGCGAACAAAACTAATGCCCAGGAGGTCGCAGAGAGCATCGATAACAAGAAACGAGTGCTTGCTGACTGAGTTACGACGTCCTCCTTGACAATGCCTGATATACAGCACACATAAATCTTCCTCAGACTTGTGCAGCAATCTTATGTACGCATGCACCAACATACAGGCAATCTGAAAGCAAGCCAGAGCATTAGTTGTTTTTTTATTATTATTTTTTCTTCTTTCTTCTCAGGATTGCCAATTACAAGGGTTTAAACAGCCTTGTAATATTGCTAATTAAAAATAAATAAATAAATAACGCGAGACCTTCAATGCTCGGAGCTCATTTTTCTCCTGCGTAAAGCACACAGGATAATTGAATATATGAAAAATGCTGGAAAAACACACAGGGAGGCTTAATGAAAGATAGATCAAAAGATTGCTTAATATTCAACAGTGTTATTCAATGCGATGCTGATGGTAAGCAAACAGCATACTTACTGAAGTCCTTAGAGAATACCGGAACAGTACAAAGCCCCCATTTGGAAAAAAATAAATAGATTAAAAAAAAAATCACACAAAGGTTCACACATCAACAGCTACACACACCCTGTACTTTAATTAAAGTATTATTGCAGGTTTTCTTTGGCCATCCTAACACCCACAAGCCCCTGTTCTTATCCAGATTCTCCTCTGCTCTTCTACAGCCCACAAGCACCTGCCCCATCCAAATCCAAGTTTCGCCATTTGGATGCTACTGAAACCCGGAGGCCTCATCTCCAATCCAGACGTTTTTCCTGCCAACTCGAGGCCTGAAAATGCCTGCTCCCGTCCAAATTCTGCTCCTGCCATCTAGGTTCTATTCCGACCCGTCTTGTGGTTCAGGGATTCCTGCTCCGATCCAAATTCTGCTCCTGCCATCTAAGTGCTGTTCCTGCCAACCTGGGTCCCACAAATTCCTGCTCCCTTTCAACGCCTGTTCCTGCCATCTGGGTACTACCTCCTACCATCCTGAGGCCCATGGATTATTGCTTGTATTCAAATCTTCCGTTTGTTCTTGCTCTGTACCTCCTTTTTTTTTTTTTTTTTACAAACCTATAATGCATACTGTAAGTTCCTCCTACAAACCTGAGTTTATAGTTCTACCTCATCCAGATCCTGGTCTTGCCATCTGGATCCTAGTCCTGCAACCATGAGATGAAGAAGCCATGAGCACCTGCCCTCTAGCTTTGATTTCCTAACACATTCAGCCCTATACATTCCTAAAGGTTAAAGAAAGTTTCTTCCCTACTCAATCTCAACTCCAGTCTCTTACCATCCCATGGCCAACACCTAAAAGTTATTCCTTTAGTTATCCCTGTGATCCTGAGGCCTACAATATAACTCCTACTCCAGTCAGGATCTTACTTCTGTCATCTTTAAACCAATAATCTTCTTTTTCCATCCTGATCTTAGACATGCCACCTGGATCTTACAACACCTAATCTGAGGCCTACAATTTCTTAAACTAATCAGGATACCATTAATCCATTAATCTATCGGGCATGACTTTTCAACAACACCATGGACAAGAATTCTTTTTCCATTTATTGACTCATTTATTTATTGACTTTTATTGAGCATGTCATGCTCTCTCTCCGAGACCAGACTCTATCAGACATCATGCATGGTATTGGTCCCACCAAATGATCTGCCACAGACACTCTGCAGGCTCATGTTTAGAAAAACGCTGAGTAATCTAAAGCCATTTTTTTTGTTGTTGTTGGTGAACCTTGACCTAGGGTATAATTCATAGGTTATCATGTAGCTTTTACTTAGGAGGCCTTTACTACATTGGAGGTGGCCCCTGTGTTTATCTCTACCACTGCAATTAATGAAGGTATCAGGATTTCTGTATGACTGCTTTGACATAAAATATCGACTCACAAAACCTAAACTAGAGGAATTCCTGGTAAGTAATGTAGGAAACTTTATCTGATCAGGAACTTGTCTTGATTTGAGCAGCAGCGAGTATGAGATACTGAAGTGGAAAGTGGCTCAAAGGCATTAGCAGTAATAGCCGGTGCTTTAGCTCAGGTGCTATAGGGAGTGCCACCTTCGATTTAGACATCATGACCCCAGTAGCACTCCCTCATCGCCAGTTCACCATCCATATCTAGTTACATTATTGAACACCATTGCAAGCTCAGAAGATTTCTCTCTCAAGTTCTCTTGACCTGTCTCTCTCTCTCTCTCTCTCTCTCTCTCTCTCTGTCGGTCTCTCATCTGCTTCTTTTATTGAACACCACTGCTTGTTCTGTACTGTAACTGTCTTTCTCTCTCCCAGTTGCTTCATCTGTCTCTCTCTCTCTATGCATCTCTAATCTAATTACATTATTGACCAGCACGGCTAGCTCTGTACACCTGCCATCTCTCTTTCTTTCTCTTTCTCTCCTTCTTTTTTCTACACTATCAGGTTACATTATTGAGCATCAAGTGCTACTTCTGCATGTCATTAAAAGGGGCATTTTTCAGGGTTGGAGCACATGTAGAGAGCATGCCTTTTCCTGAGAGGCAAACTATATTTTATACATGAGGTATCCTCGGGTGATATTTAGATAGTTCATAGTTCTTTGCTTTCTGAAAGAGATCTACCCGCTACCCACTGTGAAGGGAAAAGCATGGTATATGGCTTTATAGAGAATTATTAAAAGTTCAAATGAACCAGCCAATGGACAATTGCAATGTTCTCCACATCTGTCTCTCATTCTGTTCTCTTTCTCTGTATTGTACAGTAATAACAGGAATAAACACCACCTGTACATCAGTATGCAGGTTTCCACGCACACGCGACCCTTGAGCATTGCCCTGTGTGACCATCCTTTCAAATGCATAAATACATGACTAACTAAATTTCTAACTAATAAACAGATAAATAAATAAATAAATAAACAACAACAAAAAACAGCACAATATTCTGTCATACAAAACACGGAATTGCATCTGAAATCACATTAAAACGCAATAGGAGTGAAATTGCTTTGGGACACAAAAGACACATTTCATGTGTTCAATTATTCAGTTTAATTCTTTACGGACCAAAGTGAACGCACATCCGTTATTGCATATGTTTTTAAAAAATAAAAGTGAGATGCAATCAATGTAGTTCATTAAATATTCGTAAAACATCAAAGAAAAACAATGTTAAAAAAAAGAGCCTACCTTTGTTCTCTCCACTCTGATTCTTTGCAAATGGGAATTAATCAGAACAATAAAAATGATATGAAATAATGAAATAATGATGAAGAAAGTTTTCAGTGAGAAAGAGAGAGAGAGAGAGAGAGAGAGAGCAACAGACACAGGAAAGTTTTAAGAATCTGCTGTATGAAAGACCCGTACTATGTACTGTAGCTTTTATGTGCTAATGAACTTCCATTCTGTCCTAAATTAACAAGCAGTGAGTCAGTAAGCTGAACGTTTCCCTGTACATAACACTACTAAAGCTAATAATAATAATTCTTTTCATTCTCTATAGTGTTTATGCTGTACATGGTTGTGAGGAGCCTTGAGCCTATTCTAGGAGACTCAGCGCATGAGGTGGGGTTCACAGGACAGGGTGTCAATCCATCTCAGGGCACACATCCACACAGACACTATGGGCTATTTGAGAAATGCCAATTAACCTAATCTGCATGTCTTTGAACTGTAGGAAGAAACCGGAGTCCTCAGAGGAAACCTACCAAGCACAGGGACAACAGGGAGAAAAAAACACCTTCACATGCATTTAGAGCCAAAGTGGGAATGGTATTTGGACCCTAAAGGTGCAAGGCCACAGTCCTACAGTAAACACTGCACCATCATTCCGCCAAAAACAATAAGAACAACAATAGTAATAGTAATAATTGGAAGGTCAGGGGTTCAAGCCCCAGCAGCGCCAACTGTTGAATCCTTGAACAAGGCCCTTAAGCCTGTCTGCTACATGGACTTTATCACTTTATACACTTTATCCTGACTGACCTTGAGCTCTGACCCCAGATTCCTAACTGGGATATGTGAAAAGTTATTTTTTTTACAATCATTTTACACTGCAGTAATATATATGTGGCAAATAATTAAATTTTAATTTTAAATCCTATTTCTGCCAAGATGTTTTGCTCTTTAAGCAAAAAAAGTGGCTGGTGAGGTAACGACTGTTTATACAGTAGCTGTTATAGTGTATGTGACAACAGGAACTCTCTCATTCTGCGATATTTCTCCGTCATCCCCATATTTTTCTATAGCCGTGTGACATTGAAGGTTGCCTCCTTATATACCAAGTATCACAATCATCATATTAAAGTATCTAACTTCTTCTGACTTCATCCAATACAAAAATGAAAGACCATTGTATTATGTAGAGGCAGGATATATGCACTGTACGTAAATACTAATTGATGGTAGTTGGAAAACTGTGACAGGTTATTATATGAGTTCATGTACCATAAAGAGCTGCAGTATTGTTTAATGCGTTATTGTGGTTTCTGTGGAGGAAGAAAGGGAGGGAGAGAGGGATACGGAGAGAGAAAGAGAGAGGCACTCATGCAGTAGGTCATACTCTCACTGTCTCCTCATGTGGACAGCCACTTGGCTCATTGCTAAATTCCATTTTTAATCGGGCATAAAAAGAGGACAGAGGGCTCGGGGGCCTCGGAATGGCGACAAAATCAATTGGCTAGAACTGACATCTGCCAGGATCTGCCTCAAGAGCCTTTTGAGGTTGCCTAAATGAAATCAGGGCCCCTAATTGTGGGCTGATTTATTCACTTGTCCAAGGGCATGAGGATGGGACCTCACTAGCCCCTGGCCTTCAATCACTGGTCATACATAAAGCATTTATATTACATCTGTCTCTGTAGCTATCTCTCGTTTCCTCTTTCTGCACCACTGGTGAGAAAATCCTCCATTTCCATTCATTTTGTTTTGTTGTTCTTGTCGCCAAGGATGAAATGAAATAGAGGCTAAACGAACTGTCACTTGGCTCGAGTAAGATAAATATATCGACGGCCTGCAGTAGACTGGGACACATCTGGGTTTCCTAAGCTATCCAAATGAAAATAAAGACGTCCACCCTGTCCTCCCTGCCACCTCGACTACTATCTTTCCCTGACACAGACACGGATATGGAGCAGGAATTGCCATCCGATCAGCATGCTTTCCTGTCTCTGATCCTCCATGAGGAGCCAACGGTTCGTCACCCTGATATTTCAACCAAGGGAATTACACGGGTGGTGGCCTGGGGAAACTTTAACCTGCCGAACCCCTGAATAAAACATTATACAATGCCCGCTAAAGCAGAGCCCAGGCTGAGCAGCATTAAACATACACAATACCTGAGGAGCAGCCAGTGAGCCATTAAACATTGATGCACCTCTTGGGTCACATAAGGAAACGCATCTGAGCCAAGTGTGCCTCTACAGAGGGAACCAGGGAATCAAAAAAAAAAAAAAATCCAAGAAGAAATATATCTGATCGAAACTGATCTGAGGATCTGGAAGAGTCACAGAGCTAGCTGAGAAGAAAAAGATGAGAACAGACTAGCTTCTTCAGTAACTCTTCAGTAAGGTTATGGACTGTGAAAAAGGAAAAAAAAAAGAATGTTCAAGAACTTCTAAGAGTAGAGAACACTCCTAAAGTTTGGACTGTAGTTCAACAGCTAGTTGACTGATAGATATGGAATATCTGGAATGGTTTTGCTAGCCAGTTGGATAGCTAATGTCATGGTCCATTAAGGTGGAAAGTGCTAGCACTACGGATGAGGATGTGTTTGGTTTTCTATACTTATTTGCAGAATTTATTCTTTGGATGAAATATCAAAATGATATTTTTATAATAATGTAATGTAATTATAGAAACTAGCTGAAAAAGAAAAAGAAATCAGGGAGCCAAGTTAAGGTCTTAGCATTAATTAATCTTAGTTTATCTCCAGGATAAACGCTCACTCACTCTATGCTGCTTTATCCTGTAGAACAAGCACGGGGAGAACATGCAAACTCCATGCACACAGACCCATGGAGGTAATCAAACCCTCGACCCTGGAAGTGTGAGGCCACGGTGCTAACCACTGCACCACTGTGCTGCTCTCCATGCAGATTAGGCTAATTGGTGTTCTCAAATGTGAATCACTGTGTGTGTGTGTGTGTGTGTGTGTGTGTGTATGCCCTGTGATGGACTGGGACCCTGTGTACCCCGCTTTGGCCTGAAGTCTCCTGAGATTGGCTCCAGGTCCCCCACAAAAATAAAAAGAATAAAGAATAAAAATACATTTTGTATCCTCCAAAAGGGAAATGATAATAGTCAGGACAATAGGGTGTTAAAAACAAGGGGTTCCCTGCTCGTTAAAGTTGTTCAAAACCTTCTCTTGTATGGTTTCCAAACCAAATGTTCAAAGTTTTTGAGGTTGTTCATCCCTATAATAAAAATGATGCATTAAAAATGGTTTCCTCAACCATTCCTCAAGAGGTTCTAATGATCTGGAACTAGTTGTACACTGCTAGATAGAACTTTTATAAGCTTCTCTGCAGGGACAATATAATGAACGCTCTATAAATGTGCTAGTTTGAACCATTCTGGGAAATTACCATCCATTATAGTGCTATTAATTTGCTCTTTTATCCTCTTCCTGTCCATCACATCAAGACATGATGAATGATTTGAGTATTCTGCTCTTTGTAAAACTGATTTAGCTGAGTAAATGATGTTCTCAGGGCCTTTATAAGAGAGTTCTAGAATTAGCAAATGCATTCCCTTTCTCTTTTTTTTTTTTCAAACCCATTTCACTGCCTTTCTCTGTACAGTGTGTAAGAAGCTCCATTTCAGATGACTACAAAGCCCCTAAAACCTGAATCTGTGATCAGGCTGACGGCTTTCACCTTCTCCGACTCAATCCAGCTGCGCCAGCATGAAAGAGAGGAGATCATTTCACAAGGTTCGGCACACATTTTCATTCTTTTCATGCTACAAGAGGTTTGTGTGTACGTGTGCGACAGGGATGGCTGAGAGGACGGTGTTAGCTAAACCCGAACTTCCTGCCATATCTTTTACTTTGTTTCGCCGAAGGATTTTTCCTACGCAGAAGGATGAAAATCATCACCCGCGATCGTGGTTTGATTTGAACCGCAGATAGATGAGTTTCAAAGCATTTTCTGGTCTCCTTTTATCAAATCTCAGGATGTCACACCATAACTTATGGCTATCCTGCAGCCACAAACAGCAGCTCAGTGCGTTACAAAGAGCGTGCACTCTCAGATCCGTGAGATTGTTTTCCACTTATTTTTACCCAATTCTATAATTCTTCACTTCTGGGAAAACTCATCTCAAGACAGAAGGGTGTGTTTTAGTGGCCAAGCCGCCAAAGGTGATGTTTCCGGTGCATAATGGATCTATTTGCTGGGAAGAAAACACCATTCCTCTGCTGTAATGACTCCGTGAGACCCAGGTGCTCTTTGTGGGCTAGAATTTCCCTCTCTCCAGGATTAACTCAATAATGTGCCCTTCGTTCTCGGAGCCGTATCTGGTGTTGGCTGACATTTTCAGCTCTCTGCAGGTCTTGGAGACGTGCCTCCTTTACCTCAGACTGTAAACAGGGTCAAACAATCCTACTGCGGATCGATATGGCCTGGAGAGCAATGGACCAATGGACTCAGCTTGGTCAAATAGTGCCATAGACTTTTACACACACTCTTGAATTTCGTAGCCCCAGTTCCACTTTCCACGGTAAATAAAACCCAGCAGTGTGTCCGTGACATGAACGGCAGAGTAAACTGTTTGTCTCATATGGCTGGGTTGAACCCTTATAGCAGTGCCTCAACTCCTAATGACTAGCTGTTGCATAACTAGTGATTTCACCAAAACCTAAAATGGACTACACATCTTTTCATCGTTTTACCCATCTAAGTACAAACTTAGTGGAAAAACAATCAAAAAGTACAATTATTTTAGGCCTTTTTCATCTGAACAGTTAGATGCTGATGTTAACAGCCGCAAACAAACTACATTTCCTTTTAGGCTACACTGCAATTAAAATAATTATAATATAATATAATATAATATAATATAATATAATATAATATAATATAATATAATATTTAAGGACGTAAATGACTTTCCCAGTGTGTCCATCAACACAGCCCTTCTTATGTGAGCTTCCAGATTTAGTTTTGACGTGTCTAGAGAAGTATGAGAAGTTTCATGAAGTCACCATCGTATTGTAAGCAGACATCCTCTGATCTTTAATAGTCGAGTGGAATTTTGTAGTCATGCACAACTCACAGAGGTGGGAGATAACTGAATACATGAACGTCATTACTGTGCTTAACTACATATGTCACGTATCTGTACTTTATTTGAGTAGATTTATTAGAGGATATTTTAACTTTTACTCCACTCAAAGAACAACACATATCTGTACTTCTACTTAACTACATTTTTGCATGGTATTGTGTTACATAACCACTGTGATGTATAATATTTGAAGTGGGAATCTCACCACCTGCTGACTATTCGTAATTGCATGACTTAACTTTCCTTTGAGACATGCCCTATAATAATAATGTAACAGATGTTTGAAATCCAAAGCAGAGCTGGTTGCAGATAGCAACAAAAACAGCACATTCACATGGAAGAAGGAGAGATCGAGAGAGAGACAGAAAGAGAGAGAGATTTCATTTATGAAAACGGCTGCTATGTCTTAATACAAGCCTTGCACTTGTGATCCTTCAAGTTGAGCACTTCTGTACTTTTACTCAATTACACAAGTCGATGGAGGACTTCTACTTTTACTTTAGTTACATTCGCCCTGGGGATCTCTACCTTGACTCAAATACAGAGTCTGTGTACTTTGTCAACTTCCCTGCCAACTTGTGGTTCTTAACACACTCTTTAATATACAGTGGAACCTTGGATTATGAGCATAATTCGTTCCAGAAATGGGCTCGTATATCAAAACAGTTGTAAACCAAATCGAAATTTCCCATAAGCAATAACGGAAACTCAAATTATTCGTTCCACAGCCCAAAAAAATAAATACATAAAAATAATTCATACAAAATATAAAGTAAAACAAATTAACCTGCACTTTACCTTTAAAAAAAGTAAGAATAAATCCTGACAGATTCTCTTTGTGCGTGCAGGCACTATGTGTGTGTGTGTGTGTGTGTGTGTGTGTGTGTGTGCGTGGGTGTGTGTGAAGCTAAGGTAAGGAGCCCCTCCCCTCTCCCTCTTCTCGTCTTAGACAGTAACTCTTCCTCCTCTCTTATTTGAGTTTCACACACGCAAGCACACACAATGGAAACACTGTTTTATCGGAAAAAATAAAGAAGAAAAATCTCTAACGACCCTTGGTTGAGCGTAGACTAACGGAATCACTGCTGTAAAGTAAAAATAAAATAAATGAACCTGCACTTTACCTTTGAAAATAATTGCGGCAGAGCAGTGCAGAGCAGAGAGTGTGTGTGTGTGTATGTGTGTGTTTGTGTGCGGGGGGCACAGTGTCCAATGACGCACATGCACACAGACATAAAGAGCAGGCTGATACAGAGAGAGAAAATGGATCTTTAACCTCTCTTATGAGATTTTCTTTTGCTTTACACGTGCGCACACACGTGTTTTATAATAAACAGTACATGCTGTACACACACATACACACACAAAATAAAATATGTTTTACACACACACGCATGGTCACAGTGTTACACACACACGTTGATTATATCAGTGAGAGACGAACTCTAAGACCGAGCAATTAAAAAAGGAGACGATTACCCACAATTCCGCAGCGCAAGAGAGAGAAAAAACGTTGGTTCAGTTGTGATATCGTGACACTCAGCGTCAAAACAAGAAGCGCATGATACTCGGTACTCGCAAACCAAGACTTGGTTTTTCAAGTCAAAATTAATAAAAAATCTTCTTCCACTGTACCAATTGTTATAATATTCTATTAAAGCAAATAAAAAAAAACACTGAAATTGCTGCATCAGGACCATTAGAGTGTATTCGGCTTGATTTCTTTCCCAGCTGCTTTGCTGTGGTTTGATTTCCAGGCAACGCTTCTTTTATTTTAAAATCCTGTACCTTTAAGTCAGCCTCATACAAGTAAACTGTACTAAAAGTTTGAACTCACATGTGAGCTTTCCTAAGGCATAATCCAGGATACAACCTAAAGGTCAAAACCGTGTACAAGCGGGAAACTGTAGAACATGTTGGACTCAATATAAACAATCAATGCTCAATAGACAGGCCGGCCGGCTACCAGATAAAGGTCGATGCACGGATAAACAGGTTTGACTACAGAGGAATAAACAAGGCTCGGAAACCTGAGAGACTCTGCACTTGAAAACTTGATGAGTCTATAATATGGAACAGAAGAAGGAAATAAAGCGTGAGCAGAAAGCCAAGGAAGTGGAATCTCAGGATTTTGGCATTGATTAACACCGGACCCTCTTTGCATTGATCAGTGTGTCTGTGAAAATTATTATTATTATTATTATTATTAAATAATACAGTTCCCAGAATATTGTGCAGGTAACTATCATAACTTGCAACTACTTATAGATTATAGATTATATTAAAATGTTTCTTTGATCAGATTGCCAGTGCACTTGAATTGCTTTTAGACAAAGACATCAACAAAAACATCTCTGGGTGCTTTTTAATTTGCACTTACAGTATTAACGAAGAAGAAACAAATTAGCTCTGAAAATGTCCTCATAAAGCACATTCAGTTATTGTCAAGGACTATGTTGATCTGTGAATTCTTGGCACAGATTGATAGTTCTGATTTCATGTTTCATCTTTCTGCTTTATTCATGCTATGCTAGCGCCTCTTTGCTAACTCTCATCACTACACTCAACACTCTGTCTGGTTTTGATCTTTTGATGACGACTTGTATATGCTCATTTTTTTGGACCCAGTCCGTGAATGTTTTTTAATAATGCGAAGCCTCTCCCGAGTCCGGTTCGTTACACAGCGGCATATAAACAGGCCGGCCGCGCACCACCCGAGAGCACGGCGGGAGGAGATTACTATACGGCCATTAGCCGGGCTATGGCGATCCCGCGCCAATTCTGTCACCCAAAATTAGAGCGGAGCCAGTAACTCTCGCACATTTTTTGTCAGTCTTGTTTGGAGAGGGAACGGCCTGTCAATAAGTGCACCATAATAGTGTGGAAGTACTGCCAGTTCCAATAAAGCAACAGAGAGATCAAGCGAATGAAAGGTGACCTTGCTGTAATTGAGATTCATCACAGGCGAGGCAGGCGGCAGAGGGGAGAAACAAGTGAACGAGACGGGCAAAATAGCCCGAATTTTTTAAACATGATATGAATATACATTTTGAATTTTATGGGAGAACGGCCAACTGTTGTTCGATTGCTGGCTCCGAATGTCAATTTCAGGGTTTAAAGCCAAAGCGTTCTCTCTGCTTTTTTGTTTGTTTGTAGCTCCATCTGTTATATATTTTTTTCCTCTTTATTGCGCTGGACAGCGTATTCAGAGAGACAAAGTGGATCCCACTTCCCCCTCCCGTCCTTCCAACCGAGAGTCACGTGAAATCTAAAAGAAAGTATAACAAAGCCTCGCGTTCCAGCAGCCAGGCCAAAGATTTTGGTTAATGCACCAATGGTAGCCACATTATTACCTCATATTTAGCATTCAGAAGGAATCGACACACGATCCGGCACCAAGCTGTGTGTCGGTGTTTGAATGGGACTCAGTGGGGCTTGGCACACACACGGCGATAGATTATATTGCCTTTTCATCGTCGCACAATGGGCAGGTTTGCATTTCAGCTGGATCCTAGAGAAGGGCCGAAAAAGAAGGCCCAGTTCCCCAGAGTACCGCTGTGCCACAACACACACAATAAACTCTCTGAAACGCTTCCGTGAAAACACACCATAGCCCAGCTGGATGCTTTCAGATAAATGAGTGAAAAGAGGAATCACACACATTGAAAGCCATGTACACACACGTACACACACACGTACACACACACGTCCACACTGGCACGAACGCAGGTTTAATTTGGAGCAAAAGTCTCATTCACACATTCTGAATTCCGATTGGTCTGTTCATTTATTTTCTAGAACAGAAATGTTTGAATGCGTCAGCTTTTCCATTGATTTACGGAATGAGTCTCCAGTGTGAGAGGTAACCTTGTTTAGGTTTTCTGATTCTTCAGGATGTTATGGTCTTGTGGTTTCTGTGAAAAATGATAAGTAGCTTTTATTTTTTTAATTTTTGGCTTAGAAAACAGAGGGACACAGTGACTGAGGGAGGGTGTGTGTGTGTGTGTGTGTGTGTGTTGCTGCTATAGCATAAGCGAGAACAGGAAGATGATTCATGGACATTACATGTAACTATAAATGTATGATGTTTAGTTTGTTTATTAACAGATATTGTAATTGTTGGCATTTGGCAGGTAAGGAACCTTACAGGTTGTTAGTCCTCATTAAAAAAAGAAAGAAAAATATATATGTATTATTAATAATAATAATGTTATTATTCCAGGAATTATGGACATTTGTGGCACTTCTGTTGTCTTCTCAGTAATTATTTATTCATTTATTTATCTAAGAAATTTCCACCGCTAAACTTTCCACCAGCTAAATTTTGGTGCTTTTTCATATCAAGATTATTATTCTGCATTGGATTTTATTTCTCAGTGAGACCTCAGTGAGTGTCTTTAACCTAACGAGCCAATTGATGAACAAAGTGGAATCCAAACAGAATAAATAATGTTTACTTTCTCTGCACACAGTAATGTCTCCGATCAACTGGAATGAAAGAAAAAGAAGAAGAAGAAAAAAAAAAAAACTAATTAAGCGGCATTTCATTAGCGATTACGGTGTGAGGATAATTGTAAAAGACAGAGCAATTAATGGGGTCATTATTCAATCAGGAGTTGGGTGGAATACCTGGCAGGTTGTTGTCTTCACAGGACTGTAAATCTGTAGTAAACAGAGAGAAAAGAGAGAGCAGAGTCGATCTAACAAACAAGGTTGAGCTGACGAGCCATGGCTGAGATTATTACAGATTATTAAAGTAAGAGAGAGAGAGAGAGAGAGAGAGTTGGCTTTAATTCTTAGGACTAAGGTTGGTGTGTATGTGCTAAGAAGCTCTGGGTGATTATTTTCCAATGTGGATGACTAGAAATTAAAATACATTTCCATTTGGAACCAAACTGTGGCTGAGGTATGCATTTAAGGCTAAAACTATGTGCACCCCTGACCCTCACATCTATATGTGTCACCTCCTAAAACTATTACAACAAAGCTGTATAGAAGCACACACAATTCACTAGACTGTCTCTGTGTGCTCTAGCATTACAGTTTAGTGGAAATACTGTAAGAGAAACTAAACAAACTCGCATTTAGCATTTCAGTGCCCCTGCGAGATCCACAAAGCCAGTTCCAACAGACATGATGTGTTAAGGATATATTAAAGTGGAAGAACCTGAGTGTCCTGCACAGAGCCCGACTGAACCATCACCTTCGGGATGCTCGAGCCTCCTCGACACCTCGACGTCGGTGCCTGAGCTCAATGATGCTCTTCTAGTTGAACTGAATGTACTCAAATCCATACAGACACGTTCCAACACCTAGTGGAGAGCCTTCACACAAGTTTATTAAAAGATCAAAGAGGGGAATAAATCTGGAATGACACAATAGGGTGTGATGGTTAGGGGTGCACATATGCATGTCAATGGATCCAGATTTTCATGTTCGACGACAACCTAATGTGACCTCTACTACTTTGCGATATGAATAAGATTGATGTGAAATCAATAATGTAAACTTTTTTTTGTGTGTGTGTGTGTAATGTAAGGATTTTCCACCTACTGTAGTAACACACATTGATCTTATGTAATAGAGTGCTGGAGGTGGGCATGGTTAAACTGGACTGGAGCAGAGCGTGGAGCGCAAAGCAATCAACTGTATGCTGCATATGAAGTTATGTAATGTGAAGTTTGCCTGTGTAGCTATTGATTGTATAGAAGGTGTTGCAGATCCGATGCAACCATTTTCTTTTTCAAGCTGTAAAACATATGAACTTCAATTGAACATTAGGCCATGTGTTTGTGCAGACAAACACACCGCTACTCCTTACACAATCTAAGCTACTGTAAGCTAATATCTGATTATCACTATGATAGAACAAATCAGGTGACTGAACATGAAAAAATATGTAAGAATGTGGAAGATTATAGGGCACCTATTATACCAAATGAACTTTTTAGGCATGGCTGGATATTTAGAAGGATCTTTAATGTGCAAACAAAGAGAGAGAGAAAAAAAAAAACATCCACTTCTATTTTTCCATTTTCCTGCCCTTTGATTTTCCCTCTAATGTGACATCATATAAGAAGATTCCCTCCCCCAAGGGGAGCTTGTTGCTCAGGTCTGATCTGTTCTCTTGTGGGTGTGGCTCAGCAGTAGTTCATTTACATAGACACTGAAACAGTGCATTTGCAGAAGGAGTAAAATAATCAGAGTTTAAAGTATCAGTTTTAGTTTTGAGTTTTCAGCTGGGCTATCAACACACACACACACACACACACGCACACACACACACACACACACACACACACACACACACACACACACACACACACACACACACACACACACACACACACACAGCCTGTAGTGAAATAGGGGACCTTTAATAAAGGTTTTGTTATCTTTTCTCCCGGTCAAGCCTCTTTGCTGCGCTGGTTATACAGCTGGTGTTTATGTAAATAAGTTGACAAGCTGTGGTCTCTTCTTTCTGAAAAATAATAAAATAAATCAAACTCACACTAAAGTGCATCTTAATCTCTTCCAGCATTGTTCTCAGATCCTCCGTCCTTTTGAGTTTTTCCTTACAAGGTAACTAGAAAACTCTCCGCAGGAAGTCGGGTCTTTTCTTCACATTCTTGGTGGTGAGAAACAGCCCTCGTTGTTTTCCAGAAGCTGCCTTAGCAACCGAGCGCGAGACGCCTCAAAGGCCGAGCACGGATCCCACTGTGATAAAATGTACAGACAGCAAAACCAGAAATTTAACCGTAACGAGTGGAAAAGGTGAGGGGACACACACACACACACACACACACACACACACACACACACACACACACACACACACACACACACACACATGCAGCGTGGACGTATCCTGGGCTAAGCAGGATGCTCTGTGATTAAAGTAATTGTAGAAAACGTAGTTTCTGAGACGTAAATAAATCTCAATTATGATCATAATGAAGACACGGTCACCTTCGCCTCAGTGCCGTGAAATGTGATCAGAAGATCTCGTCAGTTTTTTCTCCCTGTCTCAGGTGCGAGATTTTTGGAAACCCTCACCGCCTCCTAAAAGCGTGGAATAAGGTCAGAGCAGCCTGTCGTATCTGATTTACCTCTCTCTCTCTCTCTCTCTCTCTCTCTCTCTCTCCCCTCAGTCTTTCGTGTCCTGCATCAGCGCCGTACCCCGATGCTATCAGACGGATGGATGGATGGATGGATGGATGGCTGCGAGCTTCCCCAGGTGTGCGCGCGATGCCTAATCTTCCTCAGGTGTCCCTAATTACCCGTCATTTAGTATTTATTTCCGCAGGCATCCATCACACGACGTCTCTCTGCCACCGGGAGCGAGCGAGACCTCCTCTTTTTAGTTTACACTCCCCAAAAGCCGTAAACACAAGATGGAGAAGACGGACGAGGTCCTGTCAGTGCAGGATCCTGCTGAGAGTCTGCGCAAATGCCGCAGAGTGAGAGGGGATTATTTTTGGGATTTATTACGCATAAAGTAGCAACTTTAAGAAACATATTATAATAAGTATCCTTCTGAACAACGAATTACTCCGTGGATTTGTCCTTGAGTGTGTCTGGGAATGATTCAAATTTAAGAAATACAGTATAAAGAAGCACTCTCTCACACTGAGAGTTCTGGATTATGTCTGAAGAAATGAAACCCCATAGATGTGATGTGCTGGGGATTCAGTACATTCAGGTGGTCATGTGACTTCATTTTGTTTGCTGAGTCTCGACCTGAGCGACTGAAGCGACCCCAGATCATAACACTGTCTCCAGAGGCTTGTACAGTGGACACTATGCATGATGGGAGCATCGCTTCATTATAGCGCTTCCCTTCTCACCCTGACACGCCCATCTCTCTGGAATAGACTCAATCTGGACTCATCAGGTCACATGACCTTTTCCCAATCGCTCCAAAGTCCAAACTTTATGATCACAAACAAACTGAATCTGATGAGTCTCACTAATAAGTGCTTTTCTTATGGACACACAGCTGTTTAGTCCCAATCCTGAGAGTTCTCATCATATTGTGTGTGTGTGTGTGTGTGTGTGTGTGTGTGTGAAAATGCTCTTACTTTCACTATTAAACAAAGCTCTGATGTCTACTGGACATTTCTTACTAAGCGACTTCACGCTCAATCAGGATGTTTTTCTGACCGCATGTTTGCTTTGAAGTTAAGAGTTCAGCACTACACTATGTTTCCAGGGTGTGATTATGCGTTGGACAGTTCATAACTTAATTCTAGTATATTAATGTTGTCTATTCTTGTTGCAGCACAGTAATATGACCCGGCTGAAACATCTTTTCCATGTCGAGGGGATGAGAAGCTCCTCACTGCATCAGTTTATAGGGTTAAAGCTATAAACATATTAATCACTGCACTGATTATACAATCAAAGGCTCTGAGGTGTTTCCTTATTTAAATCCCAACTGTGAACGACTTTTTCTTTTTGACCAGGCGCTGTATTTACTCATCAGGATCATTTTCTCTTAATTACTGACACAAATCAACTCAGACACTCAGGAATCCCAAACCTTATGTGAGAACATAAAATTTAATACGAAGTTCATAAAAATAATGACGTGGCGGCAGAGACAGTCCTACAGCTGGCACGCAGTCTGGAATCTCACATAATATACAGCATTAAAAGACACATTTCCACTAAACCCGCTCGTATAAACGTGCAGCGCTTCATGCTAATCACTGAACACACACTCGCGATTACAGCAAGTCAGCCTAAAAATCTGGACTGTATTACATAATTAATCACGAGTCAATACGCACAAAAGGTCATTCGTGTTTGTTATTCATAGCCGCAGGAGTCGGGGTCGTATATCGAAGATGGAACAGATGACGAATGCGTGTAGAAAAGAAAAGAAAAGAAAAGAGAAGGTTTGTTTCCTGTGATTGCTTTTGTGGAAACAGTGAAGTCGTTCTGCAAACCTCGTCTGATTGAACTCCGTGTTTGACACCGCGGTCCCGTGGTTCTTTCACAATTATG
The DNA here is from genome assembly GCA_030347435.1 of Clarias fuscus. Taxonomy (NCBI): domain Eukaryota; kingdom Metazoa; phylum Chordata; class Actinopteri; order Siluriformes; family Clariidae; genus Clarias; species Clarias fuscus. The sequence continues at coordinate 22,347,822 of CM059228.1, forward strand.
ACTAAATCATTTATTAACAGCACCAAACACTTTTTTAATTTACCAAATTGACTTTTGCCGTCACTCCGAATGGAATGTTTCATAATTGATTAGAGTACCTTTGAATTTCTTGTTAATTAAATCGGTGTCTATTTCATTCAAGACTTTTGTAAAATTCATTCCTCCTGAAAGACGTCGTCCGTTCAGACGCCCGGTTTTGATTCTAAACGGTTTTTTTTTGTTTTTTTAAATAATTCTATTAACTCGCAGATGTGCTTCTTCTAAAAGATGATTGATTTATTATTAGTTTTATTATTGTTATTATTATTATCATCATTAAGGGAAAAGGGTTTCTAAAAGACATATGAGGATCGGTTCCCATCTGTAGCTCGGCCTGAAGGAGAGAACAAGTCCATCGCAGCTGGTGCCTCTGAAGAACACAATTAATGAGCTGCTTCATTTGGACGTCTTTCTTACGAGTCTCTTTTCACATTATTTTCTCGGCCTAATTGCGTGCCAAAGAAACCGAGCCTCGATGTTAAAAGGCAGACATCTGGAGACATTCAATACTCCAACACACACACACACACACACACACACTTCTCTGGAAATATTATATGATGCTCTGAGAAATGGAAGTGTGTGCATTGAATATACAGTACAGTCAGTACTCATGCGCTGCTGAGATCATTCATTTCTTCATTCAGGTTTAGGAAGCACTTTATCCTGGTCAGGGTGCCGGTGGATCCGGTGTCTTTCCCAGGAACACCGGGTGCGAGTTGGGAATGCACCCTGAATAGGAGGCAAAGTCTAGAACATGACAGCACACACGCCCTTTTATGACTTGAGACATTTTAGCTTAGTGAATCCACCTGCAGGTTTATGGCGAGAAGTTTGTGAGATCATGTGGAATATGCCATCATCCTAGACTGATAGATTGACGAGAGTATCATCCGTGGCTTTAGAGGTGTTGATGCTTAATAAGGTAAAAGAACCACATTTGGTACCTGTGTCAGACCCACTATCAGTAACTCAAGAAGTCTATGTAAATAAAAGAAAGGTTTCGTCTGTACATTGGTCAGAACTCGCTTTTTCAATGATAGGACCCAAAACCAGCCTCAGAAAAATTTCTGCCTCTCATGTTTTGTTAAGTGCCGGATTTTGTCAAACAGAGAGTAATGTGTTTTTTTTGTTTTTTTTCCCCTTAACGTGGGCGTGGTTATACGTGTGAGTCAACAGAGCCAATCAACGCCATAGTTTACCGTGTGTACAGGCAGACGCGGAAAACAATTCACTGCACCTGCATTGGGTAGACATACAGTATATAACGAGGGTCATGTACTGTATATACATTTTTAAAGTAGGTTTAAAACAGCACATGCTGGTTATGAGTTGTCTGTAGCCGCAACTTAAACGAATTAGCTGATAACGAGGACAGGAATGCTCGCAGACCCGAAGTGGGAGCTCGAAATAAATCTAATAGCAGTAACTGCTCTCATTTTATAATTTTTTTTCCATGTTTATACAGTCAACAGTAATGTACTGAACTCTCATATGGTGAAGTCACCCTGATAAATAACCCAGTCGCATTCTCCTAATTTCATTAGCCGTAAGATTTTTCACAGCTTAATCTGTTCAGAAAAAAAAAAGCACAAATAAGAGCAGCAAGATGCCTCAGGGAAGGACGTTTTGTTGCTCGGCTCTTAATTCAGACAGCCATCTTACAGCTGCTTCCCGACAGACTCGAGAGGCGCCCTGACACCGAGAATCCATCAGCGATTCCCGATATGATCTCCAAAGTAGCTGAGAGACTGGAGGAAACGAACGAACTGAGAGGAAACTCAAACACAAACCCTGGGAGAACCTGAAGTTCAGGAGTAAACCAGGGAGCTTTTCTAGGAAGAAAAAAAAAATGCTTCAAAATAAGAGGAAAAACAAACAAACAAACAAAAAGAATTAAAAAACAAAAATCATAAACGTAAACAAACAAACAACAACAACAACAACAAAAAAACAGTGTTAGAGATTATAACAGTTTCAGGTTGTAAACAAGTGTTGAACTCATTTTCCCCAAGTATCACAGTGTTAGTTTTGTAATCTCACTGGCAGAATAAAATAAAGTAGGCGCGTGGACAGAAGTTCTGAGATGGACTCGTGAGATGGATTTTCCTCGGAGGAAATCGGAGAAAAAATATTATTAAAAAAAAAAAAAAAAAATGACTGTATATTAAAAATGACACATTCTTGAGCCAGATTCTAAAGAACTGACATCATATTAATACAATTTAATATTTTGCACTTAATCAATACTCAAAAATTCTAATGTTTAGAGAAAAGAAAAATCATTGCATTTAGATGAAAGCATGTTGAAAGAAATAGGATTTTGTGAAAAAATGAAAAAAATATATATATAATATATATATATATATATATATATATATATATGCATTTATATATAATTTTTGTTTAAGGAAAATTTGCATGAATGTAAAAGATCTAGGGCAACACAACCTAATCAACCTAATTATCTAGATAGTTATCTATCTATAGAAGAAAAATGCATTTTTTTTTTAAATGATCAATTTCTTACTTTTGATTTATAAAAAGGAAGGAGGAGTTTAAGATATTTTCTCACTGCTAAAGTAAAGGATGTCGATTTGATCTTTTCCCTCGAAAATTATATGTATCAGATTTACTGTATAGCCTGTATTTTGTGGGGGAAAAAAAAACATAAAGATGTGCCAGTTTTTCAATCCCTAATATATACTTCTCTGCAGTGCACTTTAACAGTGGAGATGACGGTGTTTATCTGTCCTTTTGTTCGTTTAAAAATCAAACTTTCCTATTAAACTTCATACTTCACTTCGGCTGAAATTCTGTCTTCAAAGAAAGAAAAGAGACACAAGCTTTAGAGCAACAGAGTCCTTTTCTCCTTGGTATTGTGCAGGCAATATGCAGCTCCATCCAAAAAAAGCTTCAATTACATGCTTTGGTAGACATGCGCTTCTGGAGTTCTCGTGTCAACAACTGAAGTACATAATTAAGTTAATATCGGCAGTCTGAGGCAGCTGAGCTGAAGGGTTTTGGGGCGGAGGAGAAACGGGACGCAGATGAGAAAGAAAAAAAAATAAATAAACGAGACAAAATACACCAGGAGCAGAGAGACGGATGTGGGTGAACATGTCTTCCTCAGAGAATATACCTACTGTAGATGTGCAAGTTTCTGTGAGATCGGTTTCATTTCTCTCTATCCAGGATGCGAGATCAGACCATGAGGAGTCCCCTGAGCCTCGTCACACAATCGTCTTAATTCCTTCTCCTTCTCCTCTTCCTGTGTAAAATAATTCCCTTCACACCAACCATCACATCAACAACGTGACAAATCCGTGACGCTTAATGTCACCGATAACCAGCTCCGAGTTATCACCTCGCCTGCCCTGTTTCCATCAAAATACCTTAGATCGCGTCAAAGCTGAAAAGTCACATCTTGTGTGTTAATTGTGTGTCTGGAAGATCCGTGCTATCCGCGGTGTATGGCATCTTGGGATAAAAGTTAGAACAGGTGACAACTGAGGGTCTGTATTCAGAACTGAGATTCTTGTGGGATGTGGGACAAAACTGCAGCTCTTGTGGGATGTTCCTGGTCTGCAGCAGTCAGTACAGAACAAAAGTGAAACAAGGAAGCAAACCTGGTTAACTCGCAACAGAGTCAGGCAAAGCTCGCTGATGCACATGAGGAGTGAAGGCTGGCCCGTGTAGTCCGATCAAACATGAGCGCCAGTGTAGATTAAATGGATGAAAAGATTAACGCTGGTTTCAAAAGAGCTAGAAGGACACACAGGAAAGGACTGTTTTTGGTGGCAAAGGCGAAACCTACTCAATATTAAGTGGATGGTCATAATGTATCTGTGTGTGTGTGTACTGTGAACGTTTGGACACCCCTTCTAACTCCACAGTCATTTCTGATGTTCATTTCTTTCTACACCGTAAAACAGTACTGAAGGCGTTCATCCAAAACACACAACAATCTCCTCTGAACAGTTGATATTGAGATGTATATCTGCTCCTTCTGCTCTGTAAAGCTTCATAACGGCTCTAATCTGAGGTGCTGGTTGAGGTTAATTGGTGATTTCTGAGGCTGGTGACTCTAAACGAGCTTCTCCTCTGCAGCAGAGCTACGTTTTGGTCTCGCTTTCCTGGGAAGGTCTTCATGAGAGACAGTTTCATCACGGAGCTCGATGGGGTTTACAAACGCACTCGACACAATACTGTTCCTGTGAGACCTGTCCCAGAACAGCTGACCTTCATGCTTTAAAATATGTTGTTGTTTCTTAATTACATAATGTCATGTGTTATTTCATATTTTTGAACAAATCCAAGATGGTCTTAGAATGTAGAAATCACAAAAAACAAACACACATACAGTATACATATCAGCACAGATGTATTTGCTTGTTAAATATATAATGCTTCCTGTTATCTGGCTTGCTTCTTGCTAACAAAAGATGAAAATCCGTTATCTCTCTGTCTCTCTCTGTCTCTCTCTCTCTCCTTCTCAGCTCCAGAGTGGAGAGTTCGGCTCTGTTTCTCGCTGCCAGCCTGCTTTGATTACCAGCTGCTGCTTTTGCCTCCAGCTAAAACCAACAAACACCTCACTGAGAAACACACTGAGATACCACCTAGCGAGAGCCTAAAAGTCAGAACCTACCACTGAGAATGGCTTTTGTTTCATCACTTACTGGGATAGTGCTTTAAACCTCAGTAATAACTATGTAATGACATATTACTAGCAGAGTAATCATTTCCATTTGATTTAATGTACAAATGATTTTTCTGCTTATTATTTCATTATACAAAAGTGAAATTAAAACATAAAAGAAAGTTTAAAGTGTAAAACATGTTTTATTTTTCCTGTTTTTTAAAAAAAAAAACAAATTAGAAACTAATGTATATTTATTTATAAAACTTACCTAAACTAAAAGCAAATATTTTAATAATAATTCTAAAAAGCAAGATGCTCTTTTCTTTATTGGGGAATATAAGTAAATAAATAAATACACGTTTTTTTTTTTTAAATCTCTTATAGTTATGTTTAATGTAATCTATTTCAAATAAAATAAATAATAAAACCTTCTTATACTTGATATAATACCTATAAAAAAAGTCAAAAGTTATTGAAGATTAAAAGAAACAACTATTGCCTGTAAAAAAAAAAGCTAATGTTGAAAAACATCTGAAAACCAAATATTCATAAACATCACCTTAATGATACAAAAAAAATAAAAAATTACCTTGTAAGCAATTTAAAATACAATTCTGATCATGTGGAGTATTTTGGTGTATGCATGCATCATCACCTGAGATACCTCTTGTGTTACTATGGCAACAATCATGTATATAAACTAGTGCATTAATATAAAGCTGTAATTTGCAGCTTCACTGTCTTCAGAGCTGCGGTTACAGAAAACGAACCAACACCTTCCAACCGATTAGATTGTATAATTTCTGAGCTAGAATTTTATAATGCAGCTCTGTTAATACTGTAAAAGATGGTTACACACAGTGTTCTCTTTAATGCTGAGTGTAATAGAAATGTTTGAAAATGAGTAAACACAAGTGTGTCGGTGTCTGTCGGATCAGATTTCCATAACGTGATTGCTGTGTAACACAAACACATCAGACGTCCTCGGCATGGCGAGGGCGAACGCTTCACACAGCCTTCGTTACAGAAATCAGTCTAGCGTCCTGTGAGAATAGCTGAAGCCTTGTGCAGCACTTCAGGATGATCTCAGACGATATGAAATCCGTGATCAAACGGAGGACTCGTTTCTGGTGAAGGACACGCTGAGAGGACTCCAGCAGTAAAGTGTACCATGTCTCAGAACAGTTAAGTGTTCTGTTTTCTGTGAAGGGAGAGAAAAAAAAAATGCATGCAGCTTGGAGTTTTGTGTTGTCTGCGCTCGCAGTTTTTTTGTGCTGACCTTTTCAGTGTGATTTTGTGCAATAATTACCTCGTTTCAGAGGCCATTGTGCTCCACTAATGATACAACTCCTCGTCTTGGTTTCTCTTTAATTGGGCTACTGTGAGCTGAGCCATAATCAAAATGTAATCTCACCATGACTGGGGTGGAAATATATGACACGGTATAAATATATATATATATATAAATAATACGTATTAATAAGGTTAATTGGCATGTAGCTCTCGGATTCTCCTGCAAAAAATCTATACACGCGTCAATGTATTTCATTATTTATTTTTTAGTTGTCATCTTTTTGCATGAATAACAACTGCTAAAATTAGCTAAACATAACAAATTGTTGACGTGTTGTCTCGTCTGCGAGAAAAAAAAGTTTTTATTTGATTTTTATTTTTTTTTAAAGTTTTTTATAAAATAAGGCACAATAAGATGTCATGGCTTTGTGCTTTATGAAGCAGCTCAGTATAACCAAATGAATAAAATGCATTTTTTTGGCAGTTTCTGTAACACATGTACATGTTTAAATAAATATTAGCATAATGCAAATAGAACCTCATTTTATTGTCATAACTTAATATTGTCACTATATTGGTAATCTAATTGATCAGCAGGTGTTGATTAGTTTTCTCTAACAGAAGCTCTGACAATAGTGCAGGTTTATATTAATGCACTTGTTCTATATTAAAAGCTCATTTACAGAAACTTGTCACAGAAATTATATCTCTGAAGAAAGAAGCACTTTTTTTCTGTAACATTTGTGCAAAACATATGGACATGCTGTTTGGGGAAAATAACTTCATTTCATCTTAACATCATTCCACTGTTGATTATTTGTCTAGAACAACACCATACATGCATTGTTTCAGTGCTAATTTACATGTTGAAGTATAGACAGACAGACAGACATAGAGACTGATAGACAGACTGATATTAGGTAACGGTTAGGTAGCAGAAACCCCGCCCATAGCCCCACCCTCCTTAAACCCAGATTTCATATCTTCTCTTAGGATTAAAAAGTTTAAAAGCTTTAAAAAGTTGGCTCCAGAAGAAGACAAAAAAAAATAAAAAATCCCTTTGATATGACTCCGTCCTGACTTGCAGACTAACTCGCCTTCAGCAGCGTGATGTGCATCTGACGGCTTCACAGATAAATTCAGAAAACACAATTCCCACCATCCCCAGACATTTCATGATACGTTAAGTCCGACTAATTCCTTCAGGGTACCTGGGGATTTCAGTGAAAAAGAAATAAATCACAGAGTGATGAAAATAGAAACACTTTTTTTTTTTTTTTTTTTTTTAGGAGGAGGAAAGCTGCAGAAAGCTCATAAGCTTCTGGGCGTAACGTGAGCGAATATCAGCGCTCGTGATGGATTTGCATAATAAGAATCTGTCGAATGATTTGTTTTGACATGCAACCCTTTTGTCCTGTTTGTCCTGCTTTCATTTGTTGGCACTAGAAAGCAAATCACCACCGAGGTGACCTCACAGACTCCCTCAGAATCCTGCGCTGATGAAATATTCAATCATTTCCCTCCCGTCTTTTTGCCGTGACCCTTTTTTGACTGACTAGTTTCCAAATTACGACAGATTTAGGGTCAGAGGCGGAGGGAAAGGGTCCAGTGTTCATACGGCTGTGATTTTAAGTGATGTGGTGTGAACTCTTACAAAAGAAGACACTGGCTAGTCAAAAAGGTCTGTAATCTCAGAAGAAATAATAATACATACAAAAAAAAGCTGCTCCAGTGGTCATCTAAATCAGCATTAACTTCACATTCCTGATTACCATAATAAAAAAGAAAAAAAAATAGAAAAGTTGTTATTCAGCTTCAGAAAGCAGATCAAAGTAAAGCAGAGTCAGGAAACTGCTGACCAGGTGAGAATAATTACACAAAGTAGGTCGAATTAAAGATGGATCAGGAATATTTTAAACAAAAATGCCTGAGGATACGAAGAGATGGAAAAGGATGTTTGTTTTGTCTCCGTGAACTTCGAGTAATGGAGTTAGACTGCTGAGTTTGACAAAGTAAAATACTGATCATAAGTATAATATGCAAAGGTACAGTTCAGGATCTCTGATTGGTTTAAAGGTGTTTATTATCTTTTTAAGTTAACATCAGGTCAAATCACAGGTCGACATTAATGCACTCAGTCTAATTGCTCATTGGTTTTATATATACACGTGTACAACAGATTCTAAAAAATATCCATCTGTATGCTAGTAATAGTAGCACATGCATGATTTTATTCCTCAACAAAATACACTAAACTAGCTATTTACAATCTTACAAAGGCTGAGGCCCAATTTTAAATGGGAAAATGTTCAGTGTCCCACACAAAACAACTCAACACATGAGATGAACAAAAAAAAAAAGAAGAACAATATCATGTTGTTTGAATCCCATGGCTTTTTTTTTTTTAATTCTGGATGTTTTTTCAATATAAATACTTAGTCAGAAATTGTTTAAAAATGTGATACTTAATTATAAAATTTTATTTTGAATTCAGTTTTATTTATTTGCTGTAAATAGTCTCTTGCTCCACCTGCAGTACCTTTATGGCCCACTAGGTCCAACTCTGCAATTAAATGTAACAGTCGATAAACATGGAACATTAAGGCGGCCATATTGGAAATCTCGATATGCTTTGTTTGGTCTTTAGCACAGTTTGATAAATTGTAGCACTTTCCCCCTTAAACCCAACCCAGAATATTTTATTTAGATTTCAAAACAATTCCACAATATTTCTGAAAATATTGTTAGGAGCAATGGCATTTTCAGTAAAATATAACGGGACATATTAATATACTAGTCATCTTCAGATATCCAGATGGGTTTCCAGTATGCCTGTATGACAATTTTTAAAAATAAAATAAACAAACAAACAAACATTCCTTGCTTTTCTATTGGAAGAGGTTTAAACGGGCCAATTAGACCCCCCTCTGTTGTAACTTCATATAGGGAAGATCCTTATATGGACCTGAAATGGTGTATTTGAAAAAGAGGTGAAAGAGGAAGTTTGAGGTTAAAGAATGCATTATCTAAGTAAACTTGAAATAGGATAAAATATCTGGGGATAAGGTAACGCTTTATTAATGGTATACCAAAAAATTGAAGAATTCTAAACCCTTCAGCTATATTAGCTTTGCACCCTCAGCAACAAACAGACAGCAAACATGCGTCCCTATCCGGAGACGGTACAGATTTACATAATACAATTCTACATAATTTTTATGTAACGCTTACGTTTTCAAGTATTCATGTGAATAACTAGTAACGAGTGAACTTGAAAGGTCCTACATCTCTTCTTGTATTCACAGAGAAACCGAACACAATAAGAATGTCCAACCTCGAGCAAACATCAATCCAAAACCATTTAAAGGAAATTGAACTGTCTTTAGAAAATGTAAATGTCACTCTGCTGCATTGTGGAACGTCTCTCGTGTCCTAATATCGTTGTGCATTAATATTATAACCTGGAGGCTTTAATAGATACGGAGCAGCCGGAGAGCGTCGGTTTGACGTGACTGTAATGGGAAACTTCATTCCTCTTTCTCAGGAGATTTTGAAACCCTATTTGCTTTAGCAATAAAGATTACAGGCAGCATTCTCACACGATACAGAAAGATTTGTGTACTGGTGGCCGAGATCTCGAGATTTGGCTTTGTCTCCGTGCAAACTTGGAGGCGAGTCACAGTAAACAGTTAAATCCCGGAATAACTCCCGTATCAACTGAACACCATATGGAACGATCTCCGGATGCCAAAGAATCCGGTTGAAATGATTTTGCAGCGGGCGTTCGAAATGGACGTCCAGATTTTTCACAAATGACGGAGGTCAGCGTAATGCGATTAGAAAAACATTGTACTAAATCTCAGTGAGGAAACACGTTGCGTTCACATACATAGTGTGTGGTGTGTTGGAACAGAACCCTAGTGTGGTCTTGAACTTGGAGATAACACAGAAATCATGTGATGTCCTGATGTCCCAGAGCGTCTGGACGAGGTGGTCTCAATCCATTTCTGATTAAAATATAGTCTGAAAGTGGAAAAACAAACCCCCACATGGTATATAGTTTTAAAATCCTTTATAGCGCTTTCATACTCGACTGCATGAAGTGACAGAAAGATGTCGTGTGATCGTAGAGAAAGTACTTGGTCGTTAAAGTCTTAAAGTATCTGATATTTACTGTCCTTGTGCATTAAAAGTTATTTTCTGATATTAAATGCACTTAAGTATTGGAAGTAAAAGTGAGCAGTTAGAATTTTGATTATGAACTTCACTGTGGTGTTAAGCATAAAATGGTGTAGTTAAAAATCTGCATTTAGGCTAATCAGCGATGTTAACTAGCGTACATTAGCCTGGCCATCATGTTAACCAGATATCTGCGCAGTGTTACAATTTAGTTTATTATTTTGGCCTGGGTCCACCCTGAAGCTGACCCTGGCGTTGTGTTGGTGGATTTTTGTTTGTGGATTTTTTTGTTGTAAGCTAACGTTTCTGTCTAGTGTCTTTCTATATACTACAATTTTCATAGTTTAAAATTGAACCCGAACCATTCCTCTTTCGACTCTAGAACGGGACGAAACAATAGGCATATGCTGATGATTAACTAACTAGCTAAGGTTAGATAAAATTAAGGTTGTGGAGCCACTAAATCAATATCAATTTAAACTACCTTGAGATTTTTCATGTTGGACGGGGAGTTTTTGAATATAATTTCTGTGGCCTTCAGTGCCTCTGCAATAAAGAAAAATAATTAATTACTTACTTTTCTGGCAAAAAAGCCATTGGCGGGGAACGTTATCTTTATTGCCACTATAGAGTTCACCACTGTAGTCGGCCTGGACATCGTCAGTTACAGGAGTTGTAACCTTAGCAGCAGGGAGACTACTACTCCAGAGGTATGTTTAAATTTAGTTAATCTGTTTGGAGCTACAGTGTTCCCAATGGAAGTGGTATCTTGGGAACACTCCTTGAGCTTTTCCTGAGGATTCTACACTGGCGGTTGGGCAAAAGACAGGCATCATGTCACCAACTCAAATCGGTGCAGTAACTAATAATGAAGATGCTTAGGCGAAATGTTTTGGAGTAAAAGTACACATTTCATTTAGGAAATGTCGCCGAGTTAAAGTAAAACTCATAATACTATGAATATTAAAGCAAATCATACTGTGTACTTCATTACATTACAGCAGCGGGTTGTATAAAGTGCTGCAGGATTCAAAATTGTCACTGTGCGTTAAAATACAATCATATTTATTTAGCAGTTGCTCAGATATTGCTAAGAAAAAATCTGTAAGCATCATAGATATTAAAAGACTAATCAAACACACTAATAACAGTCTAAAATCTAATGAAACGGTATTTGATGTACAGTATATACACTCCCTGGCCAAAAAAAGTCACATTGCCTTTGCTTTGCATTGTTTCGATGAGCTTACCTGTATGCATCGTCATAACATTTATTTTCACCCAGAGACGCATTCATTTCTCTCCATGAGAAATTGTATAGATAATGGAGGAGTCGCACCGCTGTGTAAAGCCTTCTCCAGCACATCCCGAAGATTCTTAACGGGGTTAAGGTCTGTGAGAATGGTGTCTCATGCTCCGATATCACAATACCTAGGTGCTAGATTCAATTTGTATAGAGATTCAGAAAATATTATAATTTTATAAATATCCCGATTAAATATGCAATACTTAAACATTCCGGTCTTAATATTAAACTATCGCTATATTACCCAAGTTTGGTGAGGATGTTTTTCAGCTCCACAAACTTCTCAGCCAACATTTGGGTTTTGCTTTATGGTTTTCTTGAACCAGACCACAAAAAGCACATGAACCAACATTATCATCAGTTTTGCTCCGGACTGGATCCACGCTCATGAGATTGAGATGAATAAAACATCTCGGGTCCGAGTAGCGACTCGGGCTCTGAGTATAGAGCTTTTTAAAATTCAAAAGGAGCGGCGTAGATCTGCAGTCAAACTCTGTCCCAATTAGCTAGTGATGAGAAAAGCCGAGTAAGAAGCAGCCATCACTCAATGTGCCTGTAGCTGTTATTTCGATGATCATGTGGGTCACATTCTGGTGTTTAAGTTGATATATGCAGCAGTCTTTAATCACATGCATTTAGCAGTTCAGCTAACGCTGAGAGAAAGATCAATCATCATTTAGAGAAGTGATGGTGTCCATGCCCCCCCCCCTTCCAGTTTAGGGTAAAGCTTCAAGAGGCGGCACATGATCCATGTTGTCGCCTCGCACTTTCGTTGTCTAATCTGCAGCTGTCAAAGAACACGGACTCTCATAGTTATGCATTCAATCTCTGGCCTCTTTCAAAGCGCCTGTCCTTTCTCTTCCAGCGGATAATTTGTCTTTCAGCCGCAATATGGATAAAACAACCACGCTGACTTTGATCATCAGGCTGAAGTGGAGTACAAACTAAAATCCTTTCTAGCACATAGTACCGAAGATACTGAGCGCTGAAAAACAAATGAAAAATAAATAAATAAATAAATAAATAAAACAACTACAGCGGAGATAAACTCTGGATTCTGATTGGTCAGAAGATCTTGATAAAATAAATAAATAAATAAATAAATAAAGACTGACGAGCCCGCAGATGTATGACATCTGTATGAGATCTTTAACCCTTTAATTTTTAGGGAAGAGCATTTTTTTCTGCATTTCATTTCTTTTGAAGCAGGCAATATAAAGGGACATATCCTTTTGTTTCAGTTTTTTTTAATTTTAACTATATGAAGATGACTGAGCAAAAAAACATCAAAAATATTTTAAAAATTAAATTGATTTTTTTTATATATGTTGTCAAACACACACACATGCATGCACACACACACACACATTAAATCTTTAAAAAAGATTCACATCTTTGTGACGTCATTCCCACATTCCGATAGCAGGAACATTTACAGTACATGCCTTAATAGTAACAATAACTTTGGATCTCATGTAAATAGTTTGACGTCTGAAGCCTCCCCTTTGACACACATAGGCAGGATGTCCATTTAAGGAGAATTGTTCTGTTTTTATTGTTTTCAGTCATTGCCCACGTTGCATTTCCGAAATATATCAGAGCAGCTCTAGATTTAATGTGTTAAAGCTATGTAGAGATCTTTAGGCTTAGGGTGAAGTCTTCAGGAAATTATTCTTGGAGATATCCTCATGAGGCCACTTGGGAGGCGTTACTTTATTTAAGGAGACATTTATTTAACATGTGTACTGTAGTAGGAAGGAGCCTCCAGTGTTGCCACTTAACAGTCAGAGGTAAAGTTGTACCCTCATCATGACATATGCTTGGTTACGACAATAAGTGTAACTAGAGAGACAGAGAGAGAGAGAGAGAGAGAGAGCAAACATTCTTAGCAAGTGGAAAAATCCTGGTTTACATTAAACCAAATATATTAACCTTATTTCTAGTCAAATGGTACTAAAATTGTAAGTAAAATGTTCTTATTTTATTCCTGGAGAAAGTTGTTCTTTTAAAAGAAATAAATTCCTAAACACTTGCAACATTATCTGCGAATAGACAATATTTTATTGCTTAGAATTGTAATAAAAGTTAATTGGAAATACAGTGGGACAGTGTACAGTTCGAGATTCAAAGATTTGTAATACATTTTGACTTGGAAAACGAGCAGGTCTTGGTGTACGAGTACCAAGTAGCACGCATGCACTTCTTGTTTTGATGCAGAGTATCACGTGATCACAACTGAGCCAATGTTTTCTCTCTTGCGCTGCAGAATTGTGGGTAACCGTCTTCCCTGCTGGGTCTTAGTGCTCGTCTCTCACTGGTATAATCAACATTCGTGCATGCGTGTATTATTTACTATAACACTGTGACCACGCGTGTGCGCGTAAAACATATTTTATTTTGTGTTTGTATGTTTGAGTGTACAGTGCGCGTGTACTTTTATTATAACACACGTGTGCGCGCATGTAAAGCAAAAGAAAGTCTCATTAGAGAGATTAAAGATCCATTCTCTCTCTATGTATCAGCCTGCAGGTTGAGTGTGCTCGCGTCATTTGACACCGTGCACTTTTACACTCACAAACACACACACATTATGCCCCAAAACCCACCCACTGCCCCCCGGTGCCTTCAAACAAACACACACACACACACACACACACACACACACACACACACACACACACACACACACACACACAAACACTCTTCTCTACACAGAAACACTACTCTGTCGCGATTCTTTTCAAAGGTAAAGTGCAGGTAATTTTTTTTTTATTTTGGGGGGGTTAGTTTTACTATGTAAGATGAGTAGAGGGAAAGGGAAGAGGCTAATTCCACACATACAAACACATACACACACACATACACAGCGCCTGCAGGCTCAAACAGGAACACTTAAGGTAAATGCAGGTAAATGCAGGTTAATTTCTTTTATTTTTAATTTATATTTTATGTTAATTCTTTTTATGTATTTATTTTTTTGGGCTGTGGAACAAATAATTTGAGTTTCCATAATTTTTCATGGGAAAATTCAATTTGGTGTACGAGTGTTTTGATATATGAGCCTGCTTCCGGAACGAATTACTTTCATAATCCAAGGTTCCACCGTACACCCTAATATTACTTTTTAAAATGTGTAGATAAGATTTGTTACTTGATATTTTCTCTTGCGAAGATATCATTTTAGACAGATAGATAGATAGATATTAATGGAAAACTATCAACTCCATGATAGTAAGTCTGCTTCGTTACACCTGTCTGTTTTTAAGAATAATAAGACTAGTTATTGATTTTCTTATCACAGTAAAACATGCACACTGTGTTTTTCCACTTTTTAACATATTCTGCATAATTAGTTGTCTTTTCGTGCTCAGCAAAAGCTAATAAAGCACTGTTTTACCCTTTTTTAAAATAAATTAAAAGGAATTTCTTGAATTGTTCTTTTTTCCCCTAACACCACTTCATATAGTTTTTTCATGATTAAACACTTAAACAATATTATTTCAACAAAAGTCATTCCCTAAAAATGTGTTAATTCTAATTTCATTCAGTATATTTTAGTTGTTATGCGAATTTACACAGGTAATTAGGTGAAGCCTATTTGCCTAAATAAATGTAAATCACAAAACTGGTCACCTGTAGTGTTTTGCCTAAAAGGGATCATTCATTTGATTGTAATTTAATGTATGATAATAATAATAATAATAATAATAATAATAATAATAATAATAATAATAACAGTAATAATAGTAATAAATACAATAAATCCTACAGTGACTTGACTTTTAGAAAGTCCATGCCACATGAAGAAATTCGTTTTTTTTTTTTTTTTTGCGTTTTAATTCAATCTAATTGTGCCTAATGACCTTGTTAATTGTTTCTTTCACCAAACAATTTTGGAAAACTAAAAAAACAAAGAAACACTTGCATGGTTTAGAAATTTAAACGTGTAGTGCCGGGGGCAAGTGGAGCAGGGCATTACATTCTCTGGATGTGATACGTAATCAGCCGAGGAAAACAATCAAGTACTTTGTTCTTAAAAAAAAAAAAAAAAAAAAACACACACACACACACACACACACACAAGGTTCTCTTCTCATGTCAAGATGAGGTTCTCTCTCTCTCTCTCTCTCTTTCTCTGATGTTTCACTTCACAGTCAGAACAAGTTCCTTAAACTCTTTACACTAAAGCAATAACACAGTGTTACTGTACTGAGGTCATCCAAACACCAATAACACACCGTAAACACACTGCATATCATACACACAGACACACACACACACACACACACACACACACACAAACACACACACACAACATACACATGCCACACGTCATACACACATCACACACACGCCACGTCATACACACGCCACAAATCATACACATGCCACACATCATACACACATCATACACACGTCATACACATGCCACACGTCATACTCACATCATACACATGCCACACGTCATACACACACCACACGTCGTCAAACACACCACACGTCATCCACACGCCACACATCATACACATGCCACACATCATAATCATACCACACGTCATCCACACGCCACGTCATACATATCCCACACGTCATATACACACCACACGTCATACACACACCACATGTCATCCACACACCACACATCATACACACATCCACACGGCAAACGTCATACACACGTCATACACACGCCACACGTCATACACACGCCACATGTCATATACACATCATACACACACCACACGTCATACACACGCCACACGTCATACACATGCCACACATCATACTCACACCACACATCATCCACACACCACATGTCATACATATGCCACATGTCATACACACACCACACGTCATAAACACACCACATGTCATACACACTCCACACATCATACACGCCAAACGTCATACACACGTCATATACATGCCACACGTCATATACACATCATACATACGCCACGTCATACACGCCACACGTCATACACATGCCACACATCATATACACATCATAAACACACCACACATCATACCCGCCACACGTCATCCACACGCCACACATCATACACATGCCACACGTCATACACACGCCACATGTCGTACTCACATCATACACACGCCACACGTCATACACACGCCACACATCATACACACGCCACACGTCATACACACGCCACACGTCATACACACGCCACACGTCATACACACATCATACACACACCACACATCATCCACACACCACATGTCATACATATGCCACATGTCATACACACACCACACGTCATACACACACCACATGTCATACACACGCCACACATCATACACACATCCACACGCCAAACGTCATACACATGTCATACACATGCCACATGTCATACACGCCACACGTCATACACACGCCACACATCATATACACATCATACACGCCACATGTCATCCACACGCCACACATCATACACATGCCACACGTCATACACACGCCACATGTCGTACTCACATCATACACACACCACACGTCATACACACGCCACACATCATACACACGCCACACATCATACACACGCCACACGTCATACACACGCCACAAGTCATACACACATCATACACACACCACACGTCATACACGCCACACACATGCCACGTCATACACACGCCACACGTCATATACACATCATACACACACCACACATCATACACGCCACACGTCATCCACACGCCACACGTCATACACGCCACACACATGCCACATCATACACATGCCACACGTCATACACACATCATACACACACCACACGTCATACACACATCATACACACACCACACATCATACACACGCCACAAGTCATACACATGCCACATGTCGTACTCACATCATACACATGCCACACGTCATACACACCACACATCATACACACGCCACACATCATACACACGCCACACATCATACACACCACACGTCTTACACATGTCATACACACGCCACACATCATACACATGCCTCACATCATAGACACACCACACGTCATACACACGCCACACGTCATACTCACATCATACACGCCACACGTCATCCACACGCCACACGTCATCCACATGCCACGTCATACACATGCCACACGTCATACACACGCCACACGTCATACAAACATCATACACACACCACACGTCATACACACACCACACATCATACACACGCCACAAGTCATACACATGCCACATGTCATACTCACATCATACACACGCCACACGTCATACACACGCAACACGTCATACACACATCATACACACACCACACGTCATACACACCACACGTCATATACACATCATACACGCCACACGTCATCCACACGCCACACATCATACACACGCCACATGTCATACACATGCCACATCATACACATGCCACACGTCATACACACATCATACACACACCACACGTCATACACACATCATACACACACCACACATCATACACACGCCACAAGTCATACACATGCCACATGTTGTACTCACATCATACACATGCCACACGTCATACACACCACACATCATACACACGCCACACATCATACACACGCCACACATCATACACACCACACGTCTTACACATGTCATACACACGCCACACATCATACACATGCCTCACATCATAGACACACCACACGTCATACACACGCCACACGTCATACTCACATCATACACACCACACGTCATACACACACCACACGTCATACACACGCCACACACACATAATACACACACCACACGTCATACACACACCACACGTCTTACACGTCATACACACGCCACACATCATACACATGCCACACGTCATACTCACACCACACGTCATCCACACGTCATCCACATGCCACGTCATACACACGCCACACGTCATATACACATCGTACACACACCACACATCATACATATCTGCAGTTCCTACACACAAGCCTGTGTGTGTGTTTCTGCCTCCAGTGTTTGAGCGTCTGATTAAAGTTTTTAGGTTCTTGCCCTCCATCACACCTTATTTTTATCACCTCTAAGTTGCCCGGGGTGCCTGGACACGGTTCCGGATCATTTCGAGACCGACTAGCACTTTAACCTGCATTCCCAGACGCTCCTGTTTGAGATGTTTAAAAATCCCAAACCTGATGCGAGCAGCAGCGATGCGGTGAAGTCACTCTGACAGAACAACAACAAAAGTCAAGTCTTTATAAAAATTTGTTAAATTATTTATTTATTCAGTTTCTCTAAGACCTGCACAGTGCAGCTTTATTCAATACACATAGACGTTTTTCCCGCACACGTTTCTCATCCAATATTGCGCGACAAACTCCCCATCGACTCACCTTCTCATTTCAGCGGATCGATGCACCTGGACAAATTGTTCTGAAAATGAATCGAAAGGAAGATTTTCACACGCAGACAGAGAGAAGCAGAAGAGCCGCCTTGGGCATCGCTCGGCGACTAATCTTTCCCTAGATTGATCTGTGAACGAATGCGTACCATCCAAAACCGATCAGAGTATGTTTATTTCTTTTTTATATTAAAAAAATACAAACAAAAAACATCATAGCAATATTTGCCTTAGAAATTCCATCCATCATTTATGCTTTGTCTTTGAATAAACAGTGAATTAAAGAAAAAAAAAAAGTTTGTGGATTTTTGTTATTGTTGCTAAATCCCAGAGGTTAAAGAAAAAAAGTTCAGCCTTGAAGCGAGTCGATTTATTTTGTTTTGAGTGCATTATTACAGTTTCTGAGCCGACGTCCCATTTTCAGTTTATTCTGGAAGGATTTATCAAACCCACGCCGGCTGTGTATTCTACAGTGGTATAAATTGCGAGGAAGGCCGAAAGATCACGACTAGGTGGCAGACTGAACTGTAATTCACCATCCACTGCAGTAATAGGCTTTTCATTTTTCCCATTAACTTCAAACAGGCCATGTCAGAGTAAACTCATCACGAGCGTGCGGCCGTCAGCCGCCACATCTGCCCGCTAACAATGAGCACTTGTGACAAATACCAGGATTCAGTGGAGCTTCAAGGAAAATAACAAAGCCACTTTCAACTCCATTAGGCCCTTTGTCTTCACCCACTGAAGCAAGCGAAAGCCTGGCGTGCTCTCAATGACCTCGCTCGTCTCGCCAAATTGGAGAGCCGCACCCGAAATGTGAAACTAATCCCGGATTCATAAGATTAAAAAAATTTCCCCATAATGTGTTCGCAAAAAATAAATAAAAAAATACAATAATATCCTAGTGATTTTCTTTATTTAGTTTTCTCTCCTTGTACGAAGATATGCAGATTAGCCCCGATTTGCATAATCTTTCCCAGAAAATGAAAAACAGATAATCAAATACCATCACATCCCATTTATATTCAATTAGCCATTATTTATGCAAAGTCACACCGTCAAAAGAATTCGTAATTGCAAGAAGGATAACAAGTCGTGTGAAGTGAGATCTTTTCAAAGAGAAAGATCACCAAGGAGGCTCATGTACCTGCGCAGCAGTCTCAAAGATGAGCCGTGGATTTTGAACCTTTTTAAAAAACCATAGCTGTCGACGTCGAAGGGGAGACATCGGAGGGAGAACATGGAAAACAACTGAGAAATTGTGTAAAATTCGCTAACATTCAGGGAAGTTTTGCTTAAAGATGTTTAAATAAAATATGAGAATCTACATGTGCAAAATGCAACAAACGTCTGTAAATTAGAACAAAGTCTGAAACAGATCATCACACACTTAAAGAGCTAATTAGGAAACACGACATAAAAAGGTAATGTAGATTGACAACAGAATATGAAACATGGCAACAGATTTAAAATCATGTGAGCAAAAAAAAAAAAAAGCCAGATAATTCAGAAACAAAACAACAAATTCCAAAAACTTTGACAGCATTTTTTGAAACACAACAGGCAACAGCCAAGAAGTTGGAAACATTACGACAGATGTGAATTTCCAATAACAAAGTCAACAATACAACAACATCAGAAACATGACAGCAAATCTGGAAACATTAAAGCACATTCTGGAACATAAACACAAATTTGGAAACACGATAGCGAATTTCGAAACTGGACAACTTTGGAAAAATGTCGACAAATTTGGATACATGTCAGCAATTTATGAACGAGGCAAGAAACAGACAAACATGGCAACAAATCCGAAAGAACAACCACAAATTCATGATGAAAATTTTGCAAACATGACAAGAAAAATCTTGAATGACCATTCAGAAACATATTCATATTCAGAAACTGTCAGGTCACTGTCATTAATTTGCTTTCAATGCTTGTACGTGATTAACACAACAAAAACAATAAATTTGAACCACAAGATCAAAGTCTGAAACAGGTTAACAAAATCAAACGCATAATATCAGTAATCATGAAATGTTTTTGAAAGATAGGGGACTTTAATATGTTTAAATGCCCAGGTCTAACCCCTGATCTTAACCAGCTTCAGTTTGCCACAAGATCCACAGATGATGGCATTTCACTAGCACTTTAATTCCACCAGGCCAGACAAATTGTTCAACAAACTGTGGATGTTAAAGTGGGTACTGCTCTGGGATACTGATCAGAAGGTCAGTAGTTCAAGTACCGTATCATGGTTGACCCCCAAGCTGATATGTGTGAAAAAATAATTTTACTGTGCAAGTTTACAAGTTTATGTGACAAATAAAAGGTTAACCTCCTTCTGACTGTGGATCCAGAATTTCTTGACAAACAGACCTGGTGTGTCAGTGCAGGCCATTACACATCATCCATGGTTATCCTTACCGCAGGGGTACCCCAAGGCTGTGTCCTCAGCCCACTCCTGTTCTGCCTCTACACTAATGACTGTACTTCCATGCACAGTTCAAACCCTGTTATTAAATCTGCAGATGACGCAACCATAGTGGGCCTCAAAGCCAAAAACAATGGAATGGCCTACAGGAAGGAGGTTTAAACTTTAACTATGTCATGCAAGGACAGCAACTTGAACCGAAATACAAAGAAAACAAAATAACTTAAAAGAAAATATATAATAAATAAATAAATCCACGGACACACAGCTGTACATCAATGGAGGAGGTTGAGTGTGATGCCAGCTTCAAGTACTGGGGAGTACATGTAATCTACCTGACCTAGAGCGTGAACACCTCTTACTTGGCAAAAGATAAAAGCCCGGAACTGTCTTTTTTCCCCCTAAGGACCCTCAAACACAACAGGCTTCCTCAAGAGTTGCTCATGGACTTCTACCAGTGCGTGATCGAAAATAAGCGGATACATTGTACTGCTGCACAGTGTGGTTCGCAAGCTGTCTCAAGCTGTGGTGGAAAAAAGACCAGCAGTGAGAAGTTAAAACAGCTCAGCGGATTGTTGATTCCTCTCTCCGAAACCTGAGTGACACACACATGAGACCCCATTCACATCCTGGACACTCCCTGTTCACTTTCCTCTCCTCTGGAAGGCTGAGAACCAAACAGGCTCAGACCCACACAATAAGAAACACCTGTGGACAGACTGCTACCTGACCGCCCCGCTTAGCATGGACTAGTAAGTGTAATAGACATTTTAATTATGGTTAAGCCATTTTAAAATGTAAGAATTGTATGTATTCTACTGATGTGGTCTTGGGTAATTATTATTTAATCCAAGGCCCTGAAGTTCCATGAAGACCACCACACCATCACGGGGGGTGGGGGGTTTCAGTGGCTCAGTGTGATGGGGGATGAAGGGATGGCCTTTGGGAATACTGCGAGGTGATGCCTAACCAAGTAACATTGCGTTTTATGATAAAATGACAAAGCATCCATTCATCCATCCATCCATCCATCCATCTTCTGAATCCTCTCCTTTCCTATTTGAGTTGATGTGTTTCTGGTTTCACTGCTGTGGCTTTAGCTTGTTTTGCACTTCAAATTTTGCACTTTAAAAAGGTATATATATAGGATACTGATAACTATACAAAGAAGTATAATGGTTCTTTAAAAACTAGATATTAAAACAATTCAAGGTTTGAATACAACCGACTGGACCGATCTGCACCGAGAGAAACACTTGTTTTACACATAACTAATGTCTGTAAGTCACTCTGATATGTGAGTGTATAAAATGCTATCCATGTAAAGTATTCCCAAAACACAAAGAAACAGCCCAATGACAAGAAAGGGGTGAGAGAGAAGCATGTGGGACTTGTTGCCATGGCAGCCAAGACAGGAAGAGAAAAGGCCAAGCTCGTGAGTTTATTAATGATGTTTGAAATACCTTTAATAGTTGAAAAGCAACAAGACAGTAACAGAGATGAAAAAACACACATGAATAAAAAGAGTCATTTTAATTATATTAGCTTAAGTCTCAAACAGTGAATAAAACAAACGTATACTGACTTTCAAGATACTTATCATGTGCAGTTAGTTACTTTTTTATTCTGTTTTTATTTCCTACATTTCCCTTCCCAATACCTGCTTGTGTTGAATTGTTTGATTATTTGCATTTTGTTAATCAAGCATGCAGTGTAAATCTCCTTAGTGTTGCATGAGAAATAATCAAAATGAGAAGAGTTAACATAATACTTGTTATAAGACTTCAAGCACAGCATGGTGATGAGACTCTTATCCATGGTAAAACATGTGAACGGTGCAAACGTTTTAAAGAAGCCCGTAGGTCCGTGAATGAGGATCCAGGCCGAGGTGGCTCGGAGCTCACTGCAGTTATTCCCATGAACATTCAGTGAGTGGAACGTCTGATCCTTGAAAACTGATGAATAACTTGTCGCAGACTTGCGATAGAGCCGCATCCGTCTGTGTGAACCGTACACACAATCATTCACCTGTTGGGAGTTATCGGGACATCCCCTGTACAGTCCTGACCTCGCTCCAAGCCATTTCCACGTGTTTGTGCGATTAAAGGAGTTCCTGGGAGGCCAGTGTTTCAGATGTGAATCAGACAGACAGTCCAATCATGAACGTGTACTGAGAATCATTCGGTGTACTTGGTAGGAAAAAAAGTACATTCGGTAGGAAACTTTCTACCTTGATGGTGTCCAAGCATCAAGTGACACGCTGGGATAAGTGCATTAGTGTATCAGGGATTTATATAGAGATACTCTCAGATCAGTGTTCTGTACAATCAAAAGTCCCCTTTTGACTTGAACAGGCCCACGGTACGAGAGGATTGTTCATACAGCTTTATTGTTTTTTACAGCTTTATCCCTGAGTGAGCACAGTAGCATAAACCGGTGATGTGCTGAGAATTTAATTTAAGGACAATCAATCAATGACAAAAGATGAATCATTAGCATTGCATCATCCTAAAAAAAAAGTTATTTTTAAGAGTTTCTACAATTGACCTTTAAACGAGGCTAAAAGTTTTATGACTTTATTTTCATGGCTCTCGCTCAAACGCAGTATCTAGGTTAACATTAAACTTAAAACCACGTCTTTTGAACACATCATGAAACCTTTGAGACCTGGCAGAGCTTATAAAAGAAACCCAGCTAAATCGTGGGAAGTCTTTCCAGCTTCTCTTTTTTTCCTCTTTTGCTTCGCCATCACGTTTCTTTTTCTTCATGGAAATCTTCTTAAGAGAGACTTTTTTTTCCCCCTGAAATAACATCATCCTCAAACAAACATTTCACTTTTAATCATTGTATTTTTGCTCTATACAATGCTCTCCGGTGTTGTGGGCCCCGTTTGAAGCTGTGCTTTTTTCCCCCTGTGTGTCAGTAGGGAATTGTTCCCCGGTGGTTTGTGGGCTTACACTAAAGCTCCTCTTTCAAACCGAGCTTTGCAAGCTGGGGAAAAGAAAAAAAAAAAAAAAAAAAACTCTCTCAAAGCAGAATGGAGTGAATAAGAGTTGTGAAACAGCTCACTTTGGCACACACCTGACCAGAATTGCAGAGTACTCAGCTGTGTGTGTGTGTGTGTATGCATAAAACATCCATATCCATCCACCTACAGATGGTCACTTCTCAAGACAACCAGCTGTCTGGCAAAATAAGCAGATAAACACTTCAGGCTGTGTATTGGTTTCCTACACCAGCACACCACTCGGGTTTGTACTCGTCTTATAACACAATTTGCAATTTGCTATACTTTTTTTTTTTTTTTTATCAGTTTACAGGTACACTCCATGTTCTGAAATGTTCTGAATAAAACAAGTTCTGTTTACTCTTGCAGTTTGTCATGTTTTTCAGAAAGTTTAAACTTTTTTTTTCTGGAGATATCAGGAAATGTTACTGAAGTGCTGACACTGGAGACTCCTTCCATACATCTTACATAAATAAACCTCTTCTTCATTAGATCGACAACTGCACAAGGTTTTCATAGGGTGTTGTTTTTTCACAATGTATGATTGATATGCCTGATGCTCAGGAACGTTCACACCCACTCCTGCTCCCCACTTCCCTGCTGACCTGCACTGACATTATTATTGTTCTCGGTTCTCGTGTATGCTCGTGTATTTACACTCTAGGATAAAACAGGTGGCAGTATGCACCTTGTTGTTTTGCAACCCGCCATTAAACAAAAAAAAAAAAGAAGAAGAAGAGAATAAGGAAGTGCCTAATATTATCGATATTTTGGAAAAGTTGTAATGCTCCTGCGTGCTTTCCTACTTGATTATCAAGTCAGGTCACGTAGGCTTTTATTGTCATTTCAAACATATACAGTTCATTACACAGTGAAATGAAACGCTGTTACTTCAGGGCCAAGGCACTACATACAACATTCATTAACATAACTACTGTACCTAGCCAAGGCTCCTAATCAGCTGACTAGTGAAGACAGAACAAATGAACACCATGAATTAACAAAAGTATCTAACAACAGAGCAAAAGACAAGATCAAAGGCTTCCTCAAGTGTACTCGGGCACGGTTCCCGAGCATGGAACGATTGTGTTCTCAATCATCAAAACGAACCAGATATTTGGGGTCAAGTGTTCCGCAGCCCCGATGTAAAAAATGCCCAGAGTTAAACAATACAATATTACAATAATATTCGATAATGTAGGGTATCTACAATCCCCTATATCGTATTATCTAACAATAAGATATTAGAGAGGGCAAGTTAACATAACCCTGTGATTTGCTGATGAGATGTTTCTATGGAAAATAAATTAACAGGTAACTTCTGACCAATCAGAATCCTGAAATCAGTAGTGCTGCGGAACGATTTTTCTTCAGGACTGGGGAGTTTAAAAAAAGACAAGCTATTCTTATTTATTTAATTTACACCTAATTAACTTTAAGAAAGAAATAAAAGAGAGAGAGAGAGAGAGAGAGGCTGGTAAGGGAAAAAGTGTTTATAGCTTTGGTAACGTAAATGAGAACAGGTTCTGATCCAGAACATTAAATGCAGAACATTACATTGTACTTTTTCATAATAATAAGAAGAAAAAGAATTGTAGGGTAATTGCTGTGGTGTACGAGCAATAAAACACTCTGGGAAGTGCAGTAAGAGGAAAATAATCAACTTTTGTAGGTAAGTCCACTTACTGTAATCACCGGCGCTGGTTAGTTTCCCATGAAATAAAATGTCAAATAAAATGGTCACGTGGTCATTTGCTCAGTGTTGATTCGGACACCGCTTTAACAAGCAAGAAAAAAAAAAAAAACACCAAGCAAACGCAAAAAGACCATCTTTCCAGCAGATCAGACGAGACACATTTGATTTAGCTGTTTAAACTCTGCACTGTTCTTCAATGATCTGAAACGACAACAAGAAATTGCCTCTGTAATGCGAACAAATGGGTGCAATTATTCCTAATATGTTTCTAATGGAGTGGTTTTTCCCTAAAGTCAAAAATAGTAAACTGCATTTGACGATCCGTGGATCATCAATGTGGACAATATGAAGTTACAGGAGATCACGTGCTTTACGTCTGAGCTCTGGTTCATATCTGAGAAGGCCATTGATGGAAAGCTTGAAGCTTTGCGTTATTTCGGATGTTGACTCTTAAATTATTCATCGCCATTCTCTTCAAGCGTTAACACGATTTTGTGTATTTTTTTATTTCCTCCGGAATTAATGGAACAATGGCGCCTGCATAAGCTGAGGATAATGACGCGGATGTAATCATGCAAATTAAAGGTATAGGGATCATTTCAGATAAAACAATCTCACATCTGCACTCTTTCTTTTCTTTTCTCTCTTCATGTCCAGATCCGGATATTAAATGAACAATAGAGATGTTTTGAAGGCTGACAGAGAACAAGAGAGAGCGAGAAAACACTCCTCAGCTTTTAAGCTACAGGACAGCGTAAGTAGCGACCGAACACCGAGTCTGAGGTTATGATTTATGGACCAGCAGACCTGCGTAGTTGTTGTTGTTCCACTCTGAGCCGCGCGGGCCGATAACCAGGAGTACAACAGCGAGATTAGCCCTGTGATTAGAACCATTGGGAGGCGTGTACGTGTGCGTGTGTGTGTGTGTGTGTGTGTGTGTGTGTGTTTGTGTGCATGCGTGTGTGTAGCTCGGCACTGTAACGACAGCAAAGCATTGATAATACTGATAATACACGGTTCATGATCGGGAAAAAAGATAAGAAAAACACACACATACAGTATATGGATATTCTTTAAAGCAATATTGTTTCTCTTTTGGCCTTCTGCCCATTTGATTATAGCATTACAGCCAGTGTGCTGAGCCTGACTGAGTGCAACCTGCACTACTGCATTAGACCCAGTGATTAAACACAACCAATCCCTGTGATCTAATCACTGATCACAATTAATCCCAGTGGTCACTCACTCAACACATAACAATTCAACCAATTAGTGATTACTATTGTTCCCTACAAGATGGGTAATACTTACTTATTCATTTAAAACCGTCCATGTTTTGTTGCATCCTTTAACTTTATTGGATTTTTATGCCTGCAATCTGCCCATATTTACTGTAATTGTTTAGACTAGTTACTGTACATGCACAGAGTAGCAATGACATCAATAAGCTAGCTAAGCTACTAAAATAATGAATAATACTAACAATGCTAACTACCATTCGTTTAGTTAATGCCATTTCTTGTCATTATAAATCTCTAAGAAACACATTCACTGCATCAACAGCATCAACTTCATTAGCGTTTAAAATACTCAATCAGTAACTCGTCAGATACATACATATCCATAGAAATCAGTTTATTTGTGGAGTACTGGTACTTTTGTAATTAAGGTACATTAATACTTAGTATTTCAACCTGAGTAAAAAAATAAAGTGTTCCATTTACATTTCCATTTAAATGTACTGAAGTAGGAAAGTACTGGTACTTTACACAAGTATTGAGTTTGTGTATTTCTGCCAACTCTGGTTCCAGTGGCTGATGGATGGTTACCAGTGTTGGCAACAAGATATTTCTTGTTTATTTACTTAAAACTGTTTACAGTGGAACCTCGGATTGCGAGTAACTCGGTTTACGAGTGTTCCACAAGATGAGCAAAGATTTTTAATAAAGTTTGACTTGAAAAACGAGCATGTCTTGGTTTATGAGTGCCGAGTTTTTTGACACACACACACACACACACACACTCGCCTTTACACTCCCCCTCCCCGGCTTCAAACGGACACACACACTCTGCTCTACACAGAAACAAAGATTCTTTTCAAAGGTAAGTTGCTGGTTCATTTTTTTTTTACGGTAGTCTGCGCTCATGCGAGTGTCATTAGAAAGATTTCTTTTTTTCCTCTTAAAACAGTGTTTCCGTTGTGTGTGTGTTTCATTTGTTTTATTTTTACTTTATATATTGTATTAATACATTTTCTGTATTTATTTTTTCGGGCTGTGGAACAAATTATTTGAGTTTCCATTATTTCTTATGGGGAGATTTGATTTGGTTTACAAGTGTTTTGGAATACGAGCCCGGTTCCGCAACGAATTATGCTCATAATCCAAGGTTCCACTGTATTAGTATTTTCTGAAGTGCAGTATGACAAATACTGAGAATTTATCATTCATTTATATATGTATTTTTTAAAAATCAACATTAGATGACGTGTGTTGCTGCGCCTGCATCGATTCCACCCCGATCTAATTCAGTAGACAAATAAACTGCTGAACTTCTTACGAACTCAGACCGTAATCCTTTCACGTTATGAATTTATGATCCAAATGAAGCCTATAGATACTGTAAATAAAGATGAAGAAAAAAAATCATGCAATATATTCACACAGTGAACCGTGGCTCACATAAGGCAATCTATTTTTCTCCTCTCCGCGTTCCTTCATCAGGCCGTTCTAAGAGCTAACCACAGCTGACATCTGATTAGCGTGCAGCAGCATGTGGCTCTTTTTTCCTCCACTAAGCTTCATTTTCGCCACATAATTCTCAAAGTAAGCTAGTTGGTGCTCTATTGAGTAAATATGACCACCCAAATTGAAGCTGACAAAGCTACATTACAATCCATCACAGCTTATTAGACACTCTGAATTTTGGGGAATGAAGGGCTAATAAGCAGACAATGAGGCTTTCGATGAGACGGATGAGACCTCAAAAAGACAACAAACCAGAGTCATGGCGAATAAAACTGGAGGTCGTCAATGTCAGCGAGTGCTTGTGCCACACCCAGCATCCAGCCACAATCTTCATCCTTTCTAATTGTAAAAAAGTTTATTGAATTTGTTTTGGTTATTCCTCCTGCAAAGTTTGAAAGTTCACTCCAGAACTAAGCCTGTGTAGCAGGTGTTGGACATCAAAAATCTAAATACACCATCAATCCTGGACATTTCACCGTTCACAGATGGTTATCATCAAAATGATCATGACCATTACTTTTATTAATGAACACAGAGCCATATTGTTGCCGATTTCCCCTGCCTGCTGTAGCTCACCTGTGACGATTGGTGTGTGAATGAACCGAGAGGAGAAGGCGTGAAAAATGAGACCCGAGCTCGCTGAGAAAGTCCCTTGGACAACATTACATCCCTGTACAAAGCATTTGTCAGAGAGCAGCCTGTTCCTTCTGCAGTCACACGGCTTCCTGAACAATAAAACTCACAGTAAACTGGGGCTGTAAAAAGTTATGCAGATGATCTCCAAATATATACAGCAATGATCTTTTATCATACTGAGGGGACCTTCTCTCTCTCTCTCTCACTTTTTTTTTTTTAGCTTTTAACAATAAATGTGACTTTCTTTTATTCTGTGGATATGAAATGCTGAAGTTCACCTTTTGCCGGAGGTCAGGGTTTTTATTCTCCAGACACTTCAGTATTCTGTACATTCTGCGATTCCTGACACTTCAATATTAACTACACTTCAGTATCCTTTAAACATTGACATTCTCTGTACTCCTGGAATCCTTACATTTCAGGAATCATTTCATTCACAGAATATTTGCACTTTGCTTTCCCTACTCTGGAGTATTCCTCACACTTGGGCATTCTTGCATCAATGCTCTGGCATTCCCAATGCTTCGACATTCTGTACAGTTCAGCAATCCTTACACTCACTCATGTTACACTTTAGCATTCTCTTTACATCGGTATTAATAACACATCAGTATTCTTCAGCATTCTGTACACTTTAGAAATCCTTCCAATTCAGAAACCCACAACACTTTGGTATCCCATAGAGTTTCATGTTCTCCACACTTTAGCATTACTGCACTATTTCATATACCTCTCTACACTTCATGCCTGACACTTTAGTAGATGTAAATCTTTGATGTCTGGTGGGCGGAGCGTCCGACGGCGAATATGAAACAAAACATATCGGTTTAACAGGTAACTGCTTGTGCAACTGCTACTCAGATGATCGCAATGTCATATTGCTACGTGACAACATCAACAACAAAAAACATATTATAGAACATATTGACAAAATCTCATTATATTTTTTCTGAATGCATTCAAGTTGTAAAGCTGCTGCTTTGAAGCTTAAGGGATTAGGAGCAGATCGACCCTGGGTGGCAGATTTTGATCAGCTCAGACGGACGGATCGGCTGCATTTATCTGCTGCTCTTGTGTGATGGTGGTGATAGGGGGAAAAAAAAGAAAAGAAATGCACTGACCCTCCACTTGGGATGTAGAACATTATTTATCCTATTGATCCAGAGTCAGAGATAACACCTCAAAACCTGGGCTGATTAAAGAAATGATTAAAGAACGGTCCTTAAGGACATGGGAGGGAAAATGTTTTTCTGAAACTCACAAGAGCACAATGTGAATGTTAATAACACTTGACATCAAAACATTGTCATTAATCCTTAATTCTACAGGTACATGAATGAAAATTTGTTATCTGCTAGATTTATATGTGAAACGAATAAAAGTCAGATCGATACAGAGAGCTGTGGTGAGTGACGTTAATATTTCTGCGGGGAAGGTTCCTGGTATTCAGAGTCGGGACACCCCCCCCCACCCCCCACCACAACCACACACATAAATAAATAAATAAATAAATAAATAAAATCAAATAAAATCACACCTCTAAAATTGCCAGATGTTTTATGAAATGACGCATTAAAACATCTGGCAGTTTGGGGATTTTTTATATCCATATAATCTGGGAAAGAAAATGTAGCATCAAGAAAAAATAATGTTTCCCGTTAGTTATTAACTGTTATATAATGTAACATGAAAGCAACCTCAAGTGTGATATCGCTTTTATACAACAGCTCCACTGTTGTATTTATTATGAACAGATTATGTTCATCTGTTAGTTTATTATTAGTTTCTTTTTTAACCTGTTATTTTTCTCCACCAACATGTATCCTTACCCTGACAGTTAGTGTACAAGGGTAAAAGTAGTTTTACATTTTTACTGTACTCTGTAGCCAAAACTTGAGGAGAATAAACCATGGACGTGGTGGACAGTCCTGACAAACTCACCAGATTTACTTTAGATTTCCACTTTAGAATATCAGCCTAGTCCTGGGATTAACTATTTATGAATGTGTGTTTTGTCAGGCAGCTGCTCTCTCCTCAGTAGTGCAGTACAGACCGACTCTCACCCACGCTGAGACAAACAGTTAGAGACACACAGTTAGTGTCATTAACCACTGGACAACACGCGAGTAACACAATTACATATAGCTCCTTTTTTCTCACCGATTCCCAAATCCATCAGCATTCCTACACTAATCAGGGTTTAAATAATCTTGTTATTCCTGTTTAGTCAAATGTCACTATTCTTCCTGCTGTTGATTGAAACATTCTTCCACTTTATTTTATTCATTTATTTATCTTATTATTTTTTTTTCCTGTTCCATTGTGGCTCAGTTGTTTGGGGAATTCCTGTTGATGACGGCTCTCCAAAATTTATTCCAGACAGCTGCACCTCTGACAGCTTATCATTAGCAGCGAATCCTCGAGTGATGTGTTGTTCCCCTATGACGGAAAACAGATTGTGGAATATTTAGAAATTACACGACATAATTAAGGATTAACTTTGACGAAGAGCCATGTTCTCTGAGACAGAAGAGGGAAAGCTACGTCAGGTTTTTTTTTTTTTTTTTTTGCTCCAGATGCTATCCATCAACCGCAGAAAAGTTCTGAGTACTAACTTGCACAACTCAGCAAAGTCCCTTTGTTCATTCATATATTTACTCATTTGCTGTAGAGCTCATCCCGTATACAGTCGTGGCCAAAAGTTTGAGAATGACACAAATATTAGTTTTCACAAAGTTTGCTGCTAAACTGCTTTTAGATCTTTGTTTCAGTTGTTTCTGTGATGTACTGAAATATAATTACAAGCACTTCATACGGTTCAAAGGCTTTTATCGACAATTACATGACATTTATGCAAAGAGTCAGTATTTGCAGTGTTGGCGCTTCTTTTTCAGGACCTCTGCAATTCGACTGGGCTGCTCTCAATCAACTTCTGGGCCAAATCCTGACTGATAGCAACCCATTCTTTCATAAATCACTTCTTGGAGTTTGTCAGAATTTTTTTTTGTTTGTCCACCCGCCTCTTGAGGATTGACTACAAGTTCTCAATGGGATTAAGATCTGGGGAGTTTACAGGCCATGGACCCAAAATTTCAACGTTTTGGTCCCCGAGCCACTTAGTTCTCACTTTTGCCTTATGGCACGGTGCTCCATCGCGCTGGAAAATGCATTGTTCTTCACCAAACTGTTGTTG
The DNA here is from genome assembly GCA_030347435.1 of Clarias fuscus. Classification (NCBI taxonomy): domain Eukaryota; kingdom Metazoa; phylum Chordata; class Actinopteri; order Siluriformes; family Clariidae; genus Clarias; species Clarias fuscus. Next base: position 22,380,354 of record CM059228.1, read on the forward strand.
GATTGTTGGAAGAAGATGCTGCTGGAGGGTGTTTTGGTACCATTCTTTATTCATGACTGTGTTTTTGGGCAAAATTGTGAGTGAGCCCACTCCCTTGGATGAGAAGCAACCCCACACATGAATGGTCTCAGGATGCTTTACTGTTGGCATGAAACAGGACTGATGGTAGCGCTCACCTTTTCTTCTCCAGACAAGCCTTTTTCCAGATGCCCCAAACAATCGGAAAGAGGCTTCATCCGAGAATATGACTTTGCCCCAGTCCTCAGCAGTCCATTCGCCATACTTTTTGCAGAAGATCAATCTGTCCCTGATGTTTTTTTCGGAGAGAAGTGGCTTCTTTGCTGCCCTTCTTGACACCAGGCCATCTTCCAAAAGTCTTGGCCTCACTGTGCGTGCAGATGCGCTCACACCTGCCTGCTGCCATTCCTGAGCAGCTCTGCACTGGTGGCACTCCGATCCCGCAGCTGAATCCTCTTTAGGAGACGATCCTGGCGCTTGCTGGACTTTCTTGGACGCCCTGAAGCCTTCTTACCAAGAATTGAACCCCTTTCCTTGAAGTTCTTGATGATCCTATAAATTGTTGATTTAGGTACAATCTTAGTAGCCACAATATCCTTGCCTGTGAAGCCATTTTTATGCAACGCAATGATGGCTGCACGCGTTTCTTTGCAGGTCACCATGGTTAACAATGAAAGAACAATGATTTCAAGCATCACCCTCCTTTTAACATGTCGAGTCTGCCATTCTAACCCAATCAGCCTGACATAATGATCTCCAGCCTTGTGCTCGTCAACATTCTCACCTGAGTTAACAAGACGATTACTGAAATGATCTCAGCAGGTCCTTTAATGACAGCAATGTCAAAATTTTTTCGGGATTAAGTTAATTTTCATGGCAAAGAAGGACTATGCAATTCATCTGATCACTCTTCATAACATTCTGGAGTATATGCAAATTGCTATTATAAAAACTTAAGCAGCAACTTTTCCAATTTCCAATATTTATGTAATTCTCAAAACTTTTGGCCACGACTGTACAGTACAGAGTCATGGGAAGCCTGGAGCCTATACCAAGGGACTCGAGGCACAAAGTGGTACAGTACGTCATGGATGGGGTGCCACTCCATCACAGGACCCACACGCAAACACACACTGACACTACGGGCAATTAGCATAATCTGTGTTCCTGGAGAAAACCCAACAAGCATGTCGAGAACATGGAAACTCCACACACTTAGACCCGAGGTGGGATTCAAACCCTTGACCACAGAGGTGTGAGGCTACAGGGCTAACAACTACTGTATACCACCATACCACCAAGCCCCTTCACACATAATTTTAAATAATAACAACAGTAATAATAGTAAAATAAAACAAACAAAAACAAACAAAAATGATATTAAGAATTATATTCGTGAACTAATCATATAAAATTTTCAGGATGTCTCTGAAATTTTCTCAAAAATGGTACAGATAATATTTTGTAAGTTTTTTGTTTTGTTTTCATAATCCACAGAACAATCCAAAAAGTTCTGGATAAAAAAATAAAATAAAAATTATGTTCTCTAAATAAAACAGTATACTCATTGACAAATTGTGTCATATTAGAGAAATAAAACATAGGATGTGCTGCTATAAGAAAATAATTAGCTTCAAGGTGGTCAAAGTAAGTGCACCCTAAATGCACAGTGGTACCTTGGCATACGAATGCCCTGCCTTGAGAATTTGTGTCTTAAGAACTAAAAGTTTTGCAAGAAATTTGCCTCGGCATATGAATCATTCGTAGCACACGAGCGACCGAACGGGTTGTGCATACTTCCAGTAGCTGATCAAAATGTTTGCCTCACTGGAAAACCAAACAAAGTGAGTTTACTTTTTTTTTTTTGCATTTTGAAAATGGATTATATGCAGGTACATTGTTTCCTATGGGGAAATGAGTTTCACAATGCAAAATTTCACCTTACGAACTCGCCTCCGGAACAGATTAAATTTGTATGCCGAGGTACTGCTGTAATTATTCTTCTAAACATCCACATCATGAAGTGTTTTCTTCCTCCGCTACCATTCCCTGAATACCCAATATCCAAGTCGTACACTGTGTTGAACGAGAGACGCACCATCCTACACTACATAATGTCAAAAGGAAACATTTCAAAAAAATTCTTCGTCAAAAAACCTGCAGTGAAAAAGACCCGAGTTTCCACCTAAAATGATTAAACATTTACGATTAAATGTGAAAAAAACTTTCCTCACATATTTGATTCATGATCGCACATGGATCACACGTCTGAATATTAACCTGCCGTCTTCTACGGGGTGCGAAAGAAGCAATTTCAGCTGTCCTAAAATAAGCCCGGTCGAAAAAAAAAAAAAAAGCTCAAAAGGATGGGTTATGAAGAGATCAGTGGACAGAGAGAGCCGGGCTGGAGGAGATTCACTTCCCATCACAACTTTAAATTGCATTTGAAAGTGTCTCTCGGCAGGCTTCTAGTCTAGCGCGCGCACTCCGGTGAAAAAGAGACCATTAGCATGGGGACCAAGGGAACGAGAACACATTAAAGAAGTCTCCAGGGACACGAGCTCTCTGGTCCAAGGGCCTTAGAGCACCGTATTGGAGGAATAATGATGAGGAAAACCCCAGAAATCCAGTGCTAAGTAGCACTCACATGCTACGGGACATTGCTTTTAAAGGCCGGCTCGGAAACGGCGCTAGGCAGATGGCGAAAGAACTGAGCATCGTCAGCGCCGGCGGGGGGAAAAAAAAATTAAATAAATTAAAGCGGCGATGTTCTTCACGACTTAACAAACAACTGCAGCTAGTGATAGGCAACGCTTCACAGATGATAAATTCTGGTGTCTGCTCATGGAATCTCGGAGCTAAATCCAGGAGCAGGGACAGATTGCAGGACGGTGCTGTGCTGGTGTAGCACTTTAACGCTAATCTGCTAATCCCAACTTTAATTTAAGGATTATTTGGATGTATGTAATGCTACACAAGTTACTGTACATATAAAATAACGTGGAATGACTTATTACCCCAACGATTATTGTTGTCCTGGTACAGTAAGTCGTAAAATGCTTTATTCCTCTTGTACATTAGGACTTTGTCACTAACACGTTTATATGAATTAAACACAAACACCTTATCATGCTTCTTATCCAATTTTAGCTAAATCATCAGCAGTTCCTGCTTATACCATATCAGCTCTAAACAACTCTCATTTCTCATTTGTCCTAAAGATTTCAGAAAACTTCAAGTCACAGCTTTACCGCTGACTGCCACAAAGCGCTGACACTAGAACTATAAGATAGGACGTAAATGATAACATATCAGAACACGCCACTTTATTTTTATTAATCACCACTTTCTGATTTAAGAACTGATCAATGCGGTGGTGTGAGCCGGATTAAATAATCCTCAGGCTAACTTTTAATCCTGTTTCTTTTCTTTTCTACCTCTTTTATCAGCCGAGTGCTAATAACGAGCGAGCTGCAATCATCCGTTCTCGCAGTCATTTCAACACTGATTTATTCACTGAGGACAGAATGCTCCTGAAATAAACATTGTCTTTATACTGCATCAGCAAATTCTCTCCATCGCAGTCTTCCATGGAAAATAAGAGGGGGGAAAAAAAAAAAAAAGAGATGAGGGAACAAGGATAGACTGAGCAGGAAATTTTGTGAGAGTCAGAGTGAGAGAACTACAGAGTAAGAGACAGAGCGAGAGACTGATGGAGTGAGATACAGACTGACAGACTGAGAGACAGAGCGAGCGACTGATAAAATGAAAGACAGATGCAGTGAAACGCTGAGTGAGATATGGACGAAGTGAGAGACAGAGAGAAAGAGAGACTGATAGCAAGAAACAGCCAGAGAAAGAGATGGAGAGGGTGAGAGACAGATGACGCAAGGGACAAACGACAAAAGAGAGAGAAGGAAGTGAGACATGGCGTGATGGAGAAAGAGAGAGAGACAGATGGAGTGAAATACAGACAGGGCAAGAGACATACAGAGAGAGAGAGAGAGAGAGAGAGAGAGATCGACAAAGTGAGAGACAGACAGAGAGGGACAGGCAGAGAGGGGGACAGATGGAGCGTACAGAAATAAGTCATTAGGTTTCCTGTCCCTCCATCGAAGACGCAACTGACCTTTTGGAAAATCTAAATGATTGCATGTTCTTACATGACACCAGAGTGGTTTACGTCATTCGCACAAGTTTGCACCCTCATGGTGGCCAAGATTCCTCAAGAGCACAAGAGAACGGAATCACATTCTCTCTCTCTCTTCACGGTCAGTCACAGCTACACTTATGCAGGAGGAAGTGGACGGATAGCGCTTTTCTCCAAGTGTTTGATGCCTCGGAGGACACACGTGAGCGCTGTTGCCCTTCCTGTTGTTGGGGACGAGTTGTCTGACAGGGATGACATGACCTGCGCTGATCATGGACCATTTTTATGTCTATTCATTTATTCGTATTAGAAATGTAGAGGTATTTTTATTTAAAAAAAAAAAAAAAAAAATGTGCAAAAGATGTGTGTGTAAAATCCTTTCACTGCTCATTTGATGTATCTTACTGATTGGTTAATTTACTGACGCTTGTAATTGTAAGAACTACTAATTAATAATGAATGCCATTGTTTTTGTTTGCCATCATTTATTTTTATTTCATAAATTAATGACTTTACTCTTACTACATTATATTACAGTATGTGAAACCGCGTCAGGGGTTTAAGTGATGACGTTTGTTGTACTGCGTAGACTACGCTTCATGTAGCTTTCTGTCACATGCTATTAGTCAGAGATGGTCAGGTAATGAAGCGTGTTTTTTTTTTTTTTTTGCTTAAGTTGAGATCGAGCGAGCGACCGATAGAACAAGAAACAGACGGTGAGAGATGAAGCAAAAGACAGAGCGAGAGATGGACAGAGCAAGGAGCAGATGGTGGGAGAGATGAAACAGTAAGAGACAGTAAGTAAGAGACAGATGGAGAGAGAGACACAGAGAGTGAGAGACTGGACAGGACACATTTGGAGCGAGAGACAGACAGATGGAGTAAAAAACTGAGCAAGATATGGAGCAAGAGACTAAGTGAGACACTGAGTGAGAAACAGATCGAGAGAAAGGGTGAGAGACAGAGGGAAAGAGAGACTGGGCAAGGGACAGAGATGGACAAAGTGAGAAACAAACAGAGTATGAGAGACATAAGAGGGTGATGGAGTGAGAGAGAGCAATAGACTGACAGACGGGGTGAGATACAAACTGAGTGAGAGTGATAGAGTGAGAGACTTTTTTCAAGCTTTTGCTCCTTGATTTTTATTGTATGATTATTATGATTATTATTTAACGGTGCTAGTCTAAATGTTTGCAAATTGAACAAGAAAAATAGAATAAAAAAATAGAATAAAACAGAATAACTACCTAACTAAACATATTATAAAATAAGTTAACATTAATACACTTAATTATAATAATTTATAATAATTACAGCACTTTTATTTTCTAATTGGAGCTCGATGCTCTACACAGAAGGCGCTTTGTGCGACTCATGAACGCTTTTTGTCACATGCCATTAGTCACTCTGAGAAACGCCCAGGTAATGGACTGTTCCTTTTTTTTTCGCGGCTCAGGAGAATTTATCCGTGATTGATGCTCGATCATTCCGAGCTGCTTGACAGAACTTTCCGTTCGAGCTGAAGGAAATTGCTCTTTTTCCTCCACGTGCTCTTTCTCCAACCACAAGCTCAGACCGCGCTCGGCCGTAGCGCCGAGTCCAACAATAAAAGCGTGATTGATATTACTTCTCACGAGCGGCCGCTTTCTTTTTCACCCCTAATGGGATGGAAATTGCTGAGATGAAAAAGGTAAGCTCTTATTTCGATATAGGTAACTATGACAACAGCAGGCTCGAATAAAGAAATACAATCTGTTTATTTATCAAAATGTCAGCTGTTTGGCTTAATGGCGTGTTATTGATTAGTCAGCGTGTCTTTTTTTTTTTTTTTTTTATGTCGAAAGGATCATTTTCTCGCGACTTATTTTCAATTATCTGGAGCGAAAAAGGCTTCCGGATGCTAAAAGTAAACGAGACACTCTGTGATCGACTGATTCTCCTGAGAGCTAATAGAGAGCTCAGAGAAAAAGACTACAGCACTAAAAATGATACGAGTCAGCGTTTATGTCATGCTAGCATTCCTGTTGCCTACTCTAACATTTCTTAAAGATGTAAGCTTTGACACAGAATAGGCTAATAATAAATGCTACAAACACTAATATAAAATGAAGACTGATGTAATGCATTTTTACATTCATGTTCTTTATAATGTAAATCATACACATGACAATATTACTGCTAATACGAACTCCAAGCCAGAAGCCTTAATACCCTGTAAAGTAGAGGAATATATCCAGGTCACTGAGAATGGCTAATACAGCTAATATGCTAACACAGATAATAAATTACTGAAGATTACCAGACGTTAAGGTATCTACATAAAAGGGTAACTCTGCTAATACAGATAAATGCTAGAAGGTAGGCAGTCGCCGTGCTAGTGTAACAGGTTTCTATACCTGTTACACTAGCATTTTCATTGTGCTACATTGTGCTACATGCTACTGTATCTTTTTCTTTTCTTTTTACACACACTGATATATACTATAATGTTAATAAATAAAATTAATTAATGAAATACACCCACCACATTCAAATCATGTTAGCATAAAACTCCCAACAGCTATCCTGCACAGTTTTCTGCTTAGCTACAAGAAAAAGATTAGCAAAAACATTTGCATTAATTTCCTATTCATTTTGCAAAAACTCCTAAGCAAAAACCAAAGAAGAGAGTAATTGATTAGATTAATATATAATAATACTAATGCTAATAAGTTAAATGCAGTACGGTCAGTAACTACATATGTCCCGATCATGTTAATGATTAGTTTTTATTTATTTATAACCTTGCTATGGTGCCTTGGCGCCTGGAAGGTGATGATTTTGGCTAAGAAAGGAAAAAAAAAAAAAAGAGACCAGTTAGCAATAAAGCCATGCTAGCAATTATACAGTAAACATTAAGCAATATCTCACTGACAATTGCGCTGTAGTGCTGAACATAATCATGGTTGGCACAGCTCAAGTACTGAACATACCGCAGCCGTGCTGATATTCAGTACATCAACATGACCTCAAGTGTGATTTTTGCTTCGATATAGCAGTTCAATAAACACAATTCATCATTAACTGATTATGATTTGTTTCTTTATGTAACCAGTTATTTTGCCACGTATGGTGTAGAATCCTTTGTTCTACAGATTAGGGCTTATAGAGAGGGATTCGGACTTCAGTCTTGTGATGTAGCTTGCAGCTCATATTTTCCATGGACAGAACAACATGGACAGCTCAGAGGACAGCATGCTGGTTAAGATGACATAACATTATGTGTGTTTGTGCTTCTGTGGCTTTATTTGAATGTGTTATTTTTTGCAGGCATCTGCTCTCTCCTCAGTCCTGCGGAACGTTTAGACCTACAGACCTACTTTCACCCATGCGGTCACCGTACAACACCTCGGACACAGAGTGATGCATGTAGTTAAATGTCCCAGCGCTGTTGCTGTTTCTCATCACCACTCATGGAATGGGTGATCATCCAATCAGATTACTCGGTCAGAACTAACTGTTGCACTGTATGATTGTGATAGATAATACAGATAGGAGCATTTCTCATCAGAAAATATGATGAAATGCAGGACAGACCACTCTCTCAAACAATAACTATACTGACATGAGCCATTACTAGCATGAAGATAGAGATAGAGTTTGTTAGATGCTATGCTAACTTCTTTTGTACCATTTATGTTTTACCCCATTAGCAATGCTGTATATATAAGGAATATATATATATATATATATATTATTTTTCTTGTTAAATTTTCATTTTCTTCACTAGACCCCATCATCGAGCTCAGGTACTTTTATTTTATTTTTTTATTATAACCAGATACCCTTTCCCTCTTTCCCTGCAGAAAAATATTGATCAGTGAAACAGTTCACACTCCACTGTAATGCCAATGTTCTGGCCGGCTTCGCTGGTTTCTCCGTCGCCTTCCAGGAACGCTCCCAGAATTCCTCTGCAGTCTCATCGCAGAACGCAGTCTGATTCCATTTACCAGCTAGATTTCATGACTGAAAAAAGAACCGATCCATTACAGCCCGGCTGGGATCACGAGAATACATATTTTACATCCCTCGCCTCTGGAAGCGTCACATGTTTTGGGAATTTGTCGTTGTATCAAACACATTTAAATGCAGTGAAGAGAGAAGAACAATTACTCAGAGTCTCCATGGAGGATCAATGTGAAGCCCAAACTTTTATCCTCACAACAAATGGAAATCATGTGAATAGAACATAATCAGCCACGTGTGAGATTAGCCCTGTACCGCTAATATCTCCACATAATAACTTACTACACTTGAATAAACACCTAGAAACATCTGCATACTTTTTTTTACAGCCATTTCTTTTTCAAGGTGATGTTCATAATGCTACTGCAAGTTGGAATGAGCCTCAACTTTTAGAAAAAAAAAACTACCTACATAAGCTGTCCCTAAAATTTAAGGTTTATTCCAACTTGCATTAGCGCTCATAAATGCCAATTTGCCCCATGTTTAGTTCAGTGTTTAAGAAGTTAGTTGATATAAGGATGCGTTATAACACTTTGTACATTAGGTTGCCTTTAGAATGTCACCTGAACACATGACTTGTACTAAGTGTACTTTTCACTTTGAATTCCGGCATTAAATTTGCTTCCAATAGGGCCATATTCAAAGCTTTGTGATTAGGATGTATTACGCCATCATTTGTGCTAATATTAATATGAATATGAATAATGCAAGTATACAAACAATTTTTTTATGTTCTTTTCAATTAAACATCATACGTAATATAACATAGCTGTGCCATTATGTTAGTTTAACAATGAGTCTGAGAAGGCTATACAGTACATAATGGTTATTTAAACAATATCATACTCGAGGTCATGCTGTTTTACTGAATATTGTGCTGTGATATTGCTTTTATATACCATTTATCCATCATCAGGTTATGATTTGTTTCTTGTTTTAACCAGTTACAGGTACTTTGCTCTGCCCTCACAAATCCTTCCTCGGCTGGCGGAGGGGTTAGTTTTAAATTCTTACTGGTACTATGTAACCAAAAGGTGAGGAGAATAAACCATGAACGTGATCGACAGTCATAAAAAAAAAGGGGTTAAAGGGAAATTTGGGATTTAGTCTTAGATTTTAGTCTTGGGATTAACCGTTAGAAGCATTAGCCGTTAACAGGACACCAGGGACAGTTCAGAAGCGATTCAGAACAACTTAGAAGCGATTGCAAAATGGACGTGTTGTTAGGATGACATGACGCTATCACATGAATGTGTGTTTTGGCAGGCAGCAACTCCCTCCTCAGTACTGCTGACACACAGTGATGCATATAATTCAATGTCTCAGTGCTGTTACGCTCTATAACAGCACTCGTGAAATGCTTCTCATCAGTTAGTGAGAGGTTTTAGCATGCAACAATGTTGCAGTTTTTTTTTTTTCTTCTCATTCCTGTGTTAAGAGCAAATGGCTTTATACACAGTTGAAGAGGAGGATGTCAGATGCCATGACAGGCTTATGCAAGTGTCATGTAGCTCTATGAATGCTGCTGCTTGAAAATTCCTGTAGCTGCAACGTAAATCATTGAGAATACAAAGCAGAACACAAACACAAGCGTGATAGCGCTGTAGCCCTGCTGTAAACGCAGTCAGTCCGATGTGATCATTTGTGTCCTGCCTCAAATTATCTGAGGGCTTTTTTTTTTTTTTTTCCGTCCGAGTCTTTTCTAGGAGAGAATTATGGGGACGTCTTCAGCTAAGCGTGTGACCTTTGTTTTGAAGCACAGAGAGTTATTTCCCTGGAATATCCAGTGGGAAGTGGCACTTGCCTGCAGCCATCTCCAGGCTCTTTAGGATGCGTATCATTTTCAAAAGCGTGGCTTCCCTCAGGAGACGCGGCAAAACAAATAGACCAGAGACGGAGTGTCCTTGAAAGCCGGGTGGCTTTTTCACTAGCGATTTGATTCCACTCGCGGCAACTTCCCTCATCCGTCACTGTTTGGTTGTGCGCTCAGTTGTTTTTTTCTCCTCTCATGTTTAACACTCTGTTCGATGACTTTTTTTTTTTTGTTGTTGTTGTTTTCTCTGCAGGCTTAATGATTAGATTGATCTCTGGCGATCAATTCTTTTAATTGTATTACAGTGTAGGACTTGATGTAGATCATAAGGGCAAAGTGAAAGGAAAAAAAAATATGGCATAATAAAAAAAAAAAAAAAAAAGCTCTGAGCAAGGTACACCCAGCCATTATTTCACAAGGACAAAGACAGTAATTAAAATCCATTAACGATTTCCAGCCAATGTTCTCTCTTGCTTCCAGGGAAGTGCATTTAACTTAATAAAGTGGGGTTTTAATACAAATAAGCGGTGCGTCATCTTAAATACTTCGGCGAGGATTGCAAATTAAAGGCCTCATTTCTAGTCTAGTTTGCTTTCATTAAAAGCGTGTAAGTGCTCAGGACCTTATTAGTGTCGCATGGCGATAACCTCTGTCGTCATGGTTCAGAAGAAAAAGTTGTTTTTCCGAAACTGACAAATCACTTCCCAAAGTCAGATATAAGCTCTGAATATAAGCATCGTTATCTTATTCTCTTACGGCGTACATATTAAACATATAACAGTGTGATGTTGAAAAGTCTTGTACACGTTCAGGAGAAGAAGGAAGGGTGGAGCTGAGCTCGGACAGACCCCTGGATCAGGAAAGCAGTGTGTCACGGCGTGTGTGCCGCTGTGCGCCTGATTATCACTGACAGTGATCCAGATTTTAAATGTGAATAGGAGATTTGCATTATTCATATCTTTTTTTTTTTTTTTTTTTGGTAAGAACACTATTTTTGGCAGCATGCAATCCTTGTCGGAATCATTAACTAAGCAAACGCGTTGTCTCTGACTCGCCGGAGCTCCACGCTGGGCTCAGGGATCAGAAGTCAGACTCTGAGCGGTGCCATTTTGCTCCGCCACATTATGCATTCGAACGCAGCACATTTTAATGGGCTCCCGGGGACTTTCTCCATTACCATGAATTCTGCACAAACTTCTACAATGCCTTGCTAACCTTTCGCAGCCTGATGAATAACCATGAAAAGCATAAGATCATTTGAATTACATATATATTTGTTTTCCGTTTGTTTTACTTCCCTCCAGCGCTTCGTATTTTGTTTAAATATTTGCTTTGCTGATAGTCGCCCTACCTCCTCTTGCATTCCTCTGTAGATTAAAATCAAGCTGCAGTACAAAGTAAAAAGGCGCAACTTTTCCAGCTTTTATTTCATTCTTTTCCTTTTTTTTCCCCCCCCTAACTTGAATTTGATGCAGGTGCACAGTTGAAGAGAGCTTAAGGTGGACCTTTCATCATCATAATGAGCCACTTGATAGAAAACCAGGTGCGTGGCAGCACTGCCGAAATGCTGAGGCAATAAAACCTGCTCCTTTGATACACTGGAATATTAAATGAAAGGAAAAAAAAAAAAAAAACTAACATGAATGAAAAAAAAAAAAGCTGTATATACACACACACACACACACAACAGAGCAGGAGCGAGTACGCTAATACAGTCTATCCTTGGTACGCTAATGGAGAAAAGTAAAACTCGCCTTCGACTGGTTTTGTGATGAACGTATTCAGGCGGACGGTTTCAGAGCAGCAGCTTAACTTCAAGTCAGGGTGGAAAGTACAGACGTGAGCTTCAGATACCTCGAGCTAGAACAAGGATTTATTACCTCCAACATCATTTGCATAATTATATGCGTCTCACGAACACGGTGCTCGCATGGATGATCAGGTCGTATCTTAAATCCGCCCTGAAAAAAAGATAACGTTGCACAAAAGAGGTAATCTCAATTCTTGCTGCACATGCCAGATTATTTCGGATCTAATATTTAAAAGTGGAACAGAAAGAAGTCCCAGGAACTGAAGAGAGGAATGGTACCTCAAGGGTTCAAGTTAAAACCTATGAGGCTAAGAGAGATAGAGAATAATAGGAGTCTATGCAGATGACCTGCTAGTGTGATTTAGGACAATGTAATGTGTAGTGTCATCAATAAAAAAAAAAAAGAAAGTCAAGTCCATCATATGACTAGCCTCATGTGGAAAGAGGCAAATGATTTCTTAGGGGGTCAAAGTGAAAATGCCTGCATTTCCCCTAATTCCTGCAAAATATGCTGATGACCTGCTAGGACAGATGTGTATAGACTATCTCTGTATGCGCCATCATTAATATTTTCCTGAAAACTAAGAGGAACTAAACCAACCCTTATCCAGCATAACAATACCCCTGTGAGATCCACAAAGTCAGCTCCATGAAGACGTGATGTGATAAGGACTGTTCGAGTGAAAGAACTGACTGACCTCAACCCCACTGAACGGTCACTTTTGGGATGAACTGGAGCCTCCTTGACATCCCAACATCATCCCCTGAGCTCAGTAATGCTCCTACAGAATGTGTGAATGAACACAAATCCACACAGCCACCATCATCACAGAATTCTTTAGACTTCTATCCTAAAATCAGTCTGGTGTTTATTTAAGCACACTATTATGTGAGTTCTTAAGAATCTTTAGAATAGCTGAAGCTTGTACAAAACCTGCAATGAGCTTATCTCAAATGTTTCACTAGTCTCGGATACCATTCTTTAATGGCCCAAAACATACGGAAATAGCTTGGAGCGAGGTTGGGGGTGTGGCAATAACTCCCCGCTGAGTTCCTGTAATGTGCAAGTGGTGTTGGTGAATGAGTGTGTGTACAGTTGACACTGACAGATGTGCCTTATCCTCAGGTTGGTGACAAGGATCAGGCATTCCACTCTCTTTATGTTCCCTGGAACAACTGCAGTGGGCTCCAAACCACCTCGGCCTGGATCGTCACTCTTCTTTAAAATCTTCTTTTGCACCATTCAGATGTTTTATTGCAGCTACAGTAGGAGTCTCATCACCGTACTGCGCTTGAAGCCTACTGTAAATGCCAATCAATTTCACGCCTTCATTCACCTCGCCCCTCATAATTGTTGGTGGTGTTGTGAGGCCTTATGAGCACTACATTTAAGTGAAATTTTAAACAAAATTTGATGCTTTACAAAGCTCACATCTATAACCTACCCGTTATAACACCCTTATGAGCTTTATTGTCCACTTTAGTATAATAATTTTGGAAAATGCATAAAAAAATGCATCATCACTTCTTATTAACAGAAACATTATGAATTGTTTTCCTAACTGACTAGGTCTCTTTAGTATTCCAGTTTTAATCTGTGTTTATATAGTGCACTTATGACAGATGTTAAAGTGGAATAAGTAAATGTAGTGATTGTATTCACACGGTAGGTCTTTAATGCATTTAAGCTCACATGCATTTGTAGAATTCATCAGAGATTTAACTATTACATACAGTAAGCGGTAGGCTGAATAATCTGCGAACTTTATTTTTAGATGTATTCTAGTTTTAGAGACTTTAGCACGACATTTGAGAGAAACATAACTAAAGATCTGTTTATTCCCCTTCTCTCTTTATGTTAAGCTATTCAACGTTTGGTCCGAGTTTTATATTTTCTGTTCAGGAAAAATTCCCACAGCGATGGGTTTCAGTGCTGTGAATCTCCCAGGACAAGGGATGAGAAAGAAGCAGGGTTTTGGTCCAGAGACCACCAGTAGGATGACTTCACAAAGCTTCCCTGCCCTTTTATTTCTCAGAAATTATTAAACCACTCGCCGCCTTATGAAGGCCCAATTGAGGGAGCACTGCTGGGTCTGTTTTCCCACCGACTGTGCCGAACCTGCAGTGTGCGGGCAGGGGGGGGGGGGGGGCGGTTTAAAGGTCTGAGGCAGTTAGAGAAGCTTCCGGAGCAGTAGGGAGATAAGAGCGTTTGGGGATGTGTATCCACACAACAGAGCAGTTTACATTCGCTGTCTGGTGCTCGGACGTCATGCGGCAGTGTTTTAAACAGGCTTGGCTTTTGTTTGCTATTGTGTCATGGCTGCCCTTTCTGCAGCCTTCAGAGCTTCTCTGATGCTATTTGGGATTTTATTTTGCTCGCCTTTGCATGCCGACAATCTCAGCGTGCGACCTTAAAACAGCTGAGTGAAAGACAACTGGGAACATCATGCACACCATCTACATATAATTTACCAATCCGGTGAATAAAAGGTGCATAATTATGCACTAATTGCATCATAATCGCAACCTAATGAGTGACACGGGACAGAAAACATGCAGAATTTTCTCTGATTAGCATGAAATTTAATGTGCTTTTTTGGGGTTTTGTAAGTCCCAAGCTTATTGCTTAGTATATCACCCAGTGATGCAAGCAATAAACACGGCGTTTACAGAAGATTAGCTTTATTATGGAGACGGAAATGAACATGATAGCGCAAGCGTTTTTGCTGGAGAAGTTTTAACTTTATCTGGATGCCTGTGTGTGTGGGACCAGGACCTGAATTTTCTTCTTATTTCCAGCTGATATTTTTCCTATTCAGTCTGCAGGATGTGCCGAGGATTTTCTTCAAGCCTCGCTTCACAGTTCCAGAAAAGGAACTCCAAGATCCTGCACTTTGTTTTTGAAGACAAACTAGCAAAACCGTCTTGTGGTTCATTTTTATTTGGCTTTGCTTTTGCATTTAAACTGTGCGAATGAGTAAACCTGCAAGATCTGAATAATTCCAAATACTTCTTATACAACTCTTTTACTTACAATGTTTTAGTGTTAGGGTTTGTTTTCAGTACTGTTTCTTTAAGAAAAAAAAAAAATTACTCACTGGTAATTATAACCCTAGTCAAAGTACAGGAAGAATGTGACTAGTGTAATGGACATAATGGAGATGCTCAATCTATTCACGTACATGAACATTTCTATAATTTGATCTGTACTGCTCAAGTGTCACAAAAACCCTATCTCAGTGTTCACCCTAGTTTCCCAATCTGATAAGTGCTATTTAGCTGCCATGTCTCTAGCCATGTTGTTGCCTGTTCTGAATTTTGACCTGAAATAGTTTCTCTGTTTGTTCTTTAAAATAGATTATAAGATGTGGCCATTAAGAATGCACGTTTTGAGAAAAGGGATCTCACCAGCTGCGGCGGCAGTGCGCGGGAAGCTGTGAACATGACGTACATTACCTGTAGGGGGCAGTCGTGTTTCGATCTCAGCTATTGCGTGTCTACTGAAGCTGATACTGTGTTACTCTCTTAGGCACCCATTGACAGTGCTGTGAATCTCCCAGGATTGATTCAGAGCTCAAATGTTAATGTCACTGTAAATACTGACATGACATGAAGTGGAGCCGGCTTTACCAATCCCATTTTTTCTCTTTGAAAGTGTTTTTGTAAATGAAATGATATTGTAGCAACACAGAAAAAAAAAATACATAAAAGATTCTTGTCTCCACATGCGTTGGAGTCATACAAGGAATTGCCCATGTACATTTTAAATTACACCAAATCAAATTTTTCTGTGGAGAACCTTATTGTATAACAACTGCTGTTATTTGATCAGGTGTGTAAAAAGTAGCGTACTCAAAAATAATACCCAACGGAAAGTCCAGACACTCATATGGCTGAAAATATAATTGGGTAAAAGTAAGTAAGTAAGTAACGAAAAAAAAATTATAAATAAATGGCTTGAATGGAGAAACAAAATTCCTTAATGGCCGTTGTAATTTTAATTTGTACTTTTACATATCACAAATAGTGTGTTTGTTAATTGGATTCCAAGGGCCATTTTTTAGGTGTTTCTTTTATGCTTTTCTCACCTTTCATTCATGATACTACAGTAGGTGTGAAACTATCCAACTGGCTTCGCTGGTGCAGAAGTAATAAGACCAGGCTGACGTCTCTGCCTAAAATTAATTTCCCCAGCAAAACATCAAATAAATAAAAATCCAAATGTCTTGATGTAACGCACACAAAAATATGACTAAATTGTCTTCTCAAAGCTTTTATTTTTTGATTAATCACGTGATTCCCCCCCCCCCCTTTGTGTCATTAAACTGTAGTTTTAAGTTATTTCAGTGTGTCCATGCTGATTATTATTAAAGTATTTAAAAAATGGTTTGAGTTTAATTAAATAAACACAACATACGAAAAATATCTCATCTCAAAGCTTAAATTTTTTGGGTTATAAATGCATTTTTTAACCACAACTGGAAGAACTTAAGTTGCCCCTGTGTGCGTGTTTATCAGCCTTTTGATCAACGGCACTCACTTTCACTTTGCAAAGGCAGTGTTTATTGTTTACAGTATATTTAAAGCGCTACATACGCATTCATCATGAAAGATCTATTGTAAAACAAAATCAAAAATCATGTTTGCTTCAGCATTGGAAACAATCTTGTTTCAGACTAACTTTATTAATAATTATACTCTTTTGTATTCTTTGTTGTACTTTGTCATTTTGAACAGAAATTTGAACAGAAACAAAAATGAGTTGGTAGACACGTTATTTTCCATGTAACTTAAAGGGCTGAATGAAGTTAAATATACACAATAAATTAATAATTGCGTTTGCTTTACATTTGTGCACTCGTGTGTAAATAGCCTTTTCAATGGTTATACTACCATATCATATATTTGTGTCTAATACTGTTTCACTCATATTTTACAACATTGCATGCAGTTTGTAATGTATTAGATACTTTCAAAATATAACCTACGTATCTACAGTATAAGCATATTTAACCACTTCAGCAGTGAATTAGAAATGTGGTCTGGCTTTTAGACAAAGTCCTTATTTGATATAATTTTATAATTGAATTCATTATTTATCTTATTATAAATATGATTCTTATTCTCTATATTCTTGTTGAATATAGTCTTTCAGAGCAAGCATTCGTGTTAGGAGATTCTGCAGCATCTCTTCTTACCTTTCATTCACGATGGGTGTGAATTTACAGTATCAAACTGGGTTCGCTTTTGGCAAATACTATAGGGTTTTTAGATGAATTAACAAGACAGAGCGGACGTCTCTGCCTAAATTTTATTTCCCCAGAAAAACATAAAATAGACAGAAATGTAATGATTAATGCAATTAGCAATTAAATCAGACTTCATTGTTGGATTTAATACTTTTCTTTTTATTTACTGTATGGACAGTCGTATTATGCTTTCTTTGGAGAATAAACAAACCTGGTAGATTGACTTGAAAGTCTTGGGCAGTGGCGGACTGGCCATCTGGAGCACCATGAAACATTCATTGAAATGCAATGCTTATGCACAGGGGGGAAAAAAACTACACAGCAAAAATATGTTATATTATATTATAACTTGAATAAATCGGCTCACATTGGAGTGCGCTGTCGTGTTAGAAAAGCCAGCGTTTATCTAGCGAGTAGCCTATAGATTTGTGTTTGTTGCATTTCTGGGGCAGTATGTGCATTTCTTAATCGATAAATCGCTCTCATTTATCAGACTTTTGATCAAAACGCTGCCTCAAAGTGAAAGTACGAGCCGCGGGTTTAGGGACGCCGATGTGCAGCTTTATTTCAGGGCATAAATTCACAATCACATTCCAGCTATTATTTCCAGCTGTGGTCAAATAATGGATGAAATAATTATTCAATGATCAACACAAACAGCAAAAAAGCATGATGACTACTATTATAAAAAGTCCGAAGCACTTCGTGTGCATATAAGAAAATTTTTATTTGAAAATTTGTAATTTTTTTTTGTTCATTCGTGTCTTCTGATGGTGCTCAATGTTGACACATTTTTACGTTTTAACGAGACGATATGTTGACATATTCACGAATCAGTACATTTGCATAGTTATTACTATCAGATAGCCTACTATCAGGAAATGCATTTAATTTTAAGACCATTTAAAACAAGTCATTGCCATGTCCTTCATTGTTTTGTCCCTGTTAAGTCATTACAAAAACTATATAACAGACTTTTTATTATGAATTTTAAAGGCATGATTTAGGACATTTCATTTCATTATTATGAACATAATGTGAAGCACATATACACACATTCAGCACGAAAGATAAAAAAAATAAGTGCTTGTGGGATTCAGCGGCACTGCGCGAGACGAATCGCGGCCTTGCGTGGGAAAAAGCCTGCATTCTTCATGGCCACATCTGTACAACAACCTAGTAATTTGATTGGACAAGAGCCATCCCATGAGTGGTGATCCATATAGTTAAACAATGATGCTATGATCTCTGTCATACTGCATCACCAGTGTACTACCAGTCGTTAATTACACCAACTTGGTTGGGTAACAGCAGGTCTGTATGGTCCTTAGTACTGAGGAGTCACAGAAGCACTTTCAACATGAACACACATCTGATATCGTTATCATGTATATCATCTTAAACAACATACTGTCTGCTTCTATTAACTGCTTCTAAGTCCGAGCTAATGTATGCTACAAAGCTAACAAGCTTCTAATACAAGGCTGAATCCCAAATTCCTCTCTAACCCCTGACCAAAGGCACTACTCGCTCTGTCGAACGAGGGATTGAATATCCTAGCACATTAGATTTCCATTTTACACTATTTAAGATTTAAACACAGAACTGGGAGTTAACTTGTATTCTAAAGAAGTCATGCTCTTGTACTGGAAATAAACATGGCTGTGATATCTTCACGAAGTCTTATTATGCTGCTATGCAATGTCCTGAGTTTTCTTTACTTTAGCTTTTAATTTCTTTGTTTCAGCCCTAACCCGTTTTCCCCACAATGTTTCTCCACATTACAGACTGTGATTGTGAGATCTGCCCTGTTGAAATATGTGAGGTAGGTCAATGGATGAAATCTTTAAATCCCTTTGAACCTTTCACACCTTTCCAATCCCACCTACCATAGGGGCAGTGGTGGCTCAGAGGGCTAAGGCACTAAGTTACTGATCGGAAGATCGGCGGTTCGATTCCCAGCTCAGCCAGGTTACCATTGTTGGGCCCTTGAGCGAGGCCCTTAACCTTATCTGCTCCAGGGGCGCTGTATCATGGCTGACCCTGCGCGGAGGAGGAATTTCACTGTGCTGTAATGTATATTTGACAAATAAAGGCTTAACTTACAGTCTGTGTCTATGAAGCTTGCAAGTTCTCCCTGTGCTTGGTAGGTTTCCTCTTGTTTTCTCTTCAGATTCTCCTCACACACAGTGTAGACCAATCCGTGTGTCCAAATTGCCCATAGTGTATGACTGTGTATGTGTGTGTGCTTGTGCCCTGTGATGAGTTGGCACCCAATCCAGGGTGTACCACACATTGTGTCCCATGTTCTCTGGGATAAGCACCAGGCCCCTCTATCCCTACCCAGTATAAGTGTCATAAAAAGCAAAGCAGCTTTACAGACTTCCTAATGAACAAGCCAAAGGTAACAGTCGCAATGAAAACCTCCCTGATCTGATCTGAGAATAAAATCAGTCTTTAAAAAGAGCATGTGCTCCTCTGAGTGTCATCATAAATGCATTTAGACATCATTATTCATTGAAGTTGCCTCCGAGGGTTCAGAGTTGGGTTATACACATGCTTCAGTCAGTGTTTTCGGTGTACTGTTCAAGTTTTACAAATTACCTACACTGCAAACTTGCCAGATTTGTTTAAGTGTAACCTGACCGAGCACTCATCTGTATAGTTCACTTCAAGTTCATTCAGAATTGTCTCCAAAGACAGGTTGGCCTTTGAGACTAAAATGCTGTCTGGACTTTAAATAGAAGATTTAAGCAATATCAAATGAGATGGAAACCTTCACTACTCGGACTGGGCCCTACTGCCCAAGACCGCATCACAGCTGTGCTGATATCGAGTACAGCATCATGACCTCAAGTATGATACGGCTTTTATACAACATTCCACAAACTTTTTATTAAATCAACAGCTTAATGATCATTTATATCAACAGCTTAGCCAGTTAATTTGCTCTGGCAACACACATCCTTCTGTGGACCAGCCGTGACTGGTGGAGCTGGTGACCGACCGGCAGTTAGCATAACTAACAGTTCTTAAAATTCTTAACGGTACTATGTAGCCAAGAGGTTGAGGAGAATACACCATGTGGGTGGTGGACAATTCTGAGAAACTTGCATTAACTTTTTAGAATTAGAAGTTTATTAGGGATTAGAGAGAGATTTTGGATTTAGTCTTGCGTTAGTGGTTTGTTAGCTTTTTGGCTTGTGCTTTCTGTGAACAGAACAATATGGTTGTTTAAGACGACGTAACGTTATCAGATGTGTGTTGTTGCTGAAAGTGCTTCTGTGACTGGGTGTGAATGTGGGCGTGGTCAGGCAGCCGCTCTCTCTCTCCTCAGTACTGCGGAACGTACAGACCGACACGCTCACCCACGCCGAGACACACAGTTAGTGTCATTAATGATTGTAGAACACCTGGGATGCTAAGTAATGGATATAGTTAATGTTGTTATAAAGCCGATATCATGCAAGAGAAATTATCTACAGGTCAAGGTCTGAATCATAGTTAACGAAGACATGTCTTTATTTTCTACAAACTCCGCCTCCCTCTCAAAACCTGACGTAACCCCAGAAGTCTTAAATAAGAGTCCTAGGGTGAGTACTGGACAGCGCATTGGATTAGGGCAGCAGTACTTAGGCGAGAACGTGAGATTGCTCACTATTAATGTATCTGGTAGATCTGTAGCCTGATATGAGCCCGAGCGGTGGAGGTCTTTCGTGCTCTTTGTGATCTTTTCCTGCTACTTGCTTTTTATGTTATTTATTTAATTTCACTTTTGCGCTGCCTTCAGTCCAGTTCTCCTTCAAGTCAACCTATGAAGCAGAAGGCATCCACAGAGGCTCAAGTTCCACAGTCCTTTTCTCTGAGCCTTGCTCCCAGCCATGCCAGTTCTCACTGGGGAGATCCTGGAGCTCATCCTTCTTTTGAAAGCCTCAAGCGATGTTCTCCTTCAGTACACTGCGCCGAGTTGTTCTCCTAAGACATCGAATTTCTGACATCGGATCGGAATCCTGTAGAATTACTCTACTTGCGATTCAGTCGACTCGCATCTCATCAATAATGAAAAGCCGCTTCCCCCAGATGCATCGCCGAGACTCCCAAGTCCCTGTGCATCGACTGAATATAGTCCCTACATAATTTGATCTATGTATTGCGAGTAAACAAAAAGAAAGATTCACTCCGGCACAATCACGCAGCGTGACCTCCTTTAAGCCTCAGCAGGAGCTCGAGGACTCGTCCCTGATCGCTCTGCCCTAGAAGTAAAGTGCACACTTTCTGCTGAATTCACTGGATTTTTTTGTTTATGCAGGCCGGATTGTGGCGCTCCAGCCATTAGCGGACGTTTCATCGCCTGCCACAGTGCTTAAACCGGGTCAGGATGATCGTCAGCCTGAAACAGCCAGGCTCAAACAACAGCATTACAGCTTGTGGATGAAGAGTTGCTGCTGTAAATTTCACAAAAAAGTCCTGCAATATCAAGCCTTCACAGATATAAAATATATCTATAGCTGTACATCCTTATAACGCATTCCTCCGTGAGTACAAACTAAGGAGGAAAGAGAATAGTAAAATCATGTTAATGCAATCTTTAGAAAGTACAAATAATGCAAAAACTAAAACAACAACAAACTCTTTCTTATGCTTTCTGACTGTGACCGAGAAGCTTGAAAAATGATTTCTTTCCATTTGAATTGAGTCGTTTTCAGGCTATTTTAGAATAACATACAGTAAGATCAACTTTCCCTTTATTTCTACTTTATTAGTCAGTGAGTAAACAAAGAAATAAATATAGGAATTATTCTTGCTCTTTCTTTCTATCTTTCTTTCTTTCAAAGCTTTAATAATATCCTCATTATTTCCCATATAAAATACTGCATGCGTTTTCATCTGCCACACCGCTGCGCACAAAAAAACCACAACAAAAAAACAGACATCGCATCATAATTACAGTTCTGTGTCTGAATCGGAGTTCTACAAAGAATAAACAAGGACATTAATGAAACACTTATATAGAAAAAAATTTTAGACGGTGTTGTCACAAATGAAAAGCAGTTACTGCCATCACTCACACAACAAAGGTGATTATTTTCAGCAGCACAACCAGAAGTGTTTTATTCCCCTTATACCACAGCAAACCGAACGGTTCTATGTAGCCAAAGGATGAGGCGACTAAACCGTGGAGGCGGTGTACGGTCCTGAGCGACTTACCAGATTTACTTTAGATTTCCACTTATTCCACTTTAGAATATCAGCTCCGTTAACTTCCAAGCTCTGAGGTGGAATTCCAAATAATGTTAAATGGAAAGCTAGTGCACTATGTAGTGCACTTGTTCCACACACCGAGTAGTGCCCTTGATCAGGGGTTAGAGAGGGATTTGGGATTCAGCCTCGTGTTAGAAGCTAGTTAGCATTGCAGCTAAGCGTTAGCCGTGAACAGAACGACACGGACGGTTCAGAGGCGTTTCAGAACGACTTAGAAGTGATATCGACATAACGTTATCATGAGTGTTGTTGCTGAAAGTGCGTCTGTGACTGGGTGTGAATGTGGGTGTGGTCAGGCAGCTGCACGCTGAGACCCACAGTTAGTGTCATTAACCACTGGGACACGCCCAGTCATACATATAGTTACACATCTCAGTGCTGTTACTGTCTATTATCAGCACTCGTGGAATAAGTCCTTTTGTCCAATCAGGTTGCTCAGTCAGTTGTATAACATGATAATTTCTAATACCAATAATAATCTTCTTAGAAAGCGTGACTGTCTTCACTAATTTATTAACGTAAAACTTTCTCCATATATTAACTTTTAATTATTAAAACATACATTTTGACTTTCCTAAAAATATGGCATTTTATTGGTAACTGGTTACTTGTAACACGGTGATGGTCAAGGTTTAGGACCTGGACCGGAACCCGAGTCTGAGGATCGAAAGGAAGTCATGCAGACACAGAGGAATCTGAGAGTGTGATGCTGTATTCTGTGTGTGTACATTAGGGGGAGGTCTCTGCACCACATCACTGGCTTCTTCTGGTCTGAAGGTAGAGTGATTAAATCTGAAACCAAAGTGTTAAACACTACACGAGCTTGACGAATAACGACCAGGGAGACTCTCTCTCTCTCTCTCTCTCAGTGCTCGCTTCATTCCTCAGATACACACTTCGCCAAAGGAAACCCTGACAAAGTGCATAACCAGCTAGAAGCGAGTCCTCCCATCTGCTCTGTCCATTACTGGTGCACAGTGGGCAATAATTTATAGATCGATCCGAGAGTCACGGTCCAGATTTCCATATTGCATTTTATTAAACTTTGGCTCTGCATGCTGACTTTATCGTAATACTCATACATCTTCATCATGACGGTGTGCATTACTCAGTTAGGATCTTCTGTACGTGTAGGTGTTTGCGGTGTAAGATGGGTTCCTTATGGGTTCTTGAAATAATTTTCTAAAATGTTTAGATTGATTTTTTATAAGCTATATAAGATATAAGATGGAGCTTATCTAGAATCCTGAAGGATTATTTTCATACTGCATATGATTAACATTTAAAAAAGGACTTTGGTTCTAAATAAATTTTCACCTTGCCATTCTAAAGTTCTTTTTTCCTTTCCTGGAGCTGTGTGTGTGTGTGTGTGTGTGTGTGTGCGCGCGTGTTCAGTATGTCCTCATGTTTGACCATTCAATAAAAATCTCAACTCAATAATCAGTCTTTCTATCAGCAATGACCGTCAAACCTCTCTCTCTCTCTCTCTCTCTCTCTCTCTCACAGACACCCACGCACTCATACACCCACATACCCACACACTCACACACAGAGCTGCAGGACGAGGACAGGACAGCATCACCGTGAACAGCGTCCATCGTTATCGCTTGTGAATTCATCCATTTTAGTTTAATGAGATTTCTTTTTTTCACTCTAGGAAAGAACGCGGGAACAAAAGGAACCCGTTCATATTCATCTCCGAACAGAAAGTCAATTAAGAGCTCTTAAATGTGGCCTTTAATGAACCAAGCTACAACGAACCTTCACAATTCCCTCATAATGGCCTGGAAGATTATAAATATTTCAGATAATTTTTTCCCCCCCTTTTCCATTCTCAAAGCAGCTCAGTGCAAATTAATTTTTAAAACTTTTAAATCTATCTAATTTATCACTTTAATCCCTGATCCTGAAGACTGATACATCTGTCTAGAGCAGGTGCAATATTGAGTCCATGGATCATATACCCATGACTGTCTGTATACAGAAGGATCGGGAAAACCGTCTACCACAATTAGCAGTTTTACAGGGTACATTTTTTTTTTTTAAACATTTTGTCCAATCATAATTCTCAAACATGAGCTCATCACTCATCAATAATGTATAGGCCAAAAACAGGCGTCCGTCAGCAGAGTTGAAATAGAGTTCATTCAGATACACTGATCATTAAAACCAATGTTAGGTGAACACACAGTGCCAGTCAAAGGTTTTGAACACAAGCTTGGATTTATTTTCTACAGTCTAGGGTTAAAACTATGAAATAACACATGAGGCATTGTGTAATTAAGTATAACAGAAGAAACACAAGAAACCCATCAAGCTCCATGATGTGTCTCTCATGAAGACCTTCCCAGGAAAGCGAGACCAAAACTGAGCTCTGCTGCAGAGGAGAAGTTCATTTAGAGTCACCAGCCTCAGTAATCACCAATTAACCCCAACCAGCACCTCAGATTAGAGCCGTTATGCAGCTTTACAGAGCAGAAGTAGCAGATATACATCTCAATATCAACTGTTCAGAGGAGATTATTGTGTGTTTTGGATGAACGCCTTCACTACTGTTTAGAAAGTGTAGAAAGAAATAAAGATCAGGAAAGTTTATGGAGTCAGAAGAGGTGTCGAAACTTTTGACTGGTAGTGTACACCGCTATACACAAGTGAACTGGTGACAGGATCAAGGACATCCAAGGCTCACCCATGCCGACTGCACCAGCAGCCAAAGAACCGAAGGCTGCCAGTCTGGCCTTCAGACTCTAAAGATCTCAATCTGATTGTGCCCCATGTGATTTACGAGACAAGTCCAATCCATGGAGGTGCCACCTCACAACCCAGAGTCATCTGCTGCCAAACACCTCACCACACCCCTAGAAATTTGGTGGCGTCATGCCCTGGAGAGCCATACTGTACTGTACCTGCCCTTGGGGCACAAGGCGAATCCAAATTCAGGATGACTTTAATGTTAAGACTAATCAGTTCATAGTGCACTAGTAGGGCTAAAATTGTATACAAATTAATTTCCTCATACACACAAGCTTGTTTATAACCAAACTGTTGATTCTGTTACATCCAGGTTTCCCATCAAGATGTTTGCACTTTATTATAACCTTATGGAGGTGGTTCTGAACTCTGGTTCTGGAGGAACATTTTCATGCTTTCTCAGCTCCAGCAAACTTCATTAAACTAAATCAACTCATTAAGACCTTTTTCTTAATTTATTTAAAGAATAAATTAAAACTCAACCTACTGTATGTACTGTACATATTGTATATTGCATTGACACAAAGACAACTGGTTTATCCATTGTGACAAACTGTGAGAGGTGGAGTTATAGTGTTTTTCGCAAAATTACACAAAGTTCACACTGATATGTCGAAATTGTTTTGGTTAGGTTTATAGGATATAGAATAATTTATAGATAATATTAAATAATATTTCGATCACGTGTTTTTTGTTGCATTTAATTTATAAACTCCGCAAACTCAAAATCCTTGTTGCAGATATGGTGTTCTGTCTGTTATGCATTAATGCACGGGTTCTGCTTTCTGACTGATCAGAAGGTGACCATTGCTCTCTCTAATAGCATCTGTGGGTCAAAGTAGCACAGGTTTATATTAATATGCACTTTGGATTAACGTTAATATTAAACTCATCTAAAGTCTAAGATGTCATTAAATTAAAGTGCAAGAGGAATGAAACAGTTTGAAGATGTTCTGTCCAGCGTGGTGACAGTAACCCGGCTTCATCACAACACCCAGACATTGATTATTTTCCCTTTAAAAGCACAAACGTGTTTATATCAGCACCATGCTGCACTTCATGCTCTTGACCCATTCTTCCCCTGCTGAACCTGAGCTACTTATTCCTTTTTTCTCTCTCTCTCTCTCTGTCTCTCTCTCTCTTATCTCCAGGAAACAAAATGAGACCTTGACAGCTGGTGAGAAGAGTGTGTAAGAAAGAGAGCGCGCAGCCCATTTTACCGACGGAGTCTTTAGCGGCTTTGATGGTGATGGTCTGATAGTCTCCAAGGGCATGTGTGCGGTCGTTAGTGCCGAGGATCACCTTATTCCCCAGAAAAAGACAGACCAGGCCAATAAGTTATTCCGCCCACTACCAGGCGAGATGCTAATGGTCTTTCTCACTCGCTACTTTGCCTGAGGATGAACGCTTGCCTAGTGATGAGTCTCGTCTATCACTTTATCACTCCTCCTCCTCCTCCTCCTCCTCCTCATCCTCCAATTCCTCAGCTCGTTCGACTTTATGACCTCGCTGATGATGAAGGTCGGTTTTCCAAGAATGTACAGAGATGTCCAAGAGAGATCATGCCATTTATAATCACATATAATAATGATCTGAATGTATTGTAATAGCACATACATGTGGATTTCAACATGGGTTCTACAGAGCCACGGGGATCAGTGTTGTATAGCCAGGGGTCCGTGACAGTATTTTAACATTTATTTTATTTTCACTATAGCATTATAGCAACAACCTAAAACTTCACTGTTCATGTTTAAATCATGTTTCTAATATTTCTGTAATAGTGTTGAAGTTATAAGCCTCATTTCCTTTTCTCAAGCAATCATCGAGCAGATATAGATAGATAGATAGATAGATAGATAGATAGATAGTAAATGAATAAACTCTTCTGTCATATTGTAACCTTTTCGTCTGATATAGTTCTGGTACTGGTGACTCCTTCCATACAAGTTACATAAATACATTTCTCCATACAGGAAGCATCACCATATCAACAATCACATAGGTTTTTCGTTTCTCATTTACAAGAGCACATGAGTCACAAGCTCGCATCAGAAGGCCAGTGAGCTGGAGAATCACATGTCTATACGAAAAGATCCCAAAAACAAAGTGAAAAGTCTAAACCTGCTTGTCCTCGTCTCCGGACCGCATGTCCTTCAGTAGTTCTTTTCTACTTTTTTTAAACCTTTTTTTTTTTTTTTTTGGTCTCTCTAATGATGTTTGAATAAAGATTCTCGTTAATGATCTCATTTCAGCTCCAGGACCCAAACCGAGGCACGGCAGGAGTGTGTCCCTCAGACTGGCAGCTTTTTAAAAATAAATCACTTAAAATAAGCAACTTTGCACAGCTTTCCCAGTGCACCCCCCCCCCCCCAGACACCCCCCCCCACCCCCGCCACGCCACGCCCCCTCCACCCTCAGTACGATGCACCTCACATGGCCAAGGCCTGTTAATAAAACGTCTCTTTATGAAAATCTTTTTAAGGTCCTGGGTTTTGAGAAAGTAATCCAGTGAAGCTATGGTGTGTAAAATTGGATTTTGTGGCGCAGTCGTGTTGAGGAACATCTGTCGATAGATGTTATACCCTGTCTGTTCCAATCTTATTACACTATCTGGAGATCTATAAGGCTGTTCTATAAGCCAAATGAGTTTTCATTACGCCTAACACGCTTTACCACGTGCATCGGTAATAAAAACGCTGAGAGCATCAATTACAGCCCGTTCTAATAATTCTGCAATGATGAGGCTCACATATTCTTTGTTGAACAAGCAAAGTGCCTCGGAGAGGAACGCTTCAGACGAATGTTGGAGAAAATCATGTGCTTTAGTGCATTAATATATTTATTTATACACTGTTTGACCCAGCAGAGTTTCCAGTTGTAGTGCGGTATTGATTTTGCTAGCTTGCAATTATATCGAGTTTGCAAACAGCATGGTTAGCTAATCCTCTTTTCTCTTTTTGCTATTCTGGGACAGAGGGAAATGATACATAAAGACTGAAGATTTGATTTTAATTGTTGGAAGCGGCAGAACAACGTTAATCTATTAAGTGCTTTAATTCAGGTTTTTTATCTCTTAGTGTAATGAGGTGGATACTGCTGATTCGGAGACTAGTTTGGATAACGAGGCCAGTGCTGCTGATGTCCTTCCTTCTATAAATATATATTAAAAGAAAGAAAAAAAAAAAAGAAACCTGCAGTATTAACTAGATCGTGACCTCAGGGGTTATGCGGAAGTTAAGTAATTGGTCCGAGTCTAGAGGGATTAAAGAGCAAAACAAACCTGGAGTAATGGAGCCGGGTCGGACTGCTGCTCTCAGCTCTTCTTCTTGCCCTTTTTTGGTGCTACGTCCAACAGTCTTGCCCTAATTGGTCTCACGGTGTTAATCCGGCCTCTTTGCACAAAATGAAAAGGGGAACAATAAAACAATACAATAAATCTGTGGAAAATCTGCATGGGTGGCAACTAACACCCACAAAACTGCACAATAGTCATTAAGCAACAACAAAAAAAGCTACAAAACCTAAAAAAAATTTTTTAGATGGATTCAGAGTTAACGAAAGAAAAGAGCTTTTCTTTGAGTCTGCAACTTAATCCCGAAGAAGCTTTTTTTTTTTCTCTTCGGTAAATGTCATATAAAGTCAAAAAAAAAAAAAAAAAAAAAAAGACTAAGATGATATGTGAAAATGACAAGCGCTAAAATAAATCTCTAACAGGCAAGGTGAATTTATTTATAGGGAGCTTTTTGTACACTAAAATTATTCATTATTCATTTTTTAATTTAATTTAATTTTATTATTATAAATTTTTTTTTTTTTTTTGCATCCTCTGAAAGTTGTTACCAGTGTAGCATTTGAGCTTAGCATAAAAGTTAAATGTTACCAGGTATACTTTGAATTGCGGAGCTTAAACCTACTGTATACTCATGGACCTAAGAGACGTACTGTACAGGACTAGGTTTATAAGTAAATGCATTCTATGTCTAATTCATTCACTGAGTAAAAAAAAAAAAAAAAAAAAAAAAAACCAAATCTGCACTTTGAAAACTATTCTTCAATTATTTGGTCAGTATAAGTGCAAAGATTTTAGCATGGGGGTGATTCTGGTTAAAACTTTACAAACTATCTTATAAATAAGTTATAGCTGTTTAATATCCTTTTGTCAGTCGACTGAAGTATAGTCTAGAAGTCGAATATATCTCAAATGTCTCGCTGTATGTATGAATAAGCCGAGCTGTAGAGATCAGCAGCACGCAGAAAAGCACTCGAACCAGTGCAGATTTTGGATTTGAGGAAGACTGAGGTGTCCAGGACAAAAACTCGATTTCAGCATTAAGTGAAGACAATAAGAATATACAGTATGGCGAGACTTCCCATGATCTTGCTGATGAAATGACTTATTATGAATTTTTCTCATTGCATTTACATCCTAAGCAAAATTACAGTATTGTAGCATAACATATCATAGTAACATCAATCTGATAAGATAAAGAAATAACATAAGAAGAGGTCAAACACAGTGCAACTAAGATGCCTTGACAAACTTTGACTGTGTGTGTGTGTCTAACGCTAACAAAATACTTATTTTACTCATTATTTTACTAGAACAGCACGACATGGAGTGTTTCACAACGCAGCTTCTTGAGCCTGAAAGTTGCGCATGCCCATATATCATTCAATCACCACGTGGTGTCCAGTTCATGAGTGCAAATGATGTCTCATGCATACAGTCCTTCACACTCTCCGTCTCACACTGAGAGTCCTGTAAATACACCGTGTGCCATCAGGGAAGAAGAAGCCCTCCACAGATGTGATGTGCTGGTGATTCAGTGCATTCAGGTGGTCATGTGACTTCATTTTATCTCCACATAACGTTGCTGAGTCTCGACCTGAGCGACTGAAGCGACACCAGATCATAACACTGTCTCCAGAGGCTTGTACAGTGGACGCTATGCATGATGGGAGCATCGCTTCATGCGCTTCCCTTCTCACCCTGACACGCCCATCACTCTGGAATAGACTCAGTCTGGACTCATCAGGTCACATGATCTTTTTCCAATCGCTCCAAAGTCCAGTCTTTATGATCACTAACAAACTGAAGCCTTTTCTTTTTTTTCTTCTTCTTCTTCTTTTTTTTTTTTTTTTTTTACAGCTGTTTAGTCCCAATCCTGTAAGTTCTCATCACAGTGTGTAAATGGAAATCATCTTACCTTCACTATTAAACATAACTCTTATTTCTACTGGGCGTTTTTTTACCATGTGACTTCAAGTGTTTAAGTGATCTCCCATCACGCTATCAGGAAGTTCTTTCTGACCGCATTTCTTCTTTGATGTTGATGTTTCATCAACATCAAAGTGTCTGATGACACTTTGTTAATGTGTCTGATATGTCTAAACCTAGTTTCAGTATTTTAATGTTTTCTTTGATTGATGCTGGACAATAAAGTTGCCCTTCTAAAATTATGGCTTCTTTTAAGCCAAGCAGTGTATATAAAAGTAGTTATACAGAATAAACTACATACTGTAAAAGGGGGAATATGGGATAATATGAAAAGCAAAGGTTTTAGTCATGCAAAGGGTTACGGAATTCTGTTTTGTGCATGTAAATGTAAGAATTTTCTATTCAAATGACATTAAGAAAGAGAGAGAAAGGAAAGGTGGAATGGACGTCAGGAGGATGTTTATATCTTTGCCTGTCCACTTTATCACGGAAGTAGAAAAATTGTGGTGACGTTAATGAAGACATCGGCGAGCCACCAATTATCCGTTTCATTATCCTGTGTTTACACTGCAGACCAACTCATTAGGAAGCAATCACAGATTTCACTTAGCTTTTTACAGATAAACGCAGCTTCTCTCTGAGTGCTTTAAGAATAATAAAGCAGTTTTATTATTATTATTTTTAATCCATGCCACCATCTATTGATCTCGTTAAAAACCCATAGCACCTGACCAGGCTGCAGAACCAGCCCACAGTCAAGAAATCTGGAGTCTCCAGCACATTTTAGAAACCTGGAGGAAGTTGACTTTTTCTTTAGTTTGACACTTCTCCATATTCCCGCAGGCGCCAGCTAAACGTCAGCGCGTCTCTCTGAGGAGACGGGAGTTTTAATTGGTGTGAAGACATAAATAGCAGAGTGGAGGTGAAAAATGTTGTTCTTGGCTTTGAAACATTGTCTCATTGCGAGACTTGCCGAGTGGACTTCCTTCACTTCTCCGTTTGCTCAAATTGTATTCCATTTTTCTTCCCACTTGTGCCTCAGTGATGTCTTTCTTTCTCCAGCTCAGTAATATGTTGGCCTGCGAATTATGCAGGATGGACTTTTACATGACACTAAAATGTCAAAAAAGTAATAAGTTATCAATCTTCAGGTGGTGCTTAAAATGTAAATGAGATGGGGAACAGCGGATGGATGGACGTGCAAGCTCGTATGGTGGGTAATTCTTGAGAAATGTTTGAGAATTGGCTGACCTGGACAGATGGAGCTAATATTTTGCAGCCTTTTTCCAGATGAGTACCTAATGTAATCATTTTATGAAATTGAAATAGATTTTTTTTTTTTTGCCTACAATCAGCTAACATACAGTTCTGTTGAAAAATCCCAAGCGCCCCCAAAAGAAACAAGAACAAATGTTTAAAGTGTAATTTTAAGTAAATTTTAACAACCTCAGCAGCGACCTCATTTCCCCTCTCGTCTGTTCCGACCCCTCAGCCTTCAGCATCAGCAGTGAACTAATCACCTCCTGATCATCTCCCATCATCTGCACCTGTTTCTCACTGGCTCAGGACTTCAGTTAGATGTTTTTTTTTTTTTTTTTATGCTTGAATGATTCATGGGTCACTGTGTGGCTTAACAAACAAACATTCCTCTGAAACGGCTCAGGTCCAGGGACAGGACTGAGCATGAGGGACAAAAAAAGCCCTTCAGGAAGCCGGGACAGTGATCCCTCAAGACTACATTAAAACTACAAGAAAGTCTTTGGAAGCAAAATATAAAGAAAGGGGGGGGGGGGGGGCGGTCATGACCGTATATGTCAAAGTTTGTGTAAGCTCAACTGTAGCATGCTCATGTGCTAGAGTGTTAATGGTAGCCCTGCTACTCCAGGAGTTATGGTATTTCACCAGCTTCAGTTGATTTCATGGTGTTTTTTTTTTTCCTTCTACTGCACCTGCACAATTTATGTAATACTACAGTACTTCATCCTTAAGCTATGAAAAGAAGGTCAGTGAGTGAGTGAGTGAGTGAGTGACCTTCTCACCAATCTGGTTGGGGGTGGGGTGTGTGTGGTTGGGGGTGGTAGGATAATTGTTTAACTTTACTCCCTGTCCCTTTCGCATGTGTCTTTTGTTATTAGCACAAAAAAATGGCCCATGAGAGCCCAGCAGGTGGCGACACTGTGTGTTAAACTGTTAAACCTTAATGACAACATTAAGCGCTTGTGAAAAAGAAAGTAAAAAAAAAAAAAAACGACAAATGTCTTAAAAATAAAACTGACATTAAAAAGTGACAAGCACATTGAGTTATACTACTTTAAGGTCACATATTTGACTATTTATTTGACAAGCTTAACACAGGGCTCAGTGATTGTGTGTGTGTGTGTGTGTGTGTGTGTGTGTTAATGCTCCAGCTAAAACATACCTCAGTTAATGCATTTTTTTATACATCAAACTGCCAGTTTCACTCCCCTTCTGAACACGGCACTTTAGTGTCTATGTAAACGAGCTCCTGCTGAGCCACGCGCTCGGGGAACAGAAGAGCATACTGTACTGTATATATCGGAAAGTAGTCCAAGATTCCTATTTCTCAAAAAATATCAAGAATCTTGTGAAAATGTCAACATCTTAAATGCAGTAGTTCTGGATGCATGTTAAACACAAGCTTTTGAAAATTATGATTTGGTGAAGAGTGAGAATTATTATTATTTTTTTTATTATTGAACATCAAACAAAAAAGGGCTTTTCAGAAAAAAAAATACATTAAAAAGATATGTTGAGTTACAGTATGTTCCTCTTTGCTTAGCAATCCTCAGACTCGAAATGTCAGCGTGTACAAAGCAGCGCTTGTCCTGGTTTGTTATGAAATGTCAACGCAGATTTTATTTACTTATCTGTTCCTCTGTGATGGAGGGACGTGGAACGTAACACAAGTGTTTGTCAAAAAAAAAAAAAAAATGATATGGATATTTCCCTGCAGAATGGAGATGATTTTTTTTTTTTGTTGAGAATTTCCTGTTCTTCCTTTTTTTTCCTCCTCAGACTGTCTTTGATCATCACCAAACCGTCCGTGTCTAAAGAAACATGAAGGTGACCAGATTCGCTTTATAAATATTCATACATGAGAATTTCTTTAAAAAAAATAATAAAATTGCTCTGCTGTAAATAATTCATTGTTTGTTTATTATGATTTACCAGTGCAAGACAGGAGAAATTAAATTTCCTGAATTAAAAAAAAAAAAAAAAAAAACATCCCGTTCTGTTAGAACAGAACTTTTCTCTCTTTTCTCTCTCCGCACGTCCTCTTCGTATCAGTCAGAAGGTAAAATATTAGGCTGATTATTCTCTAATATGCCTCCCTAGTGGCAGGTCACAGGGGTCAAACTGAACCCATTAGTGCACTCCTGAGCAATATACACGCCTCTGATTCTCACGCACGCACGCACACACACACAGTTCTATAGCTCAATTGTCCGCCATTCAGAAAATCAGCCAACAGCTAATCAATCGAATCAATCAGAGCTTCTGTATCCAGTCGTCCTGCGAGTGCAAAACACAATAACACACCAAACGCTCAGACGCGGCTACAAGGGCAACAAAAACGGCAAAAACTCACAGCACACATTAATCTAAAACAATTTAACATCCACCCAGTTAAACTTGGTTCCTTTTTGTCTTCAGCCCAGTTGAACGTTGCATTTATTCCACATTTTAACTAGTTATCAGATCTGCAGCATTGGACTCAATCTGATCAGGAGGTACTGTAGAGCTTTACACACATCAGCCTTCATCCTGCACCTTCTCCCAGCAGTCACATCATCAATACACACCAGTGAGCCGGTTCCATCAGCAGCCGCACACACACACCCGTGCTGTAACAGTAACACTGCCTCCATTATGTTTGATGATGATGATGATGTCGTATTGCTTCCTTTCCTTTCCTTCTCCATATTCTTTTCGTCACATCATCCTCCTACAAGCTAATCCTGCATCAGAACTGAGCAGGCTTTTTCAAGGTCATTAAACAAACTCTAATCTGCTCTTTCTGCTCCTGAGTGCTCGCTGTGATTTACATCTTGAGCATTTATTTACATTGGTGAATGTGTCTCTTGTTTGCAGGAGTGTGTTCTTGACTCGGCTAAATCTTGTGAAGAGGTTTTTCTTCACAGAGGAAAGAATTCCATGATCCTCCACTTTAGTGCTTTGCCAGGTTTGTTGGTGTTGCTGAGCTCACCGGTGAAGTTCTTCTCTTTAGGAAAGTAGCAGGTTGTTGATTTGGTCTCTTTGGACTGCATGTTGAGAGTCTCCATGAAAACCCAACCAATTTAAAAAAAAAATTACACTGGAAATCTCCAGACCTTTTATCTCCTTAATCGGTCATAAAATAATGACAACAATCAACAGTCACAATCTAAAGTAATCATCCGTTAGCTGAATTACTTTTAAGCCTGTGAAGAATAAAGAGACTTTGTAAAAAAAAATAAAAAAAAAACATGGCTGTTCATGCAATATTTTGATCAAAGCCCTTGAATTAAAGCTGAACGTCCACACTTCAGTTACATCCTGATCAGTTCATTTCAAATCCATGGTGATGGTGTACTGAAGAACGATATATAACCATGTACAGTGGAACCTTGGATTGCGAGTAACTCGGTTTACGAGTGTTCCACAAGACGAGCAAAGATTTTTAATACATTTTGACTTGAAAAACGAGTATGTCTTGGTTTACGAGTGTCGAGTTTTTTGACACTGACACACACACTCTCTCACGTTTACACCCCCCCTCCCCGGCTTCACACAGACACACACACTCTGCTCTACACAGAAACTCTGCTCTGTCGCGATTCTTTTCAAAGGTAAGGCGCTGGTTCATTTGGTTTTTGTTTTTTTTCTTACTTTACAGCAGTGATTCCGTTAGTCTGCGCTCACGCGAGTGTCATTAGAGAGATTTCTTTTTTTCCTGTTTAAACAGTGTTTCCGTTGTGTGTGTGTGTTTGTTGTGAAACTTAAAAAGCGAGGTGGGGGGAGGGAGGATGAGTTTTACTATGTAAGATGAGGCGAGGGAAGGGGCTAATTCCACACACAAACACACACACACACACACACCAATACACGGCACCTGTGCGCACAAACAAAAACACTTATCTGTTGGGATTTATTTTAACTTTTTTTAAAGGTAAAGTGCAGGTTAATTTGTTTTGTTTTTACTTTATATATTGTAATAATAATTTATCTGCATTTATTTTTTCGGGCTATGGAACAAATTATTTGAGTTTCATATGGGAAGATTTGAGTTGGTTTACGAGTGTTTTGGTATATGAGCCCGCTTCCGGAACGAATTATGCTCGTAAACCAAGGTTCCACTGTATACCTATCCAAATACTTATGGACCTGGTTGTGTATTTATGTAAACAATCTGTGTGTAGGTGTGGGCCTGGCCTGAGTGATGGAAATGTTCACAGTAAACCATAATAAACCTACAGATGTTTCTTAATTTTGTGTTTATTAATATCAAGAATATACATACTTGTATACATGTAAAAGAGTTTTTATGAAGCACGTCCTCATCCTTTTATAAACGGACAGCAGCTCGGATGCCGGTCTGGACAATAAACTTCCTGAGGGTTGCTGAATTCCCCCGGACTGCGTGTGTGTGTTTATTGGTTTTTGAGCCTCCCCTGTAAAGAGAGTTATTGGCTCGACCGGTATGAAAAGCACTCGAGAGCTATTTTGATTCCTCTCTTGGTTATGTGTTGTCTGCCCGGCTGTTATTAAGGACACCAGGTTATTGGATTTATCTGCACACAAGATCACATTTGGTTAAAGGCCAAGCCGATCACAAACAGCAGCCGGTTTACCGGAATACCGACTGTCAGTGCAATTGACCTCGCTTCCTGAGGACCGGATCTCACACACACACACACATCCCTCTCTCTCTCTCTGAGAAAATACTCTGGAGTTTTCCGGGAGAAAAATTAGTGCACGATTGTGTTAAAGATCTCCAGAGGAATTAAATGCATACACAGATCTGCATCACATGGTTTTTACAAATTTATATTGAATAAAATTGATTAAAAAAAAAAAATAATAAAAAAAACACCTGCCGTACGCATGTTGACGAGGCCTGAATCCTCTTAAACTGCAGCCTGATCCATGAGCGACACCCAGTCGGCACCAGTGCTGAAGCTCTTGTTCATTTTTTATTATTTTTCATGTTGCCACGGGCCAGATGAGAGCAGACCAAAAAAAAAAAAAAAAAAAAAAAAAAAGCCTTTTGTGACCTCAAAGAAAACACAGCATCTGTCTGAATGCCAGAAAGAGATGAGTTCACTTGACCAAACTGAACTGAGCTGCACTCTCACTGCTTCTTCCACTACACATGCTGGTTTTGTGGCGCGATCCAAAAAGGACTCGGGGAATTCCGTAAGCTGACGAGAAGAAGACGAAAAACAAGAGGAGCTTGGCTTGTCATGTACGGTTGGCTGGATGCTCGGCTTGGCGTGTACGAATCGCGTCCTCTCCCCTCAAAAACAGAGCTGTCAGTCAGTCTAAAAAACTCCACCCTGAATGATTTATACTCTTTATTACTGACGTCTCTAACTGCGTCCAGCATTCCGTTTAATATGGAGTTTTTTAATTTATCTACAATGTCATTCGACTACCCGCCTCCAGTAATTCTACACTGAAGTACCCTAATAAAATGCTGAGAAACATTTGCTTTGTTTTAAGAAACAATCCCACCAAGATACAACCACAAGCTTCTCAGTGCAACAAAGAGAATCCAAAAAAACAATCACAAGACTTGTGATATAAATCAGTTTCATGGGTTTCATCACAGACTTTTCCTCCAAATACCTGAGAACCCCCGTCAGATCAGAGCGACAACTTGTTGCAAATTAACATAGAATAGAGAAAAATAAAAATCCAATCCCACCCCCTTAAAAATCCTCTTCAGCCATTTGAGCGGTTTCGTGCTTTGCATTAGCGATGAAGGCCGGCGGCGAGCTGAAGAGAGACATCAGTGCCATGCAGCTCTCAAGGCCGAGCATTTCATGCACGATAAAAGACAAACAGCAATGGATCATGTCCTTCTCTTTCTCTGTTGAAAGTAAGTGGACAAAGCTGTGAAGTCTCACGCAGCGGGACGCAAAAGGGTAAAACATTTCTTCTTCTTCTTTTTTTTTTCAGGATTCTTCCTTTGCAGCGCATATAAATTGAGTTATACAGATTTTATTTAAAAGAAAGGAAGGAAAAAACTTCATTACAGATGGCGGCTTAACACAATGTATAATTACACATCAATTATGTCTAGAGTTATTAACATAAATTGGCAATTAAATTCCAGACATGGAAAAAAAAAAAAGAAAGTTGAATAAAAGAGAGTGACCAGGCTGTTTCTTATTAATGACATCCCCTCACACACATTCTCACACACACACACACCCGCATACACCCACACACTCCTTATGCATTTGTATGCACGGAAGGGAAGTGATTTAACCCTAAGACAGCCTGCTGATTGCCCTTCTTTCTAAAAAAGATCTATAGTGAAATGTGTGCGTTTATGGTTAAGACTCGGAGTCTCTCGTCCACCAGGTTGTGTTGCAACATCTAATTACAATGCAGGGCTGAGTGACAGAGACGCAGAGCGCCACCTTGAAAATGAAAGGCCACATCAGCGGAGGTAATATCTCTGAGCCAATCAATAAAGGCCGGCGGGGGGGGGGGGGGGGGGGGGGGGGGGGGGGGGGGGTCTAAAAAAAAAAAAAAAAAAAACACACACTCAGCTTTTGAAAATAAATAAATAAATAAAAAATCCATGGGTATGGAAATCCTGACGTGTGCCGATAACGTCCTCCGTCTCATTACCTGCTATTCACAAGGGCTGGACCTAATTACTTAATGATAGGAAACAATAATCTGTGAATAGGCGAGACCTTGGCTGATTTAATTAAATCTGTATTTATTAATCAACTCAACTCTGCCTTATGTGGCTTGTTTGATTGTGTGTGTGTGTGTGTGTGTGTGTGTGTGTGTGTGTGTTGACGTTAATATTATACTGTACATCCTTAACATTATACAAGATAGTCTATGCTGTGTGGTGTTGCCTACTTCAGAAAATACAACGCAGCAAATCAGCAAATCAGACAAAAAGTAATGTAAATTTTACAGGACTGCCAATTTGAGTTGACTTTAAACTACGGCCCATGTACTTGTACACTAGTTGACCGTAAGACATTTACTGAAGTGCAATAATCACTTTTGTATAATTTCACTGTAATTTTTTAAAAAATGTTCATTATTCTGCTGCAACTTGCTGCTATAACTGCTGCTACACCAGTTTAGTTTTATATTGTATAGTTTATTATAAAAATTATATTATTGTGTTTTTACAAAGCAGAACATTTTTGCTGTAAATTTACAAACTGGTGACAATGATTGTACAAAACATGATCATTTAGCTGTAATTTTACTGTTAATTTACAACTAGTAAACGTACGTTACGTTAACATATCATATCACATTTCAGTTATCTTTCCTTTTTTATGTAAACAAATTCCATCTTTCACTTTAATCTCTTACACTTTTGTTTTTACAGAAATGTTTCCATAATTTATAAAACTTTTTACTCTCCAACATCAGTATTATTTGGCTGCAATTTTATAGTGTAGAACAGCTAAGAATGATATAAACAAAATGTTACAAGCAGTTAATTATTGCTGCAAATTTACAAAAAAGTAAGAATTTTCCAAACGTTAAAAACATTTTAACATCTTATTTAACACTTAGTACATATTTAGCAATTTTAAACAAGTTATGTATCCTTGTACAATAAATTAAGTGTTATTTTTATATAAATGTTATAAAATGTATCATATTTCACTGTAATCTCCCTTTTTTTTTTTTTTTTTAAGTATTTGAACATCTTGAGTACTGTTAACTTAAATAATTGCAATTAGGTCAAATTAATAGACCTTTTTGAGAATTCAGAACGTTTGGGTATTTATGAGTTTGTAGAAATGACACTTTTCAAGTGAGCTGAACAAATTTGACATTTTAAGTAACCGTAAGTACTTAAGTAACAGTAACTGTCACCTTAAAGTTCCACCAACTTAAAATCTATAGAGCACCGGTGGCTCAGTGGTAGGTGTTTTGCCTGCCATGTGAACGGCCTGGGTTCGATTCCCAACAACAATTTATTTGATCTGCAACAAGTTTAAAAAACTCAAAAATTTATAGTTCTGTTTACTTCAAATTGGAAACATCATTACTTAAAAAAAAAATTATGTAACTGATTACCTCAAATATTTTGAGTTTTGCCAACTTAATCGGGTTTACAGTGCACTTGTGCATTAGTATTTTAAAGTAATTTCAATGTAAAAAATATAAGGTTTTGTATACAATTTTATATTTTGTTAAAATTCTAAACAAGCTTAGCAATTAATTCCCTCCTACCCACAGGATTCTGTGCTGCCTGCCTGGCGATACATGAACCGGCACACAAATGAATCACAGTGTGTAACTTCATAGTTTTTTCATCATCTCTATTACAGATACAGTCCTCAGATCTCAGGCTGAAGTTTAATCTGCACCATCAGTGAAATCTAAATGTTGAGTAAAAGTGATGTTATGAACAGTTATGTGTGGGATTTAATCATCTACTTTAAAATAATCTACTAATGCGCTACTGTCTCAATGTAAACAAACACCTGCACCGATAGATATTAATGAGAAAAGATAAAGTGAATATTTTGACTGGGATTAGTTCATATTCTCACTTTGGCTGAAATAACAGCGCTGAAGTGGTATAAGTGAATTTTAACACGCCGGAGTCGTTTTAAGACGAAACTTCATCTTTATCTGACCGACTTTTTCCATTTCTCATCTGTGATTCTCTCTCCGATTACCGAACAGCGAGTGTATTTGTCTGAGCACCAAAGAAGTACAACTTAGTGTAAACAAGGCGTCAGATACTCGACCTTACAGAATGTGATTTCTGTGTATTAATAAGTGAGACAGAGAGTTCTGCTGTACAGAGAGACACACAGACATGGACGTGGACATCAACCTCAAATAATAATAATATTATTATTATTATTATTAATATTATTATCACTGACTACATTAAAAATCAGCAGATTATTTTAAGCTTTAAACTTTTAACCAGTTACACCGCACTAAAAAAAAATGTTGGTGAATTCTCCCTGAAATGAAGAGGACATGTAGAGGACATGTAGAGGACACGAAGCTTTACACTTTCAGACCAGAGGAAAGTTTACACTTTCAGAAAGTGAAGGAAAGAGAAACTGGTGAGGTAATGAGTATTTATAGCTGCAATAAAACGAGTGACTACTTGTCTTGTGGACTTTTACAACATTGACCTCAACTTTATATATAGAACAAAAAATATTTTTTTCATGCAAAAAGATTTTTTATGAAGTTGTAATTGTTGGAAAACTCTGTTTCATGATGCCACTGCATCACTGATTATTTCATTCACACACACACACACACACACACACACACTTGAATTCCTCTGATGGTAACCTTGTAGACACTCTTCATTCTTTACACTGAGATGGAAGTGTAAAGGAAGCTGTTAGCATATCATTGCTAATATCTTCTCTTTCAGAACAAACATGGTACACATTGCTGCCAACCTTAACTCTTGGCCATTTTGCCCTTTTATTTTCTTCCTTTTTGTTATTGCTGAGTAATCGAGCTTCATCAGCACTCTGCTGCATTCCTGTGCATTTCATCGTTGTCGCTCAGTCTCACCCTGCAATCTGATCCAGCTATTTCTTCAACAGACACATTTAACTGTCCTCGAACACATATTTGTTTCTGAGAAGCAGCACTCGACTCTCGGACGAGCCGGTCCTGATGACCGCAGGCTGAGTGCCAGTACTCCGCCTATTGATTTACTGTAACAATCAGCAGGTTTTTTTTCTTTTTTACACATTAAAAAGCAAAATAGCCTTTTTTTTTTAAAGTCTGCTTTTCACAGCGACATAGATCACATCCAGTCATATCATACTAAAGGGTAAACATTGTTTAAAATTATACATATATTATATTTAAATATATATATATATATATATATTATACATACGTATAAAACACCTTTAAATTATATCCCAGATCTTCTGCGTTATTTTTTAAAATGGCCACAATTATTAGTTTACATGTGAGGTACAAGAGACGGAACAATGATCAATAAAACAAAATCATCCACGAATTCAAAAGCAAGCAAATATACGAATCAGACAAACTGATACCTGCTGTTAGCGTAAGTGAGGTTGCTCTGAACAATCCTCGTGTTGTTGCAACCAAAGACTTTTCAAGGTTATTAGCTTATCATTAAAAAGCTACAGTAGCATGACAATCTTCAATCATAACTAGCTGTATGATTCCACAGTTGCATTCCTTATAGCACTTGTAAATGTATTCATATCATTTTGCAGCAATGCAGTTGAGATAACACACAAAAACAATTAAAAAAAAAATGTGTTAACCCTCCCAAATTCTGACCCTCATGAGGTTTTTTTTTTTTTTTTTTTTTTTTTTGGTTGATGCTTTGCTCTTAAATGAGTAACAGGGTTGAGTTTTTATTTAAAATGAGCGAATAATGATAAAACACATGTAAAAAAAAAAAAGTGCTTAACTTGCATCTATGATAATGTCATACAAACATTACCATTATCGTTAACAAACAAATAAGAGAACTTACTTTGAGCTTCATGAAAATCTGATGATGTAACTTCCTGTTGAACATGTGACCTGTGTGGAATGATCCAAATATTTAAAGGGGTGCATGTGTTCAAGCAAATATTAATCTAACTAGCTAATGGTGCACAAACATCACACAAACATCACACAGGAATATTAAACAACCAATCACGAGTCTCAGAAAACCAAACGTCTAAAACCCAAATATCAAAAACCAATCAATAATCAATCAAAAGTCTTAATTGTACATGTTTTTTTTTTTTTTCAATCCTTAATTGTTATTTCATTTTAGTCCATAATATTAATTACTTTATTTTTATGGTACTGTATGTTGAGCACATGATTTATTTATTTATTTATTTATTCGTTCTTTTTTTATTTTTTATTATTAGTGCTTTTATAGTATGCTGATTCATACTGTATCTTCGTGATTGTTTTTGTCAAATGATTCATTTACTTTATCACATCACATTTGTTTACACATCCGATTATTTTTTTCCTGATTCATCTGTTGCCCAGTTCATTTATTTAAAATTTTTTATAATAAATGTTTATTATTTTATAACTGTATTCCCAAATGATTTACATATCTTCACGTTTCAAATAATTCTATTTCCACATAATTCTTGTTACATTTCTTATTTCATTTAAACCATTTGTTCCTTCCCCCCCTCCCCCCCCCCCCCCCCCCCCCCCCCCCCCCCCCCCCCCCCCCCCCCCCCCCCCATCTCATGTGATCTATTCAAGGCACATGCAGCTTTAACACTCAGGAAGCAAAGCTCTGATGCATTCTGGGTAATTTGCATGTCTTGTATATTGGAACAGTGCACCAATTTTCTCACACACGGTCATGTGAATCATATGATACTGTGATAAAATATGCATGAAAGATAAAACAACAGCATGACACATAAGACACAATCTATCACACACACACACACACACACACAATACAGATTAGGAACGATGCCGAGCATCATGGAAGAGCTGAATTATTTAGTGCACCATGTGGAGCGTGATCTCGTCGGGGCCTTGAGGTTTATTTTTACACAGACGAACCACTCGACTTCACCACACCCTCCTTTACTCAAACACAAATGAATTAAAGTGATCTTCAGGTAACCTTGGGTGTGTTTCTTTCTGTATAAAGTAGCATCTCTGCTACTCTGCTCGAGCTCTCGACTTTCCTCGCAGGTTCCTCTTCTTCTCTTTTCCTCAGTTTGGGATCGGATGAGACTCTTTGCCACTAGGTGTAGCTCAAGCACTCAGGTACCAGCACCATCCTCAGTCACACACACATGCTTACACACACATTAAACACCACAAAGCGTTATAAAGAATGAGAAAGTACACAATGAAACGGTTCACAGTTCTTTTTATTTAAGAGCTACCGAGCAGCATGAGGAAACCGCATGAAGATGGGAACGTTTTATTTAAAAAATAAATTAAAAAAAAAAAAAAGGGTCAATATGAAATCTTGAAATCAAATCTTTTTGATGATATTTATCACCTGATGTCACAGGGAATTTCAGGACATAATGTAGTGAAACTCAGCGCAACATAATGCTGCACTCAGAAGCAGTGGCTCAGTATCTATGTGAGGAAAGTTCCTGGTCTTCAGAATCGGGTTACGCACACACATAAATGGATTTGCAGAGCTCCATGCTTAGATTATCATCACCGTCATGTAGTTCACGTCTTTAAGTTAATCAACTTTAAGCTAGATCTTTTTCTTAAAGTGATAATTTTGTTTTTCAGTCTTTAATCAAAATCGAGGTGCATATAAGTATGCTACAGTAGCTCTTGTTTGTTATGAATGTTCCTGTTCTGAACACCAACTGTGAAGTTTATCACTGCAGTCACACTAAGGCTAAAGCCAGCTGGTATCTTTCAATGTTATGGTGCATTTAGTACAAATTTAACTCTTATCTGCTGTCTGGATATCTAGCTAGTATCGACTGTATGATTTAGCACAGTAAGACAGCAGAAGCTTCATATAAGTCTCAGAGGAGTCGGAAATGATCTTCAGATTAGATTAGATTAAATTAATCTTTACTGTCATTGTGTAAAGTACATGTACAGGTCCAATAAAATGCAGTTAGCATCTAACCAGAAGTGTTAGATAGTGGCCTATTTACAATAAATAACAATGTGTTATCACAAACAGAAGGTGCATTAAGGAAAATAAAGATATGGTATAGATACATACAGTCATATACATTATAACTGTGCAACATTGTGCAGTGATGCGTTACGACAAACAGACTCTTTTTCAACTCTGGAACGCATTTTGCATGGAACGAGGGTTGTGGAATTGGGCCCCGATTACTTACATTGTTCTTACATTCTGGGTGAAAAACTTCACATTCGGTCTTCA
The DNA here is from genome assembly GCA_030347435.1 of Clarias fuscus. Classification (NCBI taxonomy): domain Eukaryota; kingdom Metazoa; phylum Chordata; class Actinopteri; order Siluriformes; family Clariidae; genus Clarias; species Clarias fuscus. The sequence continues at coordinate 22,424,734 of CM059228.1, forward strand.
GACCAGAAAAAAATTTATAACGACCAAGTTATCTGTACTAATGTTCTTATATGCACTTTATATGACTGTACGAACAGCACTCTCTGTAATGATGACATTAATCAGTGATTTCATTGAACAAAACGGCTTCCACACTCATTATTCAGAAGCACAGAGAACAGAACCTCATCAGCACTAAGACTACACTACCGGTCTAAAGTTTGTACACCCCTTCTAATTCCATAGTCGTTCCTGATCTTTATTTCTCTCTACACTGTAAAACAATACTGAAGGCGTTTATCCAAAACACACAATAATCTCCTCTGAACAGTTGATATTGAGATGTATATCTGCTACTTCTGCTCTGTAAAGCTTCATAACGGCTCTAATCTGAGGTGCTGGTTGTTAATTGGTGATTTCTGAGGCTGGTGACTCTAAATGAGCTTCTCCTCTGCAGCAGTAAGTTTTGGTCTCGCTTTCATCATGGAGCCTGATGGGTTTTACAAATGAACTTGACACAATACATGTTCTTGTGAGAACTGTTCCAGAGTCAAGATTCAAGATTCAAAGAACTTTATTAATCCCAGAGGGAAATTGCATAACTAACGGCTGTCCTCCGTGTCTTGTCAATATTTGCACACGGTTCCACACTGCACTGCATGACATGTCTATTATATTTCATTTTACATTACATTTCATATTACATTACATCATTGCACTACATTACATTTCTATTGTATGTCATTTTAATAAATATTTTTCTTTATATTTCTATCTTATTCTACTATTTTATTTTCATTTGTATTTTCATTCTTATTGCCTGTGTATTATGTTAATGCAAAAGTTTTTTTAATTCTCTTATTTGCACTAAAACTTTCTTTTGAACTTTCTTTTGTAATATTGAGGTTAACAGCAGTCGAATAAGCATTTCACTTCATGTCATACTGTGTATGACTGTGTATGTGACGAATAAAATTTAAATTTGAATTTGAATTAAAAAGTCCAACTGATTGTTGTTGTTGTTGTTGTTACATAATTATGTAATTCCATATGTGTCATTTCACAGTTTTGAAATCCATGGTATTGTGGTAGAATGTAGAAAATAAATCAGTAAACAAAAACACCGAAATTTGCAAGTGATCCCAAACTGTCGAGCGGTCGTATATCTATCCAGCTTTGATAGTCACTTGAGCGAAATGTTATGGATCCACAAAATCAAGGTGATGAAATTGGAAATGTGAATCCATTTGCTGTTTTGAATTGTCACGTGAATAAAATAGTGTCAGTGTTTGTGCAATCTCGTGTGCTTGAAAGATAATCTGACTGAGCGATCATCTGCTACATGATATCATTAATCTGTCTCTCTCTCTGTCTCTTTCTCTCTCTCTCTTTCTCTCTCTCTCTCTCTCTCTTTCTCTCTCTGTCACTCTCTGTCTCTCTGTCTCTCTCTCTCTCTCTCTCTCTGTCCCTCTCTGTCCCTCTCTGTCCCTCTCTGTCTCTCTGCGCATGCGCTGGGTGTGAGTGAGCGCGTGGAAGGCTGTTTGGCGTGCTGCCAAATTCTCAGGACCGTGTTTATTTATTTTTCTTTAGTAAAGTTTATAGTTTAAATATAAATATAAAGTTTATAGTGAGAGAGAGTGAGCGAGGCACCATGGCCTCTGAGGCCGGTGGGGAGACTTCGTCTCTCCAGAGTGGCGTCAGGTGTGTTGTGGGAGACGGTGTTCTGTTGGAGGAAGTTCTGCTAGGACGAGCAGATACTGAGGGAGCCCCATGAAGCCCATCCCGCTCGAGCGTGAAGCACGCGCTGTCGTTCCGGAGACAGGTCCTGATGATTTTAAACGACCAGGGAGGGACCACTGAACGTTAACTTTAAAGTTAAAGACGGGAATAACAGCTACACCGTCTTCGCCACCAGGGAGCCGCTGAGGTGTTTCGAGTGCGGGGACATCGGTCATAAACGACTGAGCTGTCCGCACGGAGCCGTGCAGCCGGGGAGCTCGCGGGCGACACGGCCGGGAAACAGCGGCAGCGGCGTGAGGACAGCGAGCGGGGGAGCACCGAGGAGTCCGATGCAGAACCTGATGCCGGTACAGTGTTCAGCGTTGACAGTGACCACGCCCCCAACGTCCGCACCGAAAGACCGCAGACCAGCGCACCGCCACGGACACCTAAAGACGCCACGACAACAAAACCGAGGAGAAAACGGGAAGAAACGACCAACACGGGAGCCACAACTAAACGGAAAACTCGCAGTCAGACTCAGAGCGCCGCGGTACAGGAGAGTGAAGAGGCCGGGTGCGGCACCGCACACACACACCTGTAGACATTGAGGAGCAGGTTAATCTGTTCCTACAGCTGTCAAAAACACAGAAGAAACAGCTAGTAAAAACGTTAAAAGAACTGCAAAAAACTAACACAACAGGTAACAAAAAAACAACCGACACTCAGAAAGAAGAAAAAATGGACAACAGCTGAAACCAAAACCACAAACTGTAAATAAAACTGCAAACTAATGGACAAAAAAAACTAAAACAGGAAAAAAAGAAGGTCTTGTTAATAGTAGGGTGTGTGTGTGTGTGTGTGTGTGTGTGTGTGTGTTTTTTTATTTTTAAAAAGTGTAAATATGTAAATACTGTGTGTGTGCGTGTGTGTTACGCGTGTGTCTGTGTGAATGCGTGTGTATGTATGCATGTTGATTTCGTCTGTGTACGTGTGTGTGCATGTATGTGTACACACAGTATATAGGTATGTGTTTGTGTGTGTATATATAATCTGTCTATCTATCTACATCTACACCCATCTATCTCTTTCTCTCTCTCTCTCTCTCCACGTGGACAAAATTGTTGGTACCCTTCGGTCAATGAAAGAAAATAAAGAATAATAATAATAATAATAATAAAGAAATAACTTTAATCTGACAAAAGTAATAATTAAAAAAAATTCTGTGAATGTTAAACAATGAAAGTCAGACATTGCTTTTCAACCATGCTTCAACAGAATTATTAAAAAAATAAACTCATGGAACAGGCCTGGACAAAAATGATGGTACCCCTAGAAAATACTGAAAATAATGTGACCAAAGGGACATGTTAATTCAAGGTGTGTCCACTAATTAGCATCACAGGTGTCTACAATCTTGTAATCAGTCAGTGGGCCTATATATAGGGCTCCAGGTAGTCACTGTGTTGTTTGGTGACATGGTATGTACCACACTCAACATGGACCAGAGGAAGCGAAGGAAAGAGTTGTCTCAGGAGATTCGAAAGAAAATTATAGACAAGCATGTTAAAGGTAAAGGCTATAAGACCATTTGCAAGCAGCTAGATGTTCCTGTGACTACAGTTGCACATATTATTCAGAAATTTAAGATCCATGGGACTGTAGCCGACCTCCCTGGACGTGGCCGCAGGAGGAAAATTGATGACTAATCAAAGAGACGGATAATCCGAATGGTAACAAAAGAGCCCAGAAAGACTTCTAAAGAGATCCAAGGTGAACTTCATGTCCAAGGAACATCAGTGTCAGATCGCACCATCCATCGTTGTTTGAGCCAAAGTGGACTACATGGGAGACGACCAAGGAGGACACCATTGTTGAAAACAAATCATAAAAAAGCCAGACTGGAATATGCCAAACTACATGTTGACAAGCCACAAAGCTTCTGGGAGAATGTCCTATGGACAGATGAGACAAAAATGGAACTTTTTGCCAAGGCACATCAGCTCTATGTTCACAGACGGAAAAATGAGGCATATCAAGAAAAGAACACTGTCCCTACTGTGAAACATGGAGGAGGCTCTGTTATGTTCTGGGGCTGCTTTGCTGCATCTGGCACAGGGTGTCTTGAATCTGTGCAGGGTACAATGAAATCTCAAGACTATCAAGGGATTCTAGAGAGAAATGTGCTGGCCAGTGTCAGAAAGCTGGGTCTCAGTCGCAGGTCATGGGTCTTGCAACAGGACAATGACCCAAAACACACAGCTAAAAACACCCAAGAATGGCTAAGAGGAAAACATTGGACTATTCTAAAGTGGCCTTCTATGAGCCCTGACCTCAATCCTGTTGAGCATCTTTGGAAGGAGCTGAAACATGCCGTCTGGAAAAGGCACCCTTCAAACCGGAAACAACTGGAGCAGCTTGCTCATGAGGAGTGGGCCAAAATACCTGCAGAGAGGTGCAGAAGTCTCATTGACAGTTACAGGAATCGTTTGATTGCAGTGATTGCCTCAAAAGGTTGTGCAACAAACTATTAAGTTAGGGGTACCATCATTTTTGTCCAGGCCTGTTCCATGAGTTTTCTTTTTTTTTTTTATAATTCCGTTGAAGCATGGTTGAAAAGCAATGTCTGACTTTCATTGGTTAACATTCATAGAATTCTTATTTATTATTACTTTTGTCAGATTAAAGTTATTTCTGTGACCATTGTCAGTTTTTCTTTCATTGACCGAAGGGTACCAACAATTTTGTCCACGTGTGTATATATATATATATATATATATATATACACGATATTAATGAATAATTTGTATATAAATTGTAATACTTATTTGACATAATAAAGTGAGTTTAAAACCTCAAAACCTCTCTCTCTCTCTGTCTCTCTCTCTGCCGAGCTACACATGCTGCTCCTGAGTTCCCATTGATTCTGACCCCCTCTAGCCTCCAGACCGGACTGATCCATCTTGATGCCCTACTTCTGGTTGGAGTTTCATCACATGAAGAGACTCACTGCTGCTAAGGATGGTCCCATATGGTCTGCTTAAACATACATGCGACTGCTAAGGATGGTTTCATCTAAAGACGAAGATGGCTTTGGACTGTATGACTCTCTATGACGGCTTACGTCTGCAGTCACTCTGATAGTTTTAGGGCTGGAACAGTTTCGTTTCCAGTGAACAGTTGATAATCTCAACAAGGTGGATGTGACGATGGGCTTTTAGCCAGTCTGCCCCATAAAAAAGCATCATCTCACTCGCCCAAGAAAAACAAGCAGCCGAAACACTGGGAACAGATCAAACGACTTCCGCAAACTCCAAAATGGGGTGGGGCGCCGTAAATCTCCGGCATCAGCCAGAGCGAATCAGCTGCTGTTCACCTGTCGGCCGCTCCCTATAAAAGGATCCCGGTGGCGCATGCCGGTGGGTAGGATGGATAATGCATGTAGCTCATTTTCTTTTCCTCTGCCTGCAGATTCAGACACTTGTGGAAGCTCTCTCTCTCTCTCTCGCCCCCCGCAGAGATGAAGCCTGCACTGCAACACGTCTTCGTCCCCTACCTGCGGTACCTCCGCTCCGGGTTCACCGTGCCCACGGCACCTCGCCTCAAGTTTGGATCGCAACACTGATGATGTACACTCTGCCTACCTCCTGCCCCCTCCAAGAAAGATTACGGGAGTGTTTCTTCTAATTTTCCCTTTTGTATCTGGTTCCTCTTAAGGTCTCTTCCTCATGTCATCTCGGGGAGTTGTGTCATCAGCACCGTTACCTCCACCTTGCTCGTCAGAGACAACCTGATTAAGTTGTGAATTTCCACTTTTTTTTTTTTTTTTTTTTTCATTTTACATTTGTATCCAGAATTTGTATTTCACTAAAGCGGATTCGGTATGTCCGTATAAATAAAATAGAATAAAATGATGTAAACTAGGGTGAACAAAGTGTTAAACAAGCAGAGCATCTTTCCTTGCTGATGCATTATCTCAATGCTGCCTGACGTACGTACAGGAGGAAGAGTGCGAGTGCATGTGCGTATAGTCATTACGAAGATGTCTCCGGTCAGACCTTCCATCATCCTCCACTCTCTTTCTGCTTCTGACAATTATGAGCACGGAGGAGAAGGAGGCCAGGCACTTGACCTGATTTCTCATAGATCAGTGACCGCTCGTCCGCCTCGTGCATCCTCCCAATGCACGTAACGTAAAATGACACTCGCCCGAAGCTGCCTCCGAGCGCCTCGTTCTCCATAACCACACATGACAAGCCAGGGCCAGAGTAACTCCAAAGGCTAGGGGCTGGTATTTCATTAAAAAAATAAAAAAATAAATAAAAAAAACATCCATCTCAACTGTCTCATTTATGAATTGCCTGATCTCTCTCTCTCTCTCTCTCTCTCTCTCTCTCTCTCTCTCAGAAAGAAGAGCAAAACCTCCTGGGAAGCACCGAGCACAAGATGATTGCCTTCTGTCGGTTTGTGTGAGCGTGCCACCAGCTCAAAGGTGAAATTACCCACGGCTCAATAGTGCGAAAACGAACCTGTCTCCTCTCCCCATGACGCCGGTGCCCTTTTCCGATGCGATGAACGAGCACGGACGAGTGAACGAACGAAATACCACAACACACGGATAAAAACCATATGATTTTACTTGTCATTTGCTCCACCACCACCGTATATCACTAACATGGACATTATAGACAGCTTCAGGTGATGACCCCAGCAGGACTTTTACATGAACTGCAGGTGAAAAGTCACATCATAAATAAACACATGAGATTAATAGACATTAGTGTTTTTCTGAAATTCATAATCATTTTCTATTACTCATGTAATCATGTGATGAGTGGTTCCCTTAAAAGGAACAACTCACGGGCTTGACCCTAAAAAAAAGACACAATCTGGTGTAAGAAGAAAGTAATTGGCTTCTATTTAATCTTTTATCATGCCAGAAAATGGAGCTGCCTTTAAAATAGTTTCTTATTAAAGTTAAAGAAGGACGCATTGACGGAGCTGAATTGGTTCATCGGCTGTAGATCAGTTAAATGGACGGCGGAGGGCCTGAGGAACGATCCTGACGATTCACGAGACTCCTATTATACTTCAGCTTGGAGTGGATTTTATTAAAGGAAAAATATATTACAGGAAATTTAGCTTTATCAGGTTTCAATTCAGGTTTATGCTTTAAGCTAAATTAGTTCAAGTGTTCATTTGACTTTTAATATAAAATGACACTTTTCAAGGAAAATGAGAAACAAACCACATGGTCTGGTCTTTCCACGGAATATGTGAGTAATAAATATTTTTTTTCCTTATTAGAATAAAGGTTAAATAAGCCCTGGGAACATGATGTAACTTTGTGTTTTCGAAAAACATGTGTACATGACACTGGCTTGGACCAATTTTGCCTTTGAAACTGCCTTCCTTCTTCATGGCCTAGATTCAATAAGGTGCTAGAAACATTCCTCAGAGATGTTGCTCCATGTTGATATGAGAGCGTGATGCACTCGATGCACTCGATGCAGATTTGCCGGCTGCATGTCCATGAAGCGGCTCTCCTGTTCCACCACATCCTAAAGGTGCTCCATTGTATTGAGATACGGTGACGGTGGAGGCTGTGTGAGTACAGTGACCTCACCAATTTGAGATGATTTTAGCCTCCTGACATGATATGTTATCCTGTACACGGACACAGGGACAGACACGGATACTCAGGTTGGTACTACTGTAAGTGCTCAGTTGGAACTAAGGGGTTCAAAGTGAACCAAGAACATCTCTCCTCAGACCGTTATACCGCCACCTCCAGCCTAAACCACTGTAAGAGTGGACCCATGCTTTCATGCTGTTTATGGCAAATACTGACTCGACCATCCAAATATGCTGCGGCAGAAATTTAGAATCATCAGGCCAGGCAACATTTTCCAAAAGACTGATGTTCAGTGTTGGTGGGAGCCTTTGGATTGCTGACAGAACGGGCTCTCGGTGTGTTTCTGCTGCTACCGTGGCACATCTGTTCAGAGATGATCTTCAGCAGCCCTATGGTGTAACGAGATGTTATTTAAGTCACTGTTTCCCTTCTATCAACTCAGACCAGTCTCTCCACATTCTCCTCTGACCTCTGGCATCAACATGCCATTGTAACCCAGAGAATTTGCCCTCACTGGGTATTTTCTTTTTTCTTTTTTTTTCACACCATTTTCTGTAGACCCAAGAGATGTTTGTGTGTGAAAATCCCATTAGATCAGCAGTTTCAGAAATACGCAGACCGGCCCATCGGGCTCTGACAACCAGGCCACATTCAGAGTCACTTAAAGTCACTTTTTTCCCATTCTGATGCTTGGGTTTGAGCTTCATACTGTAGATTTGCTGCCATGTGATTGACTGATTAGACCCCATCACTGGCTGAAGGCTTTGACGGATAGATGACAATGACCGTGTCAGATTGTTCATTTTCTTAATGTTTCACGTAGAGCATGAGGGCAATTGAAATGTATATTTTGCTCGAGTAAACGTGTTGTAGACACTTTCATCCCATCCATTATCTAGAGCACTTATCCTGCGTAGGGTTGCTGGGGCCTGGCGCTTATGCCAGGGATCTCTAGGCACAAGGCGGTTCATCACGGGTTACAAGGGCACACACACTCACACACCTAATCAAACGCTACATGCAATTTGGCAACTTCAATCAGCATAATGTTCAACTGAGGGAAACCGGAGCACATGAATGAAACCCACCTGCATCCTTTATTTTAACAGCTTATGTTGATTATTTTTATTTGTTTATGTTGATATTTTTCTTTTTTCTTATTGTTTGTCTTGTTTATTTGTTCTGTAAAGCACTTTGGTTAACCTGTTGTTGCTAATAAGTGCCATATAAATAAATGATTGATTGATTCGTTGATTGATTGATTGGTTAATCGATTAATTGATGGCACACTCCATGCAGACATACAGTACAGTACTCCCAACCTTAATGTGTGAGTGAAGGTACAGAAATAAAATACGATGCACAGAAACATAAAGCCTACATTTAATCATGGAGTCAGTACTCAGAATGACAGATTCCTCCTTTAACACCTAACAGCTGGAAGAATTTGCAGCTACATTAATTGTGCAGTAATATGAAGATTTGTTCACATCCGCAGGGTATTTCCCTGACAAAACAAATTCACACTACGGCGTTTGATGGATACAACCGTCAGAAGAAGTGCTATCCATCCCCAGTTCCTTCCGAGAGCGAACGCTGAGCTGATTGTATTTTGCGATCAGACCGTGAATAAAACACATCATTGTCATCCAGATTGGATTTTGATATCCCATCTTAATCCATAATTATATAAATGTCTCATATATGGCTTGATTTGAGGATTTTGGAGAAAAAAAATCTTACAATTAGAAAAAAATCTATATACTGTATCTCATTGTATTTATTCAGTATAGTAAGTGAGGTTAGAAAGGGATTATGAGTCTGCATTGGTGTTAGACACTCTGTTGTAAGATTAACTTTCAAGGGTTCTACCAGCGGATCAGGTCTTTAGATGTTTCCTGCTTTGTCTGAAAATCAACATGTGGTTGAAACAGGTATGGGAAAGTTGTTAATTTGTTCACATCCTGAAGGACTTGGAACCTTTTGGACAAGGAAATCCTTTGTTATAGAGTTCCACTAGAAGAACAAACCAAGAAAACCTTAAAAAATTAAGAAGAAGAAGAAGAAGAAGAAGAAGAAGAAAGTTTAGTCTTAACATTATTATGTGAAGATCCTAAGTGGGTTCTTATTGAACATTCCCCAACAGGGAATCCCTCTGGTGTATGGTTCCATCGGAAGAACAAACCAAAGAACCCTTGATGGTAAAACAGTTCATATGTTCACAAGACGGTTTCTGATACAATACAAGTTCTTTCTGGACCCTCTTTGATATTAAACCATTTGTGGTATGGTTCCAAATAAAGATTTTAAGGGTTTCATGATAGAAATAATTCAAGGAACCATTGAAGTACACATGACTGCAGGTGTTTCCTGAAGAAGTAAATTGGTTGGATGTTGACGTTGAAGTTTTCACAGGTGTTGAAGACTTTCTCATGTGCTGAATGGGTTTTCTTGGACTTTATTCCATAGGGAAACCATCCGATGCATGGTTCTACCAGAGGAACAAGTTATAAAACTTTCAATGAAAAGAAGAAGAAGAAGAAGAAGAAGAAAGATTTTGGGCTAAAATACCTAATATTGTAGCAAAAAGACATATTCGAGCTGCGCTATGTGGCTAAAAGTATGTTCACTCCTAACACTTTAAAGACAAGCACTAGTGGTAGAATGGCCTGTACTGAAAAGCTCAATGACATTATATGTGATACCCTTATAGGAAGTCACCTTTACCACCAAATCAGGTCATGACTTTTCTGCCCCGCTACATCTTCCCTAGTCAACTGTGTGTGCTATTATTGTAAAAGGGAAGATTCTAAAAGCAAAAGGAGCTCATCCATGAAGGAACAAAACAAGCGCTGAAGCACATCACATATAAATGTTGCCTATCCTCCGTTGCATTTCTTACTAAACTGCCTCTGGAAGCAAGATCAGGACATGAACTGTGCTGAGCGGCTACACGCAAGCCTGGGATCACTATGCATAATGTCGAGCGATATAAAGTGCATTCACAGCTCTTTATCTGTGCAAATTTGACTGCAACGTTCACCTAAAATGCAATCCATCACTCGATGTAAAACAGTTTACTTATAGTTCTCCTGATGCCAAAAGCTGGCGATATAATCTCCATTCAAACAGAATTTGCATTTGAACCACAATCCTGCATCGTACCAATTCCAGGTTCAACGTGAACGTGTTAAGAAAAATACGTTCCTAATGAGTTCCATACCGGCTACTGATAGACAAACCAAGCTCAAAGATTCAAGGCAGGTTTCGTGGCCAATGAGCCAGATCAGGCCCGCTATTCATATTCACCTGAGCTCATCGATATGTCATTGACTTTAGAGAAGAGCTTATAAATCCAAGGTCTTACAGACAAAAGACAGAGAAAAAAAGAATCCGCAATAAGATTTTTCTCCACTTTCTCTTTCTGTCTGCACTGCAGGTGACGATAATTAATCACGCTACCATTAAGTGAATAGGGTGCAGGGGTAATAGATCAATTGACAACTAGATGATAAGAATGGATGGGGCAGATCACCTTGGGCACGGCTGCGAGGATGGATGAAGGCCGGAGGAGCCGTGATCACTCCGCTCGCTTTGTGGGGAAAAAAGGTACGAAAAAAAGTCGAAAGTCTAAAAGTAGAATTGAAAGTTGAAGGACTTCTCAAATTACAGAAGTATGAAGTACTTATACTGTATTCATTTCATGATTTGATTATTTTTGACCTGGTACTTTCCTCTTTAGGTCCATCAATTTATACTATGATTGTGTCATGATATCTGGATTGGTACTAGCCCAAAGTCGTATGATTAAAGGGTTGACCTGGAGCAAGCCGTAGTGCTAGTACTGTATATCTCAACTAATAAGATCATGAATACTTTCATTATACACTGATCAGCCACAGCTACATTAACACGTCCAGGTGAATTGAATCATCTATGCATGCGGGGACCACAGTCTGGTCAGATTCCCTAGAAAGATGTAATTCTTGCCCCAGTAGAAAGGTATCAGAACAGCCAGTGCACTACAGCCTGCCACATATGGGGCTTAACAGGATCAAGATCCAAGGTTGATTCAGCCTCCAAATTCCCCATATCTCAATTTTTTGCGTTTGCGCCGAACTCTGATCCATGGAGGCCCCACCCCACAACACACAGAACCCAAAGGATTCGCTGACAACGTCCTGGTGCCAGATAGCGCAGTGCACCCCCAGAGGTCTTGTGGAGTAATGCACCAAATGGCCAGTGGTGTCCCAGTGGCACAAGAGGAACCTCCACTACTGGCCAAAGTGTTTTATGTTTTAATGTTATGGCTGATCAGTGCTAGTCTGGCGGTGTGTCATAATGTGTTATAGAGAACAATCAAACTAAACAGCACTAAGAAAGGCTCATCCACCAGTATGTCAATAGTAATACATTCATAACAAGAGGAAGAGTTAAAAACCACCCACACAAAAAAGGAAAGAAACAGACGTTCCCAAAATATCAACACGACGATGTTGACATTTGTGCCTCCCTCCATTCCGATCCTCATTCACATCAGATAAAGGAAGTGTTTTACAAATTCTTTTCCCATTTGCTTGCTTTAGTCTGTTATTTTTATTCTGCTTATCAAGTCACTCACTAGTCACGAGAGGGACCGAACGCCTGCCGAGTATGCTCAGGGACCGGCAAAGCTACACATTACTGTCTGCCGGATTTGAGCGGTAAATTGCATATCCGAGTCTCCAAACACTGTCAGCTGAAACACGGATAAATAAGACAACACGTTTCAGTGATTTCTTTGAATCGGCGGCCTTCTGGCGCTGTTTAAAATGACAAAAAAGTGGCTTTTTTGTCTTAAATTAAACCCACTTTTGCACATTTGCCTGAAACGTTAAAACCTAATTAGCTCACCGTATTGGACTTGACAAGGCAGTACAGCATCTGAATCATGGGTAAGTATGTAAAAATGTTCTTGTTCTTTCTTGAGAGCTGAAAAAAAAATTAATTTGGCTGTAATATAATAAAGAATAATCCAGTGGCTTGTAAAAAGATCTATTGTGAGTCTACAGGTATAATTACCCGAATCTGTAGAAAGTACGTAGCGTGTCGTTAAATATCAGAGAGGCCGAGTGTGTGCCGGACGAGGCTGGGAGTGAGCAACTGGGCTTTGTAATGAGAGCAGATCTCATGTGGATGATTTGATTGAGTGTCCATGATGATATCACACATGAGCAGAGCCAGTGGATGTAAATTCATAGCAAAATACGTTAAAGTGAAATGATTTGTACACAATGAGCAGGCAGGAAAAAAAATAACCAGTAGATGTGTGACACACACATACACACACAAAAGGAAATAGAAGGCAGAGAGCCATCACATTCCAAAAGTGGTTTCATCATAAATAAATAAATAATAATAATAATTATTAATAGAAACTGGGTCGAGCATTGTTTTTTTTTTGTTGGTGTATATGTTTGTATATATCCTTATATCAGTCATGTGGGCATTCTGTTTTGTTTCTTTAAGTTTATATTTTGGTTTATGTTTTGTAACTTTGGTTTTATTAGGGCTCTGTTGTTGGTTTACTTTATATTCTGTGTGAGTGGATTCATGGAGCTGCTCTGTTCAGTGTGTAGTTAGGCTGTGTCTCCTCCCGTGTAAGTACTGTTCTTTGACTGTTTAGTTTTGTGTAGCCACATGAGGGCCTAGCCGCTAGCAGGGTTAGCCGCTAGCAGGCCTTGGCTGCTAGTAGGGTTAGCCTCCAGTAGGCTAGCCTCTAGTGGGATTGACTGCTAGTGGTTCTGGTCGCTAGTAGGTTAGCCGCTAGTTTGGAATAGCCTCATGTGTGCTTTGCTTCTTGTGTTCTGTTTCCCTATTAGGTCAGTACTAACCCGCTTAGCCACTAACTCCCTTAGATACTGACCCGGTTAGGTCAGCATCCAGTGTCTCCATATCCCATGTAGCTACTAACCTCACTAACCCATCTGGTCTCTAGCCCTGTCTCTCCTGTCTAGCCCTGTCTCGTCTCTAGTTCCCCTATGTGTCCTTAGTTAGCTCCAGCTCTGTGTCCTTATGCCAGTTCCCGGTGTTTCCTTATGCCAGTTCCCGTGGGTCGGTCCGTAGTCCCTATGTCTGTTTAAAGAGCCCTAGTTATAGTTTGAGTTTGTGGTTTTGGTTCCTTTGTGCATGCCTGCCATACAGTATATGCCCACGGCAACAACATCATCCGGTCTAGCCAAACCACCAGCTAGACCCATGACACTGTCATTGGAAACAAACAAACATGTTTATTTTTAATTCCAGATCCCATCTAAAGGAAACCTCATGTATGATAGATTTGTAGTTATAATTAGGAGATGAAATCCATGTATTTCTTTCTTCCAACACTGGTATCACTTGTACCAAACATTTCTGTCTAAACTTTTGCATGTTGGTCTACAACCCAAGATATCACATCTGTTTGGCTTTATAAACTTTATCATTAAACAAAAAGTGTAGGCTGCAAAACGAATCCAGTAAAACCACTGGCTAATTAAAAGCACTGGACTATTTATGCATGTGGATTTGTTTATTATTATTTTTTTTTGTATGCAGAATTTGGCATCTCTTCTGCTTTCCTGTTGCTGTCACTCCCCTAAACAATTTCAGCTAGTTTTAGTCTCGGCCAAGCACCTCGTTTAATGGAAAAATCCTGGACTCTGCTTTAAAAAAAAAAAAAAAAAAAAAAAAAAAGGGTTTGTAAACCCTTTCTTTCTTTTTAGCCTTTTAAAGATTTTAACTTCATTAAGGACGCCGTCTCCCGAGGAGAGCTCCCAATAATCATCACCGTGTTTTATCTCTTACTCCAGTGGATTTGCTCGAGGCCAGCCTCTGAAGTCCAACAAGTGGTCACTCTGGGTCTTGCCGATCCATTTTGCAGTAAATGAGTCTAAAATAGCCATTATCATTTAGCAGCAGCATAAAGAAGCCATTTTGAGCACATGGTACCAGCACAGTTCAGCGCAATGGAGGCCGTCAGAGACGGAGGCTGAGACCTCGCAGACCCCACGCGTACACAGGACGGAAATCGATTTGTTTCCCTGAGCATCCTTCAATAAAGGCATCGTAAAACACCAGATTGAGTTATTACTAAACGCGTCATATACCATAAATCTGTCTGAATTCTGAATAATCCATGCAAAAATAAGAAATCAAAATTTGACAACTCTGACGGTCATATTTTGTTTTAGTCCATTTTTATTTCTATATGATATTCACGTTGTGAAAGCTGCGACCTGAAGCTGCTTCATGGCGATAACACAGACAGTCCTGCTTCTATAGGGAGAGAGCTTTTCCTGTAACAGCACTTTCAGACATGATTTCAATCAATCATTTATTCAAAGCCCACAGCAGGAGACACCATGGATGGGGTGCCAACCTATCACAGGGCACAAGCACTCACACACACGCGCGCACGCACACTACAGGCAATTTGGAAATGAGAATCAGCTTACACCTCATGTCTTTTGACTCTAAGAGAAACCCAGCACAGGAAGCACAAACAGACTCCTCAGACGCAGACCGAAGACAGGGTTTGAACCCCGAACCGTTTGAGGCTACAGTGCTGAACCCTTTAAGCTTCATTTAGTCACTTCATTGCTCTCACATTCCTACATACTCGAGGTGCAACAAATAAGAAACACCTTGTCATTTCGTAAACAAACCACAAAACATGATGCAGAGCAGAAATCTTAAAGTTGCAGCTTTATCTCTGTTACAGAGTGCTGACCCTGGAGACGCCTTCCGTAAACACGTTACACACATTTCCATACATAGTGTGAATGTAGTATTCAGATTCATATCCTGTCCATAAAATATAAATACCTGTAATATGGACTAATACAGTATCATTAGAGATGCCCTGTACTGTAACATACGGGAACTCCTTTAATAATCCCACGGACATGTATAGCTCTTATATACAACAGTAACGGAAATGTGCTTGAAAACACCAGATTGTGTTTTACGTTTGTGTACGCCGATTTTGTTTCTTCAATCTCTGCTCTTCCTTCATTCGCTGGTGAAGTTGATTCAACAGCTGTTTGCTCATTAATTTGTAACCTCGCATGAAGGCAGCGTTTCATGTTAAATCATGTCCATTATATTCCCTTTGCTGAATTCATTTGCTGCCTCAATAATTTAAACAACATTTAAAAATCACAGCCTGCAGTCCAGCTCGCTGCCACTGAATGAATGGAATGTTGATGTCCTATAATTCAACGGTTGAAGTTTATCCAACATGGAGTGAGTCACTACAAGAATGCCAATTAGCCTAATATGTACTGTATGTCTTTAGACTGTGGGAGGAAACCCCTCTAGCGCAGGGAGCACTCCAGACCCGAAGCAGCAACTTGAACCCGCGACCCTGGAGGTTCGAGGCCAAGTGTGCCAAAGGCTGTTTTAGCTACAGTAGCATGAGCTGCCAAATGATGCTAGCACCCACTCTAAGCGATAGTTCCCACATCCATGCGTTCATGTCCATTCCGTTTCCATGGAGCATCCAGAGCACAGGTTACTGAATGAGCTAGCGATAGAGATGCGATAATGTATTACAACAGGAGCATCCATATCACCCTGACATGTATATGATTTGGAGTTGCACTACTGTCAGAACGGCTGCGATAGAAAACTCATCAGTGCAGCTTGAGTAATTCGACAGCCGAGGATGGTTATTGCTTTAGCAGCATGGGGTTACAGTTACACCTTCAGAAGAACTGAAGCCTGTGTATCTTTAACGGCAAAGTGTTTAGTGTAGCGCTTAGAGTTTCCTTTTATTATTTGCCTCCTTGATATTTTTCCAGCGAAATCCCTCTCAGTGGTGAGCGCCGAAAGATCGGGTTGGGTTTAGAGGAGCGCGATGGCCCCCAGCTGCCTCCTTCGCGAGATTGAAATTGCTTGGGATGCCACTTTGTTGTTCTGAAATCCCCGACTGTGACTTTAAGGCGGGTTTAAAAAAGCGCTGCCGTTTTAATCTAGCCATAAGATCAATATGTCCGGCTGAAAACCAAGTAAACATAAATTGATTTTTTCCTCCCTAAACTCAACAGTGTCTCAGAATGACAAGAGAGAGAGAGAGAGAGAGAGAGAGAGAGAGAGAGAGAGAGAGAGAGATCACTTCTAAAATAGCTGCTCTCTATTTAATCCAAACTGCCACGAGGCCGCGGTGTCCTCCAACAGGAAATGATGCGCTGATGCGATCCCGAATCTCAAGTCATTTTTCAGCTGCTGCTTTCTCATGATTTAAGCCGTGTTTGCAGGATTACGTCTCGCCCCCTTTCCCTTTTCCCTGCGAGTCTCAGCGGAGACAATTAAATTGTGACAGCTCTTCATTTAACAAGAGCCGTTTTACCTTGTAGGGACGAACACATGGCAGTCTAATTATCGGAGAACGGCACGAGGCTTCCTCGCCGCTTTAGTGCTGTTCTCCGATGTGGCCTGACGCGCCTGACAGCCAAAGAACAGCGGGACTGAAATTACCAGGATTAATGCTTCCACTGATGAACTTCTCAAATGGGCCTGTGATGATGGGAAGATCCTACTGGGGAACTCTGACTGGTCTTACACAGAAATGCACAATCTCCTCCCTCTCTGAGCTCTTACTCAGTCTGAAACCCCCTGATGATCACCGTCTGTCACGGTGCACACGCCTGATTGCGCTCGAGCTACGTACGTTAGACGACTCGAGGAATGAGACGGATGACGGAACTGGGGTAAAGTGCCAAAAGAAATGGATATTTACCATCTTCTGGGGTGGGGTGCTGAAGGGAGGGGTTTGATGTCACATGACATTCCTAGATAATAATAATAATGAAAAAAAACACACATTTCATAGATTAAATGTAAGGATTCTGATTGGCCAGCAGATGTTTCATTTTCTGTAAGGGATTTAAAAACAGACCTTTTTATTAAATAAATAAATAAACAATCAACTCTCTGAAAGCGCAACTTCATATATAAGTCCTATATAATGAAGAAGGATGGTTACATGAGACAGGAACTCTAAATGACATTGTCACATGGTTGTATAGCATTTATGAAGGAATTGATTTTCTCCCTTTAATGATGTCATATAAGACGAGTCAGTTTTAACTTTTTACTGTTTGATTTTTTTTTTTTTTGGGGGGGTGGGGGGGGGGGGTTGTTGGCTCAGGAGGAGGAGTGAAACAGAGGGAGTATTTGACATTTACAGTTAGGCATTTGGTCAATGCTTTTATCCAAGTGCTTTGAAGTTTCCATCATAAAGTATATCATTACACTGGTTTGTCAGCTTACTAACTAGAAATACCATCAGTAGTTTTTTTTTTTTTTTTTTTTTTTTTTGCATGTGTGGGGTAATAAGACACAATTTGAGACCTGTGTTCACTTTTTAAAGAAACAATATGGGACCTTTAAATTTCCAGGAACATTCTGAAAAATCAACTAGAGTTTAAATTCCTTACAAAAGGCTAACTACAGGATGTTATCCCAATGTCATGTAGTCAAAATGTCATTTCAGCACAACAACCCAATACCAAAAGTGTACTAATGTCTGTAACTGCATTGCTGCAACAATTTAACAACTATAACTTCTTGCTGGGTTTTAATTAATAGACAAACATTGCATACGCCATTAATGAATATTTACAAATTTGAAACTGAATAAATATCACCAGATGAAATGTGACATGATCCTGGATTCTTACTAACCTGTTATCACCATCTGATGTCATGACTGTGCACCAAACACCAGGTTTAATTTGGTTCTAGTGCATTCTGTTATTTTGTATTCGGTAGTATTTTTGGCTGCGCCTCCTGTTCTAGACCAGAGCAGAAATTAAAGTGATTTAAAACAATAAACATTAAAAAAAAAAAAAAAAAACAAATACACAAACACCAGAGGAGCTTTGGCCTTAGCGCCTCTCTTCGGCTGAGACAAGGTTGGAACAATAAATAAATCGTTTTTTCAACAGCGTGTCTGGTCTGACCTTTGGGAAGTGTCAACACTCTTCAGCCAAAGCAGAAACACAAACAGCTCACGGCGGCGTTCTGAGTGATTTTCAAACCTGGAACCTGCGAATGCAACAAGAGCTGGAGAGCGAAGGTAGAAAAGACAAAACAACACGAGGATCCGACACGTGGCAGAGATCTGGGTCGACACTGAGCTGCTCGTGAATGAATAGAAGTGATTACCTGTCCAAAACAATCTTAAAGGAAAAGAAAGCAGGGATAAATGCAGCAGAAAAAGGGCAAATCATCAAACGCTAATTGCTGCCTATGCGCAATTATCTACTTTTAACAAAAAAAAAAAAAAAAAAAACAGGAAGTGCAAAACTATCAGCGTATTTTTTTATCACACCAGGACGTGAAACAGAAACTCATATATATATATAAAAATATATAAAAGCCGTGGCGGTTGATTACTCAAAGCCGGAGTGACCTCGGGTTGATTTCGAAGACATTTTCTCAAAAGACGAATTGCAAATGAAATCATAGCACCAGTGGCGTAATGAAGGTTAACTGGAGTGCACAATCTAATAGACCAGTGCCCCTCTCAACCCCTCACTTAAGATATCGAGCAAAGGAAATAGAACATTGTTCAATGTCACAGCTCAAGCAAGGCCTGGAAACTCCATGTACTTCATATTAGAGATGCAAATCCGCTGCCGACGTCCTGATTTTACTCCGTATTAAAGATTCCATGAATAATAATGACGCTTCCTGAAAACTCTACCGTTTTGGATGGATAAAGACATTTAAAGGCAGTTTCGTTTTTTAAGTCCTACATCGGGTCTGGAAGCGGGAGTCCATTATACTGTAGGAATAAAGTATAAAACAGGATGCAGCGTTACTCTTACTGCCCTGATGTGGATGATGTTTCTTACACTACGTCAATCAAAACAACATTTTTTTTTTTTTTTTTTTTTTTAACTCATTAAAGAAAAGCACATTGTTGCCTCACACCTCCAGGGTTGGTAGTAATGTTATAGCAGCGTCTCTGTTTTGTCATTTACATGTTAGACATGATTGAACACCTACTGGATTAACAACGGCAGAAAAAAAAAAAAAAAAAAAAAAACCTGGTCAGTAGAGATGGAAAAACAATCTATTCAGTTACAGTGCCTTGCAAAAGTATTCATACTCCTTGAACATTTAACAGCCAGATTTTAATTGGATTCTATGTGATGAACCAACACAAAGTGGCACACACCTGTGAAGTTAAAGGAAAATGAGGAATGTTTTTTTAAAGATATTTCTAAGACAAATAAATATCTAAAAAGTGTAGCGTGCATTTCTTAATTCACCACACTGACCCAGAATATATATATATATATATATTTATTTTTTTTAATCAAACAATCGCTATTACACGTTTTACAGTTATAAAAGTTTGCATTTGTGGTGGTAAAATGTTGACTACTTATTATACATATTATTATACTCGATGTATATGTACTGTACTGTTGTGTGTGTAATACTTAGTGCAGGCGTGCTTGATCAGCACTGCGCGTGAGAAGCGATCACGACATACTGTAGACCTGCCAACTACAACAAAACCGGTTGTTTTCCGTCACGTCGTTTGTGTGATTGATGTGTTCTCACCTTCATGAAGAAGCTCATGGATGATAAAAACCGAACCAGGCTTCTATTCAAATGAATGAGAAATACAGAATGTTCGGCAACGTTTCCATATTAACAAGGGATTCGAGATGAACGATGTTCTGTAAGACCGTTAATTAAAGAACACTCAAGAGTGTAGGACAGAGCTTTAAGCGCCAGGCTGTAAAAGTTCTTGCCCTGTAAAATCATTCATTGATGGTTCGCTCTTTTGTTGTTCCAGCCCAAACAGTATTATTCTGGGTTTGATAGACGATCCAACTCTGCTGTCAATCACACTAACTGAAGGACAACACTATTAAAAATGCTTTTCAAGTGTTTGTCTATTCTTTAACTCCGTTTCTTCTTTTAATCTTACTGAAACTGTTATAAGAAAAAAAAAGAAAAAAAAAAAAAGGGATCTAGTATGAATAAACAGAACTTTGCTTTAGCTGATTGCATCCTAATAAGGAGCTGTGAGTAGTAATGTTTACTTACGGTAATTCAGTAATATATGAACACGATAAGCATATTTGACAGCTGCAACTCCCTTTTCCCTTTTGTAATCACGATAAAAGGTCTCGGGTTAGAGCTCGGCTGGACTCCCCGCATCTCACTTAAGAGACTTTCGGAGTTTTTATGCTGATTACGCTTCCTCCTGCCATCCCTTGTCAGTCAGAGCTGAAAGCTTACGAGCATTTACCGGTGCAATCGATACACGGCCACACGCGCTCGCTCGTGATTCAGGTGTGGTTAAGATGATATTAAAGAATATTGAGGCTGGGAGGTTTGACCTGTCAAGGGAACACACATTCATTTAGCAAACTGCTTGAGGGTGAGTCACAAAACATTTCTTAGGTAATCAAGAAAACTCGAAATAAATGACCAGGGATTGACGTTAAGCATCTGCAAAGGCAAGAGCACGATCTGCATTCTGTCTCTAATCACAGCAGAGTTAGAGACGCAGAGTAGCTGTCAGGGGTACTGTACACCTTCAACAAACCAGATTTCTGTGGATGTTCTTGGCAAAAAAAAAAAAACGGCATGGTGAAATTCCAGTTCTGATTCTGCAGAAGATGACTCATTTTACCGTATTGTTCAAGCTTAAAATTCTCGTTCATGGTGACGTGTAGAACAGACGCACCACAGAATGCGGTTAAACTGGGGTAAAAATATCAGTGTGGATTTCTGTACTTTGATCTGTATGTAACAATTCATGGAAGTGGTCTCCAGTGTAAGTGTCCTAAAATGTTTAAAAAATGAGTTTAGGTTGTTGACATCAGAACAATACTGACCACATGACAATGAGATAACATTGAAATAACGCCACTAACACAATGTTGGAAAAACTATTTCAAAACAGTATCGATATGCGACTGACAGGCAGAGCTGGACTCACTGGACCACTAGGGGGCATGCTGATGTTGTTAGTAAATGAGCATAAATAACAATGATTGCCACAACCAAATACTAGACAACAGCAATTTACCAAAATGTTATCATTAGTCTTTTGGCTGCTCTCATCGAGCGGTTGCCACAGCGGACCATCCGATCTGCTCAACATTTTGGCACAAGTTTTACGCTGGATGCCCTTCCTGCTGCAACCCTCCAATATTATCCAGGCTTGGGACCAGCACTGCATCCAGTGGCCTGGGATTTGCACATCGGGTGGAAATCGAACCCAGGCGAGAAATCTACCACTCAGCCACCGATTTACCAAAATATCGCATTTTAATGCAGCCAAAAGAGTGTGAAGAACCTGCTCAGCATCTGTGAAAACGGAAAGGATGCAGTTTGGTGCTGTGAAACTTAATGGACCATGGATGTGCTCGGACAGTACTGTACGTGGATATTACATATGTATATATGTATTTGGATATTAATATGAGTAAAGTCTCAGAATAAAGGTCATGATTACATTGTTTTGAGTTTGTGTTTGCAGCGTTGTGGTTGGGTCGGTCATTCAACATCATCTCAACATAATTTTATTCTGACAGAACATCGTTGCGATGGTGGATGTCGTCGCATCATTATGACAACTATATTACAACGCCCCCTGCTGGGATAACTTCTAAAGAGGTCACAAAGAACTAAGAAGTAAAGAAGTAAGAACTGTAATGTTCTTCGTTTTTAACATTAAACGGGGTGCAACGCGTGATGCGTCATCCTTGTATAATAATAATTTAAAAATAATGAATAATTAAAACATTATCATACACATATTGCTGTAAGAGGAATAAAACACAAGATGCAGTTACTGAGAGAGAAAAGTTCAGGTAGAACCCTTCAACAGTGTTGTTCTTTATCAGAGACGGTTTCAATGATGGTTTTATACGTGCACAGCACACACTCACCACATAATGGGGTTAATTATTTTTTAATTATTATTACATTTGTATTGATATTGTTTAGTTGTCTGCAATTAGACAACAACAGCTAAACTGTTCAAAGTACTCCTCTGTCTGCTTGTACATTTCATCCATGTCATCCCCATTAGCAAGACGTTAGAGCTATGAAATTATATTAGGAAATCATTGT
This sequence comes from Clarias fuscus, assembly GCA_030347435.1. Lineage (NCBI taxonomy): Eukaryota > Metazoa > Chordata > Actinopteri > Siluriformes > Clariidae > Clarias > Clarias fuscus. Next base: position 22,447,199 of record CM059228.1, read on the forward strand.
TTTCACCACCATACGCTTCTATCAAGTACCGTGTGATTCAGTCGCCGTCTGTTTTTATGACATTGTAAATACCAAAGCTAGAAATGATTGGATGCTCACTCTGAGTCTGTTTATTAAAGTATTTCTCAAATGCCATGGCTAAAATCTATAACAAATCTCAGAGCACCAGTGGGCCTGGCAATATAATAAGTGAAAAACATGGTAAACAAGGTCCATACCACACAAGCGTATAGCATTCTGACATTTCTTTCTGTCTGTAAGTTTCCTCTGTTGCTGTCGGGGACATGTTGTCCTTGTCAAGTGACCATGTTTTGGAAAGACTAAGCAGTGTTCATGCTGTTCCTTGTTTGCAGTCCCTTCTGTTCTTGACCTTGTTTATCTGTGTTTCTGTCTTTGAATTATGGAGATGCCTATGTCCTGCTGCGAGCTCATCCCTGCTTTGGGTTCTCACTCTGGTCCGCTTCAATACATATTCTCATCCAATTAGCTCTGGCTCTTGTGCCATTTTGATTCGCAGTACATACTGTATACATGCATATAACTAATGGTATGGATGGCCATGGAGGTGACATTTGGGTTGAGAAGATCGCTTGAATTGTTCACTGCTTTCCATCCAGTACTGTCTATGCAGAATGCATGTGATTCTCCCTTTCTTGTGTAATTTCAAATAGACAATAGTTAGTACTGAATACGTAATGAAGCCCACAATATTTACCCTTCCCTGTAAAGGGCGGTTCTTTTGGCAGATTTGAACAGATATCAAGTGGCCAGGTTTTTCGAAAGAACTAAGCTGGCTGTGGACCAAAAAATAAATAAATAAATAAATAAACACACACCAGTGGGCCACTATCAGGAGAATACAATTAAACCCTGTTTCAACCCAAATACAATAAAGGACACATAAATGAAAGACTTGTGCAAAAACAACTTTTCCCAGCCCTGCTCATTGCATCGTCCATCTGCAATCTCTATCCTGGTCAGGGTCATGGTGGCTCTACAGCCCCTCATTAGAACACTGGAACTGTCAAAATCCGTTTTTGTTCATCTCTCAAATCAAAGTAAAATCAGCCTTGTTTGGTGTCAATGGAAAGTGATGGTCATGAAAAAAAAAAAAAAAGATCAAACACCAGATTCATTGTTTTGAATCCTTAACATTTTGTATGAGTCAGCAGTCCATCTCAGGAACCCAATGTACAGTATCACAGGGCATTCAATCACATCTAGTAGCAAATTATCTCAGCCAATACACTTACAAGAAGTGGAAGAACCTAGACTCCAAATACTGTACAGTACAGACCAAAAGTTTGGACACCCCTTCTCATTCAGGGAGTTTTCTTTATTGTGTTCTTTCTTGTGTTCTTTCTTGTGTTCTTTAGCCCAAACGCGTCTCTTCTGCTTGTTGCCTGTCCTTAGCAGTGGTTTCCTAGCAGATATTCTTGCATGAAGGCCTGATTCACACAGTCTCCTCTTAACAGTTGTTCTAGAGATGTGTCTGCTGCTAGAACTCTGTGTGGCATTGACCTGCTCTCTGATCTGAGCTGCTGTTAACCTGCGATTTCTGAGGCCGGTGACTCGGATGAACTTATCCTCCGCGGCAGAGGCGACTCTCGGTCTTCCTTTCCTGGGCCGGTCCGCATGTCAGCCGGTTTCTTTGTAGCGCTTGATGGTTTTTGGGACTCCACTTGGGGACACTTTCAAAGTTTTCCCAATTTTTTCGGACCGACTGACCTTCATTTCTTAAAGTAATGATGGCCGCTCGTTTTTTTTTCTTCACTTAGCTGCTTTTTTCTTGCCATAATACAAATTCAACCTCTTTGAATGAGAAGGTGTGTCCAAACTTTTGTTCTCTACTGTACATATGCCACCATTCCACCAAATGTCCCACATTTCCCACCAGTTTAGCCATTACCAATTCCTAACCAGGCTTGTTCACCACAATCCCATCACAACTCCTGACAGCGAAGGTTAAAAAGTCAAACCTTTCTTCTTTCAAATTGTTTTCCAATTGTTTTGGCTATCATACCTTCATCTAACTAACTCTAGACCCCACCATGCTATTCTGTATTCTACAGTATATCTCCATTAGTGCACTGAACCCTTGGAGTAACCCATGCAGTAGCCCTGGTTTGCATCTCATTTTCTTAAGGTACTTTCTCAACTATTTACTTAGTGAGTTTGTAAACTTGTAGCATTGGTTAGTTTTTAGATCACACAGGCTCTCGGTCTCTGTGTTTTGGTCCGCACCCAGGTGCAATTCCTGTGGTTCACCAGATGAAACAAGCCACACCAAGAGGAAAAACAAACCAGAGTTCAGCTTACTGTAAGTGGATTAAAGCCTGTAGGTGTGTAAGCACCCTCACTGCCCGGTTTTTCCAAAAGCGTTAATAATCACCCGGGTCAAGGAGATACTCACTCAAGCATTCAGCAGTGTGTTGTATCTGTGCGGCCATACATTTCTGGTTCGTTTTCAGTTTGGTGCAGTTGGTTCACAGAGTGTAAAGGAGTGAAGCTGAAAATTCTTCCATGATTTGGTTTTGAAATCAGCCTCAAACAGTTTGATCTTCAATCGAATCAATCGAAGCCCAGCTGCTTCGATTGATTGTTCTGGTCAACACCTGACCATGATTACTGTGTTCACACACTCCTACTGTAGATAAACCATCCTTCACCCAGGGGGTAAATGCACCAGAGTAAACACAGAGCAAACTTGATAGAAACCATCAACGAGCAAGTTTCAGCACTGCACTCTTCCAGTCTATTTGGGAACCAACAGCTAGTTCCTAATTTGCTTATTTTCCGGTAACACTCTGCGCTTTACCAAAACAGACCTAACGGCCCATTACCTCGCTTTTCCTCTTTCGTCTGCCAAAGCCAGTGTGACTGTATACTTTCCAAATCTACTTTACCACAGCAGAGACGAACCGCGCAGCAACCCGTGCAATGCATGCTGCGGCAAAAGTAAAGAAAATAAACCATACTTTTTTTTTTTTTAGTTCAACTATAACAAAAACGGATTTTACTCTTCTACTGTTAAGCTGTACTTTAAAAGAAAATTTATATGCTCTAGCATCCATTATAGATTTAAAAATAAATAAATAAATAAATAAAAAATCCAAGCTCTGCTATGTTCTTCATTTGTATGCATGCGTGTCTGGTGTCCACTTTCATCTGTACGTATTCATAATGCATAAACCGTTGTATGGTTGAATTTCAAATCATAACGTTTTCCGGACGCCCCAGCTCCACATGGCTCCTATTCGGATTTGCCTCGGTAAAGACGTAGCCCCATAAAGAGATTACATGCCAGAAAAGAAGAATGTTTCAGCGGGTGGCTGAGATCAGGCAAGCAAATGAGTTTAAAGAAAATTGCAACCAGAGCTGTAATACATAAATCTAGGATTTCACCCAAGCTGGGAGTGGATGCCTGTAGGTGAGATCAAGGAGTTCGTCAGGTGCCTCTGCATCCTGGCGTTGAAGAGGGGAAAAGTTGCAGCTTTAGGCTTTTTTGCATATTTATGCCGCTTATGGCTCCGCTGAGACTCACAATAGATCCAGAGACCTGCCGATGGGTGACAGCGAAAACCGGGATTTCGGCATCACGTGTCTCCGGGCCTGTCTCTTTCCTGATGTATCTCTCAACACAACTTGCACAAATTGCCTCATCGATCAAAGCCTCCAGGTAGAGAAATGTAGATCTTGACAAGACACGAGACACGTTCCGAACACCATCTGCGCGATCACGGGTTATGTCCTCGGAGACAGAATTTACATGCCGGCACTGAGTAACAACAATCAGAACGGCCATGATCTCCGCGTTCCTCTTTTGCACCCGCTCAGGCTCACTTGGCAGATGATTGGACTGCATAGGCTTCATGTATATATTAGCATATTATGTAAAAAAAAAAAAAAAAAAAGGGTATGGATTCTAACGGGTCAAAAGGTCCGGATTAATTTTCTATGACGGCATTAATATTAATGCGCTCGTTTTAATACATGAATGTATCTGTGGTCAGAGCACATTCACAGCGGACGGTTACGCGATCAAACACGGCGTGGTGTTGCCGTATGTTTCCACCGTGTGCACTGTAGAGATTCGAGGATTGAGTGAGTGATGTGTAACAATGAGTAACATGATCAGCTGCAGGTTTTTATCTAATTAATGCAACGAGAGAGTGAAGGAAGAGAAGCTGAGGTCCAGTTCTAGAAATATAACCTACAGTAGTTACAGTAACTCTGATTCATCTCGCCAGCCTGGTGTTGGTTCAGAGGTCCATTCCTTTCTGAAACGCTTTCTGTAACACCTTGTGCGTTGACATCCATGCTATCTGGCGTCCATTCTTACTTGAAGGAAATTCCCTTCTCAAACAAATGAAAACAACATCTTAACGGACTACACACCTGCTCCGTGGAGGATTCACCCAGCAAGCCACAGCTGCTCATCGAAACACACAGCCAAAGTTTTCCGGCATGGTTTTAATCATTAATGAAAATCTGAGCAGCTCGATTGAACAGATTAAAGCTGAGGCTTCTGCTCGCACTTTAGAAAGAGGAGACGCCGTTTTAACGGCACTTTCTGAAGTCCTAATGGGCAAACGCTCTTGATGGAATCGGCGTCACGTGACCGGTTTACTATTAAGATAATCTTAAGTTTCTTTAATGGAGTGTAATCAGGGCTGCACGCTGTCAATACGGCCGCTACTCTCAGCAGAAATTACTGGTGCCGCAGGCGTCCCATTACATGAAATGCTATGATTAAATCTACATACTTTCACTTTGCACATAAACAGACACTCTCACCGGCGGCACAAAAGCACCGATACTCCCGCGCCGCGTGACTCCGACCCCCTTCCGTACACTTTCATGAGTGTATTTTCCACGTCTGTCTGCTTTTATGTGGCGCACTGATGTGGTGGTGAGAAGCAGCAAAAACATGCAATCAATAGAGATTCAAATGTAGCACCTAATTAGAGTCAGCGTGGATTTCATTCAGGGGGCACGACGTCTCATTCCCTTTTTTTTAAAAGAGCGATTTCCTTGGAAAAGAAAGAAAAGCGAGTCTCTCTCTCTCTCTCTCTCTCTCTCTCTCTCTCTGAGTGTGTGTGTGTGTGTGTGTGTGTGTGTGTGTGTGACAGTGATAGATCAGCATGTTCTTAGCATTTTTCCTCCACCGACTCCAGGTTCCTGGCGAAATCGGACCTCTCTGGGATAATGACTGCACTTTTAGCTGTGCCTTGGATGTCGTGTGACAGACTGGAGGCCTGACGCTCTCTGGAGATGTGTGAGTGGCCGACGCCAAGCCCGATTTAGGGCCTCGCTGCCACATGGCTTCCTTATTACCCATGATAGAGGACAGAGGGATCCTCAATATGTAGTCTGTTCTCATAAGCAGCTCAGCTCAAAATGCTTTCCCAACTCCATTACGGTGCACTGAGGATGAGGATAAAAATGTGTGTGTGTGTGTGTGTGTGTGTGTGTGTGTGTGTGTGCATGCAACCGCTGTGGAATAAAAAGGAGGAAGGAAGATTAAACTGGGAGAATGAAAATAAACTGAATAAATGTAAAAGAGGGAAGAAAATAAGAAATAAGAGAGCGCGAATAATACAAGTAAAAGTAGAAAGGCACAAGGAGCGGAAATGGTGACTTGAAAGAAAGAACCAGGAAAGAGGATTGAGTATGGAGGGGAAGTGACAGTAATCAGAGACACAGAAAGAAAGACAGAAAGAAAGAAAGAAAGCAAACAAACAAACGGTGTATAAAGATATTAAAATACAAGAAAGAATAAAAATATCTAATTTCTCTAATTTAATTTCTCTCTCGCTCTCTCTTCTCCTTTATTTTAGAATTTGTGAATTCTATGTAGAGGGTGAGAGAGAGTGTTGTGTGTGTGTGTGTGTGTGTGTGTGTGTGTGTGTGTGTACATGAGGAAGAACCTTCGAAGTCTGGTTCTCAGCAGGTACAGAGAGAACAGTGTGTTCCTTTTCAAATGGAAATGAAGGGAAAGCGCTCCTCCTCAGCAGCTCAAGAACAGATTAAAGCAACGCTTAAAAAGACACACTGATCTCCAGTGGGCATCGTAACAAGCCTCATCAGCAACCACCGCCATGATGAGCGAGAGAGAGAGAGAGAGAGAGAGAATAGAAAAGGGTGAATTTTAACTTTTAAAAAATCCTTCAAAATCCTCAGTGTCAAATTTAATTATTATACAAAAGTGAAATCATTAATTAATCGCACTATTAGACTAAATACTCTTTTTTCTTTAATGCAGAAGATGAAGAAGTGAGAGAAAAACACATCCAAACATCACCTAATGATAACCGTCCAAGGTGAGGAAGAGCCGACTGCACTGTGCAAGAACAAGGACTTCATTTCAAACCAAAAACATCAGCCCACGCCCAGACTAATAAACACTGGGCATCAGCAGACGTCTAGACCAGACCGGGTCAGTCCGTTCACTGACCTGTGTTGGCCTGAACTTAGACGTCTTGTGACGTGACCTCGGATCTCCACCCTGTGTGATGTGCGACATGTGTTACGTTCGCATTAAATCCCACGCGGTTTGATTCTGATGTTTTGGTCACATCGGATTTGGATGTCCTGACGGTTTAATTACGCGTGACTTTTTCTGACTCTGATGCGAACACGTCTGCCCTCCGAAACGACACGCATGTGCACATCTATACAGCACGTCTTTGCCAGCGCTCTCTGGGTTCATTTACAAATTTGTTTCAAACTATGGATGCAATTTTGGATGCAAAAAAAAACATGTTTGGGGTTTTGCTCTGGACGACAGCGAGCATTTAGTCGGCTGTATTTATCGAGGTCTAGAAGAAGAAAATCAGATCGCTTTAGCTGTTTTAGCAGCTGTTGCTAGCACTGATGACATTAGCAGACGCACTGCGCACATGCAGACGCAAAAACCTCACATGAATTCTGATCTACACGTTCTCACATGTCACATGACCAAGAGTCAGGTATGTTTCCGATCTAGGACCACATACTGTATGAAAGCGACTCTGATCGGAAAAACATCAGATTCGCGCTTTCAGAATCTTAAACAATAAGATTTGTGTCACATTATTTAGGCTGTTAATGTGAACGTAACCGTAAATCGGAAGACTTTTGTGGAAAGACGTCTTTTTCATTAATGCCTGAGGAAATCACGAAGACACCTCGATCACATTCAGAATTAGTTTTGTCATGTTTATTTCTGGATGTAAAGTGACGGGGTTTAGGGAAAAAATAACTTTTACACTTTTTGATTTTTGAGAGCAAAAATGTCACTGAAAAAAAAAAGTCATTGTGTGCAAAAAATGGTAAAATTAAAATAATCAAGTTAATGAAATAAACATTTATAAAAATTCATTTCAATTCAGTTCAATTTTATTTAAATATTATTGATTATTATTTTATGAAATTTATTTTATTATGTTTTTTTTTTCATTTTTTTAAAAAATTCTATTTACGTTAATGTTTCCTCATACTCAAATTAACTCTAACTCTCTGGCTAAAGTTAACCTCCTAACATCAATGATATTAATGTTTGCTGGTCCAACAGATGCCTAAATAATTAATGCGGTTGTGAGTGTAACATTATTTTCTGCTTCATAAAAGAATTTCAGAAATATTTAAAAATGTCCTTTTCAACCGCGTGAAGGGAAACTAAATTCATGACGCTTGGAAAATCACTGCTTAAAAATGATTTTAATGTTCAAACTAACATTCTGTAAATCACTGACCGTCTTCTGAATTTGTTATTTGCATTAACAAGAGAACAAAAGCCTGAATGGCTGATATACAGCTAGAAAGAAAGGGCTTTTTTGGACTAATTTTTAATTAAAAATTTGACTGAAACTTTAAATTTAGTTTTTAATTTATGACCTGACCTGGGGGAAATAATAATAATAATAATAATAATAATAATAATAATAATAATAATAATGTTTTCTGATCTTACATATCATACCTCCTTTGCCTGGCTACAAGAGTTTTCTCGTGCTGTTTCCAGAGACATTAGGATGGAGACGCACCCGATGCCGTTCCATGGCTCTTGCTTTGTATTATCTCCTCCACTGAAGGTCAGCTGTCAGTTTGGTTAAGTAGACGGTTATACAGCGACTGCCAGCAGCCTTTAGAGGAAGAGTCAGTGCCAAACAACTTCATGGTCTTCCCTCTAAAATGTAAAATGCATGGCACACCTCTCCACAGAGTGCTTTTATCCCAGTTGATTTAAAAGGACTCGGTTCTGGAGTAGCAAAGCACACACTGCTTGTGCTCGTTCCATTCCTCCACTTCAGCTTGACATTCGGCGCGAGGAAGTTCTAACGAAGTCCGGCTGTCCATTATGCACATGGAGCCTGTTCGTTTAGGAAAAGTCAATAGTCTCCTGACAGCATCGCGTCTCCAGTGCAAACAGGTTTAAAAAGATGCCCTGACGTGGACCAGGTCCTTCCATCCACAGCGTTTACAAAATAAAATGTAAAAGACACAAATGCAAATTAGACAACAAGAAAAGCTTTCATGAAAGACGGGTTATTTAAAAATCCTCCGCTGGCCACGTCCCGGCAGGTCCGCCAGATACACAGTACGGCCAAAAGTATGTGAACATGATAATCGCACCATATGGTGTTCTTTCTCAAACTGTTACTACAAGTTCTAAACACACATTCACATGCTGCAGAATAAGATTTCATCTCACAGGACCTGAGAGACCCAGTCCTGTTCTAGCATCACAATGCCCCGGTGCACAGAGCGAGCTTCACAGAGACACATTTTCCCAAGGTCGATGTGGACAAACTCCAGTGGCCCAAGCTCTGACCTCAAGCTGCCTATGGGATAAACTGTAAAGTGCTGACTCCACACCAGGCCTCCTCGCTGGACATTAGAGCCTGACCTTGTGCCTGAATGAACACGGATCCCGACAGCTACACTCCGATATCTAGCGGAAAGCCTTCCCAAAAGAGTGGAGGCCGTTACATCAGCAACATCTGCACCAGCTCAGTGTTCATGTGCAAGGATTTCTTTTTCTTCTTTTTTTCACTCACAGATCCACCGCTATCTTCTCGAAGGACAATACTATAGAAATGTATAGCGTGTATAACAGTGTAGATTTACTGTCCTCTGAAAATAACTCGACATACAGCCCTTATTCTCACAATAGCTGGCAACAAAAAGTGAGTACACCCTAAGTGATAATAGCTGTATATATTTAACCATGCAAAGTCACATGACTTGTCACATTCATCATGTTCATGTGTCTGTCAGTGGCCGAGGACGTCTCCAGGCCTCCAGCAGCTCCGTCATGTCATTATGGAGGGGTGGAAGAGCTTTGGAGTTTTGGTGAAGTCCAGGCCCAGGAGGATTAAGAACCGCGCTTGATACAGTAACAGCAGCGCTCACACAGAATACTGACACTTTGGACCCAGTTTTGACATGTCCACTTAGGGTGTACTTACTTTCGTTTTCAGGTGTTTGGAAAGGTGTTTCAGGTGTTTGGAAAGTAATACTTTCCAAACGTTGAGTTATCGTTAGAGGACAGTGAATCTGTACCGCTACACAAGCTGCACATTGACTACTCTAAAGTATATCCAAGTTTCATTTCTGCAGTATGGTAATGTCCCCTGAGAATATATTTAAAAAGTGGTTGCGGAAATGTGTTGGGTCTGTCTACTCACGCTCGCGAGATACTGTACTGTATATCCACGATCTCAAGAAATCCTTCCATTACTCAAACACCGGCCAATTAAAAGGTGTGAGATCCACCAGCTCAGCTTCTTGCAGTTTCATTAGAAACAGATGCTTATCAAATCCCATTCCAGCAGCTCTCCTCAGTAATGAGCTCCCGGTTTGTTCCCAAGTGATAGACCTGTTTTAGAGCAGTCTCTGAGTGTTTTGTAAATAAAAGAGGTCATTATTCTCAACCTGATATCCACTAGGCCAGGTTTCTCTTTCAGGGGCCATTCCTGGGTCCCCAGTGGAAAGTACAACATGGCTGATTGAACCCAGTCTTGGCTCAACCCAGAATAATAACAATAAAAAAAAAAGGTCACAATTGCACTTGCATCCTGCATGTGGTTGTAGCACATTTATCCATGCTGGAGACTGAAAGCAACCAAATTATAAGAAGCTGAATCTCAATGACAGGTTTCGTCTGTTCCCCCTAAAATGGTTGACCCCTCTTTTCCACACCTTAGATTTCCAGCTAAATTTAGACACCCCTCTATTTGAACATGCCAGGATCATAAGGGGAACTTTATATTATATATAACACATATTCTGATGAATTTCCAAAGACTCTGATGATGTTCTAATATCCTTAGCATAATTAATAAAGACGTAAATGTCCTTGGAAACTGAAAACATGCTCGTCTCCCAGGAGTGGTTCAGCGCCTATGTGACAGTGCAGCTGACCTGATACTCGCTAACTTCGTCCTGATTCGCCAGTTAAAACCAGGTACAGTTTAGTGCTCGCATGAATTTCATCATTACAGAAATCCAAGAGCTCTTAGTCATAGTTTTTAAGTGAGTGAAAGAGAGACAGAGAATCAGAGGCACAGACTCCTAGCGCGGGTTTCCAGCAGAAACCTCTTTTAAAACCTCAGTGTAGAAAGACACGTGTTCACTCTCAGCACCAGGGTGCTCACCAAGCGTGGTGGCGGAGATTTATTCATTCAACTGCAGAAGATTTGCTTATAATTAGTTGTACTGTAAATGAGGCCACATAATTATGCATTACACTCCATAACAATTATTGCAATTACGACTGTATGAGTCGCGATTGCCTCAAAATTATAATCATTATTTTATTTATATTATTAAGAATTCATCCGAGTAAAACATCAAGTAAAATAGAACATACGGACGTAAGTCATGTATAATATGTCATGTGTGAATGTTTTTTATTTTATTTTTTTATAAAAATCTCTTTGAGTTTTTCCTCTTTCCTTGTATTTCTTTCGAACATGCACATGGCTCATGCTGTTTGGTGTAGTAGTGGATATACATGATGTGTGTGTGCGTGTGTGTGTGCGCTCAGGGCATTCGACTAAGGACTTATACACCACTTACAACACTCCTTCGTGTTATGTGTGATCGTGTCTCGCTTGAGCGACGTGTTTTAACCCGAACAATAATAAAATTCCATTGACCACATAGTGATGTGCAATTCTAATGCAGAATCTTTATTTATTTATTTATGTATTTATTACTTTTGAGTTTATTTGACAAAACACCCAACAAAAAAAATCGCATTAACGAAGCTCAGAATTACTTTACTGAACGACACACATTTCACATTTTATGTACATTTTTGTATCTCTGCTATTTCCCCAGTAACTCATAATAAGTCATATACATCATAATTCACTTCCTTTTTTTTTCTCTTCTTTTCATGGTGTGTTGAGTTATGAAGCATGGAGAGTGAACCTGAGAGCCAGCAGCTGCAGAGAGAAAGGTCAGACCCAGATAATGAATTAGAATGAGTTAGTTACCTGGTTCACAGGGTACATGTGTGTGTGTGTGGGGGTGGGGGGTGGGGGGGGGGGGGGGGGGGGGGGGTTAAGATTTACATTCATTAATTGGATGGTGTGGCGGCTTAAGGCTTAGATCTCTGCTGTGGTCTGTGTGTGGAGTCCCTGTGCTTGATAGGTTTCCTTGGGGTTCTCTGGTTTCCTCCAGCAGTCCAGGTGTGTTGTTGGCTGATTAGTGTCTCCAAAGTGGCCATAGTTTCTGGCGTTGAGTGTGTGTGCACATGCCCTGGGTCCTGTACCTCATCCAGGGAACCACACCCCACTGTAATTGGCTCCAGGCCCCCTGCGACCCTGCACAGGACAAGACGAATTGAGAACCTGACAGGAATGCAGTATGAACTTGATGCATGCACATATTTTGACCCTGTTCTTGCTGTGTTCTTCAATATTTTTTCGGATGAATTGGAACTTCATGGTCAAAAAACTAAACAAAGAAAACTTCACCAGATACCGTTAAACTTTACACACACCTGTAGCTGCTGTCCTGTACACATTCCCGTGAATGAGAGAAACGATATCGCATCAGAGCGAGCACATTCGTATAACCCTGTGATTTATGTCTCAAAAGTTGTGCTGTTATAGGAAATTGATCAACACCCTCTGATGTGCTATAAGCTGATATATTGTATTGAAATGAGCTGATACTGATGCTCTTACAATGAGAAAAAAAAAAGCTGTTCCATAATTTATTTATTATGTTCCTGCCAGAAGCGTTTTTACGACGTGATTGATGGTCTCAATTGTTTCCTGAGAGCGAATGTCATGCCTTCCTTCCTTCAGATGCAGATGATGCCCTGAGAATAAGCTGAAAACCGCCGAGACTAAACAGCGTGCGCTCCTCCTTTCGCTCCAAACCAAATGTATCGGAACTTTCTTCCCAAGGCGTAAATATGCTAGTAAACTCATCAAGTGATCGGTTACCACTTTCATTTCTCTTCCTATTTCACTTTTTTTTTTCTTTTTTTTTTTTTTGTGAGTGCGTGTGTCATGACAACTCGCAGTGTGAAGCTCCGCCGCAGTCCCCTGTGGATTCCGCTCATTTTCTGTTGACATCCTTCTCATCTTCCGTTCAATTTCCGCTGAGAGAGGTCGAACACTTCACTCTTCAACATGTTCATAACTCGCGACGATTCCAAACATACAAATTAAAAGTGAAGAGAAATCGAGAAAAAATAATGGATTCTAGTGGAAGGTAATATAAAGCGAGAAGTAGTGCGCTGCGTCAGATGGATAAATGGATGAAGAAATTATCAACGAATAGACAAGAGAGTGAGTTAAAGAAGGAGAATAGATCAAATGAAAGAGAAGGAAAAAATCTTTTATTTATGTAAAAAGTAAGCAAGAAAGAAAAAAGAAGGGAGGTGAACAAATCGAGGAGAAAATAGAAATATAAAGAGAGGGAAAAGAAAGAGAATAAAAATATTCCATGCACAGAAAATCATAAATTGCAAAGAAAACAGAAGTATCCAAGAAAGAAAGAAAGTAGGATGACAGGGAAGGTCACGGCCCGTGCTGATTTGCACGTTGTCCTTCAGAAACACAAATCTCTCTCCATCAGTTTAAGGTGTTGTTCCAGTCGGTCGGGAGAAACGCACAGATCAATCACACTGCTCTGGAATTTCATCAGGCTTTCTCCGGCCCTTCTCCGCAGTACGGAAGCTTATCCATCCATCATCCCGAGTTTTACACATCCATGTTTAAACAAATCTGCAAATGCATCGATTATTATCCACAGGGAGGAGAGTCGATGGATTTTGTAACGGCACTGAAAACGCATCCGTCTTTTGCTGGAGGTCTGACTGTAGACTCGAGCAAATCCCGTTTGTCTAACCTTCTCCACATATCATTATTCCCAGCGATCTCATTATTCCAAGATATCATTATTCCTAATGATGATTCCCAAAGTGTTATTTTTTACCCACTGATATCGTTGATATATTGATAAACCAAAAATACGACTGTGACATCTCAGTAATCCTGAGGGTTCGTCCAGCATCATCATTCCCATTAATAATTCTGACATAACATTATTACCAGTGATGATCCCAATATATCATTATTCCAAGTGATAATTCCAACATATCATTATTCCTAATTATGATTTTAACACGTCATTATTCCTGATGATGATTCTGACATGTTGTTATTCCCAGCGAGGATTCGGGCTTTGGGTCACTCTTCAAGATTCCCCTGCCTTATTTCTGATGATAACTCCAACATATCATTATTTCTAATGATCATTCCCCAATTGTTTTTTTTTCTTTTTCTCAAAGATCATTCGAACTTATTTATTTATTCATTTATTTATTCTAAACGAGGATTCTGGCATCCTGTCACACTTAAACATTGCCTTATTCATCCTTATTCTGATTTCCAACATATCATTATTCCAAATTATGATTTTAACATGCCATTATTCCTGATGATTATTCTGATGTATTGTTATTCCCGATGAGGATTCTGGCATCCCAGACTTAAATATTGCCTTATTCCTGATGATAACTCCAGAATAGCATTATTCTCAATGATTATTCCCTAACTGTTATTTTTTCCAACTTTTTCATCAAACATCATTACCTCCAGGAACAATTACAAAATATCATTATTTCTGATGATAATTCCATCATATCTAAATGATGATTCTGATATAATTAAAATTTAAAATTATATCATTAAATTAAAAAAAATCTTTATTACTAATGAGGATTTCAACATAACGATGATTCTGACATTTTTGTTTTCCAAAAGCATATTCCTGATGATGATGATGATGATGATTTCAGCGTATCATTATATACTAAAATCATCGAGACATCTAAGGAAGATTCTGACAAACCATTGCTCATGATTATTTTCACATAGAATATGATTACACACAAACACCATTTTAAAATATTGTTATTCCTGACTATACAGTATTTTGCACCCATCATTAAACCTGATGAGGATTTTAACATTGCACAATTCTTTACAATGATCGAAACCCATTATTTCCCATTATGATTCCAGTATATTATTATACCTAATGATCATTTATAACTGACAATAATTTCCAAAATATCTTTATTTCCAAAAATGACTCTAAGCACAGAATTACCAAAGGTGAGGATTCCAGCATTTTCTTACTCTTAGAGAATGAGACAGGCATATTAATGCTTTATGACAATAATTCTGCCATAACAGTATTCCTGATGACGATAGCGACATCTGAAGCCTCTCAATTATGGCGCAAGAAAGAAAGAAAAATGGGAAAATAGTTAGAAAGAAAATTTATTACATTTTAAATTCAAAATTTTTATCATATCATTTATTTTTCTGTCTCTCCACACTCCTTTTTTTTTTTTTTTGTAATATCAGAAATTAAATTTAGAATGTTTTTATTCTAATGAAATTTGGAGATTGATGAGTTTATTCTGTTTAATCAGTGATGAATTTCCAAGGAAGGATTTCGGTCCCACGCCCTGCATGTCAGGCTAATTGTGAAATTTTTAGCCTGTGTTGAAGAATGTGTTTTCACGCTGAGAGAAATTATGCTGATTTTGTTGTGCCTTTGTTTTGCTTGCTCCGGGTCTCCTTCCTGCGTCTCGTATGAAGCATGGCGTGTCGGCGTGTTTACTAATGACGGATAGGGGACGGCTCTCGGCTCTGTGGAGAGCAGGAAGAGGAATCAGGTGCACAAAACTCTGGCACGGTTAAACCCAGGGGCCACCAGGAGAGGAAACGAGGAGAAGACCGGGCTACAAATTAATACGTTCACATGGGAGACGGAGAGACCGGAGTCATTTTTCCTGCCTGCTGTCGCATCGCGATGCACAAATCCCCAGCGTCCTCTTCACAGGAACGCTGCGGTGGAAGAGATGCCAGATGCACAGGAACAGAATCTCTCACTGCGCTACACCACGCTAGCAACAAAACACAGATTAGCTTTAAAAAAAAAAAAAAAAAAAAATCACTCCTAAACATAATTTCTCTAAATATCCACCAGGAAAGATGCTAATACGGACTCCTGAGTTCCAGTAGGTGTGTTTGTTGTCCTGTTGTTGTTTATTACATCAGAAACTCAATTCAACTCTGGTAATGTTATTTACAGATTACCGGGCTTTTGTGCTCTTCTTTCATGTTCTATTACAAAGAAAGACAGATTAATTCAGAAGAATAAAAGTAAAAATAATTAAAAAAAAAATTCTTTTTTAAAAATAAAAAATAAATGAAGGAATGCATAAAATAGACAAAACTGAACAAAACATAATAAATGTAAGAGAATAACGTTGCAGTTAAAATGAAATCGAATTAAACAAAGGAAAAAAATGCACATTTAAAAGAAAAAATGTAAAACAATGATACAACAAGCTAACAAATACATATAAAAGGTAAAGAAATGTTGCAGTTAACATTGAAAAAAAGGAGAAAAAGAAGGAAAGAAAGAAATTGATATAGAAAATAGACAGAAATAATTAAGAAAAAATTATTAAAAGTAAAATAGGACAGATATTAAAAGTAAGCTAAAATAATTATAATAAATTTTAATTAATAACATATAAAAAATAATGAATATATTAATCCATAAAATACACACACACAAAAAAAACGAGCTAAATAAAATTAATGTATATGTGTAGTTAACAAGGCAAAGAAAGGGAAACAAGAAAGAAAGAAAGAAAGAGAGAGTAATGTACCTGAGTGGCGTGATGTAACTGAGGTTGAGGAACTGTCTGTACTGCTCTCTGTTTTTTAACCAGTGTTAGACTTTGGGTTTAACTCTAAATACAGATCTGAATATTTGGAGCATTAAGTAGTTTCAGGTTGAGAGTCGGTGACCTCTGACCTCTAATCGATACTTCGGCAGATTGTAGCAGGCGGTATATGAAGCTCGCGAGTCGAGAGAAGAAATCAGATCTGCTTTGAGAGTGTATTTAAACACACTCCTGTTCACATCCATCTAAATGTCTAACCATGAGAGCTTCTCTTCCACATCATATAATAAACACGCTGCATGTATGAAACTCATTACCCGCGTATGCAGTGACACATCCGATCTAAAGATTAATGATAGTCAGATATTATTACAAACTCCAGCTCAGTTTCTTAATAAATGCAAAAATGACGCGATCATTTCCAATCTAGAGCGGCCATTTATTTGGAGCCATAATGAACTTATAAATCATGAGTCAGGAATATGATTTTCTCTCATCAGGGAATAAACATCCGAGATGGGAGGATGATTAATGGTGCAGGTTTTGGACCAGGATTGGAAAATTGCTTTCCATCGAGCGAGAAGATTTGGTTTTACCACACACTAGTTCTGCCTCTCTGGAGTACGCGTAAGGTTTCACAGGTTTAATACCAGAAATCGCAGACATTTTATCACTTGTGTTTTTAAGTTGCTTATGTCATTATTGTAAATGAAGAATTCAAAAGTCAAATTCAGTACTCGACTTCACTCAGACTATGTCTGTCGGAAAATTTGAAATTGTAGATGTTCCCTGGTGGGCTAGCAGCTAGCATACAGCCAAAACATGGCCAGAGATCTACTGTAGCACAGATACTCACCACCTCCACCAAAAGAAGAAAGAAAGAAAAAGAAAAAAGGGTCTAAAACGTGATTAGGTTGTTTTTCTCTTAAACTACAACACTATGTTCCAAAACACACAAAGGGAAGTCATTTTAGTCCAAACTTCAATGTTTGTCTTGTTGAAAAATTGGATGTTAGGCCAAACTTTTTCTTTTTTGTTGAACTAATTTAACCACTTGTTTGTTTGTTTGTTTGTTTGTTTGTTTGTTTGTTTGTTTGTTTGCAGTTTTCAGACATTTACACAGGAGGAAAAACTGCAACAAAAATGTAATAATCCAAAACTATTTTCTTTTGTTATTTTGGAAAGAAATAAAGATAAATATTTATTTTTTATCAGATTTTTAGAATCATTAAAACTAAAAAGTAAATAAATAAACAAGGAAAGAATAACTTCCCTATTATTTTCTTGGTGAAAGTATTGAAACAACAACATCTGAAAGAACAATCTGTTACTGTTTACTTTTTTAAAATCAATCAAAAAGAGGGAAAAACATACACAGTGTACTGTGCAAAAGTCTTCAGCCCCCCCATTTCTTCAAATGAGATTAAATAAATGGGAACATGGTTTTTACTGTGACAGGCTGCAAAGTACCTAAGATACACTTTACAAACTGGTTGTTGTTTATCTAACAACCTCAGCAGCATCCTCATTTCCCCTCTCGTCTGTTCCAACCATCAGAAAGGTGCACAAAGGTATATTTTATACAGAACATATTCTACTCCCTATACATGAATTTCCTACATTCAAGCAGTTGATTTTCTTTATCTGACCCATACCAGATGCCTTTATTGTCCCACCTTATTATTTAGTAGCAACTACAGTTTGTTTCGATTCTGTCCTTGGCCTTGACTTCCAATGCTTCTACAGTCCACATGGCACAATTAATACATGCTTCAGAATTAATAAATAATTAAAATGTGTTTTTTTCCATTAAAAGGGACAAAAAAGTTCTTCAGAAGGCCCGGAGAACTATTCCTTAAAGCAATACAAAAAAACAAACAAACAAACAAACAAACAAACAAACAAACAAACAAACAAACAAAAACATCTGCCCTTTTTTTTAGCAGCAAAATAAGAAGAAATGGTGGTGGGGAGGTTAAAGACTTTAGTACAGTACTGTGTATTGATGTATATCATGTGCGTACAGACAGGTGTGCATTTTTATTCATTATATTTTTTCCTGTACTGTCCTGGGGAGCTTATACAACACCGGTATAGTTTGTATGGATTTATGCATAGAACATGTCGTACCTGTGCATGAGCCACAGCCAGAATCCTCTGATTGGCCGATGTTTGTAGCTGCACAGCATGTCGACATGGCTCTCACCATGTAAATACACACCTCCAGTCCCTGCTGATCGAGCTATGGCCAACTTGTGATCTCCAAACCAGAGGTGAAAAAACATAAACTTCAAACCCCAGAGGGGAACTTTCAAAGCATCCATTTTAGAAAATAACAGCCGTGAGGAAGAGTGAGCGTCGCTCGGTCTCGGGGGCTTCGGCGATCCTGAAATTGGTGCCAGTAGCAAGACGAGGTGGAGAGAGACCCCAATATGAGAGCTTCACTCGGAGAAAATGAAGAGAGAGAGAGAGAGAGAGAGAGAGAGAGAGAGAGAGAGAAATATTCTATACATTCTCAGGCAGCCTGTGGCATTTGATTTTCTGTTGATAGTATGATATGAGATAAGACTGTGGTGGCAATATTGCTTCTAGCATAGAAAAGTAGGCAAGGTGGTTTGCTTTCTTTTTTTTAATCACCTATTGTTTTTTGATAAATATGTCAAGATTTAAAACATATGATTTAAAAAAAAAAGATTTAAATATATAAAATCCCATTAGGTAAGCCATAATATTCTGCGCATTGTCTTTTATTCCTAATTGTTTCAAAAGAGCTGATGTTTAAGAATTAGATTTCCAGTACTGAGATCCTCCCACTGCTCAAACAGCCATTATCCAATCCAGTGTATTCAGGAACCATGAGCCCTGACCGCACACTTTCAGACCTTTTCAACCTTTTCCTTCTCGAATCCTGAGGAATAGTAGTGCGTTCGCTTAATCTGAGATTAATCGGATATCCAATATCCCGGAGGTTTGGAGTGGGAAGTGAAATTTGAGTCATGTGCTAAAGCTGAGACACATGAGGAGAGGTGGAGGATCTGAGTAATTAGCTACAGAACAGATGCTGAAAACCAGGAGCCGAAATTAGGCATCTTGTCTGCCAGGGTGTTCAACATAGCAGGAGATAAGAGCAGACGCTAACCATCTACAAACACATCATACTGTAGGCTAATCATTACATCTAGATTAAAACAGCATTCAAATATCTCCAAAATAAGGTACTTTTACACAATAAACATTGCAGTTTATTATGTAGTTTTTTTGCAGTTAACATTAGCGAAACTATTAATGAGTTAAAAGAAATCATAAAGATTCATATGAATGGATTTCACTTTGGTTCTTGGATCTGATTGGCTGAAATTTTGGACTGCGTTTAAATGTACAGTATGGCATTGTGGCACTTCCAGATGCCTGGTAGGTCTTCACTCGGGTGCTGAATGAGACTCCTTAGTCTACAGTCTCAGTTGTGGATGTAACATAGTAGTTACAAAGCACAAACAAATGCTAATTTAAATTAACTGCTTAAGGAAAAAGTACAGTAAGCCCTTTAGGCATCATCCTAAGAATGCTTGGACATCTTGCAGTGGTTCTCCACCTTGGTTCAGAAAAGGATGTTAATTGTCTGAGTAATTAAGCTAGGTATGCTGTGAGCTGAGGTTGGGAACAACTGATCTAGAGAAAGTTCATTCTACCACCGAGGCTCCAGAACAGAGAAGAACCCTGATGCTGGTCATCCTGGTTTCCAGAGTTAACAGTCAAGCAGTACTAGAGTATTGGTGTGAGTGTGGTGCAGGTGTGATGAATGCTTGAGGGTAAGAGATCACAGGTCTGTTTTTGGATGGAATGAAGCAATGGGACGGTGTAGAAGAACTTTGCAAGATTGAAAACAAGTCCTGCAGCTGCATGCTGGATCAGCTGGTCGAATGGCACTTAAAGGCAGATCGGTCTGGAAATCTGACGGGCAAATGAGCAGGCTCCTGAGTGGCCTGTGTGGATAGAAATCAAATCTTTCTGAAGAAATAAACTTGACACAAGTGTGTTTGTCCACAGTCCAGCAGATTGTCCAAGGTTGCCCTCTGGTTGTGTGCAGTGAGTGAAGGTGAGATCATGTCCAGGGAGATTAGAAGATCGTGACATGGAGATGAATCCCCTGGGATAAACAGCATTTTAGGACACGCCGTCACAGGAAAATGATCCATACCAGGCTTGTGAGATGTAGAGTTTTTTTCTGTTGCTATGCTGGAGTTGATTATTTTCCAATAAGCTCACAAGTCTTTAATTTATTTGTACACCACAGCAATTCACAACAATTTCAATTTGTATTTGTTATTAAATGATTGTACATTTTAACAATTTTTGGATGCGTTTAATATTAGTTCCTATTCTCAAATGAGCAAAGAAACAGCTTGAAGCTTTTTTTTTTTTTTTTGCTAAATTGTCCCTGATTTTCTACCAAGTTTATTAATTCCCAATTGAAAGCCTGGAGTTAGTATCTACAGAGAACGAAGGCTCTCATATTGTTATCTTTGAAGCCTGCCGACCATAACTTTTTGTCCTGCTGCTCAGCAACATCATTTAGGAAGGCTGCTCTCCACCCACTTCTGCTTGTGTGAGCTTACAGACAGCAGTGATCGGCTATGGTTGCTATGAATGATACAGAAGATCACGCAGGATATTGTGCGATAACATTTTTCCCCACGAAAAGCCTTCGCTCTTTTTCCTAAGATATATCCAGATAGGTTATCTGTTCTTGGATTGATCTCACAAACGTCAGATTCTACTCAAAATAAAGTCTGAAACTGAAATTAGATCGTGAACGTTGTTTCATCAATGTCACATCAGCGTCCTGAGCACAAATGGTCACCTAAACCCATGACTGAGGTCAGGATCTTCCCCCAGTTCTTTTGTGGTCAGGTGACCATTAGTGCTGAAGATGGTGATGGTGAGATTCACAATGCAAGTAAGATTGAGTTTTTGAGTAAAACTAAACATTTAAATTGTCTTTAAGAAAGAATAGTATATACTTGTCTCTGGTACAACGTGCTGACACTGGAGATTCCTTCCATAAATGTTAAATTAACATCATTTCATCATTTGAAGTGACAATTACACTTTTAAAATCGGCATCTCAATACATTACTGTATTTTTGGCTAAGAACACAACCACTGCACTGTTGACTTTGTTATTGTTGAATCATTTATTTACCTGAACCCAACCAATCAGGATGCAGAGCAGAATGAAGTGTCTCTGGTGTGTGAGCTCCATAAGCCACACTGTCAAAAAGAAAAAGAAAGAAAAAGAAAGAAAAAGAAGAAGAAAAAAAAAAAAACGACCCGGTCTCCATTTTGATTGCTATAAGGTAACACACACATTTGACTTCTTTTGAAATGCAATTTTCGCAGTAAACAAAGCGACATGGCTTTCGGGCACGCAATTTCATCCGTATTACATCGACCTCAAACTCCAATGAATTCAACACTCAGGCTCGACAGGAGACTTCGCAAAGACTCAATTATGGTTGTTCTCTTTCAAGGCCATGTGCCTCCTTATTTAAACTCCTGCTGAACGTCTTGATGAGTCTCAGGGATGCGTTATTCCACAGCGTGATTGAGATCCGAGTGAATAGCTGAAGTCCATAATTAAATCTCGGCGCAGGCTGTGACACATTATGTCATTCACAGAAAAGCTGCCTGAGCTTCTCTCTTCTTCTCTCTCCATTCTGTGCTGAGGTTTTTATTTATTTTTGAATGTATTTTTTCCTCCTTTCTGATATCATGTCATTGCACACAGTGATAATTCTTTGCGACATGTTGATGACTCAGTATCTCGCTAATCCTCTTACAGTATATCACAGATTATGTTTGTCCATGCTTCAGTGGTTTCGCTGTGCAGCTCAGAAATCCTCACTGAGAATCTTCCGCACACAGCAGTGATGAAACGGTAAAAAAAAAAAAAAAAAAAATATATATATATATATATATATATATATATATATATATATATATATATATATATCTTGTGTTCGGTTTTTCAAACTCAAAGTACACCTAGCGCGAAGTATGGCCTCTTCTTTCTTTCTTTCTTTTTTTCCATAACTGCAGGAAGAAGATTTCTACTGCACAAGGCCAGAAAGCGGGAGTTGAGGAAACAAAGCGAGGAGGCATAATTAGTTAAATCTGAAGCATAGCGTCTAGTGATGCCAATGTCCGAGATGGCCGTCTCCTGTTGTTTCAGTTGGTTCCCAATACCAGATGAATAGAGGCCTTCTCGGACGTGTTCATGTTACAGCAGTACGTCGGCCGCTGCGTTCTTCTCGCCGGGGGCGAGTTCTTAAGGTGAAATTACGTATTGTGAAACGCACTGTCCCATTGGAAATAATGTAAATGCAGATAATCCGTTCCAGCCACCCAAACTTTTTACCAATATTACCAATTTTCAACACTGTAATCATATTTTTGCATATAAAAACAATAAAAACAAAAGACGTGTAAATCAAGTCAAATATTAAATAAAAAAGACAATAAACCTCATTAACCTTAATTTGGCCAAAATGCAAAAAAAAAAAAAAAAAGCACAAAACATTCCACTGATGCGAACAAGTTTTGAACAACTACCGGCTGTATCAGTGGTTCGTGTGATAAGATGTGCGTTTACATGCTTAAAGCATTTAATTATAATATACTTTTTTTTTTTTTTTTTCACATGTGCAAAATGGTTCTGCTCAAGGTGGTGTTTAATCTGCTATGAAATATTTTTGATAAATGAGATTTTTCTCCAGGTTTGATATTGAGATATTGAGTCAATATTAAGATAATCACATCAAAGCTAAAGCTTTTCTTTAACTAGTTGGTGATCATTTTACAGTAAACATCCAAACACTAATTATTAAGCATGATCATAATACCAAAGAAACATAAGGAAGCTCATGACTTCATGTTCAAGGAGGCAGAAGATCTGACAGACATGGTTAGGAAAGGCGTCTCTCTTACACTATGTATAAAGCTTGAGAGGGAACCCATCCTCGTTTGGGTGGCTTTCCATTTGTGTTTGGAAAGTATTTTTTCCGATTGTATTTCTTCATTTCTTCAAATGATATTCCATCTCCCAGCGTCTCACTGCCAATAAACCAAAAAAAAAAAAAAATCGATTCAGCTCTACTTGATTCCGGTTTATATTAATGCACTCGTCCTGATCTCATGTGTATTTCACATAAATGGAAGGAGTCTCCAGTTCCAGAACTTTGATCCCTGTTTTCATTCCTTGTTTCCTAAAGGGGAGGAGCTAAAAAGCAAGGAGGAGCAATTTAGGGTTTCAGGAGGAAAGATGTGTGCTTAGTGTTCATGAGAATAAATCCAGAACCGCTGAATGCTTCATGTAGGACGATCACTCAAACCCTTGTGGGATGATAATATCTTTATCTCTAAACGACAAATACGATTTGCATGGAATAGAAAATAACACCATCTCATTCAAAGGAAAAGTCTGTGTGTATCTGTGCATCTCTTTCTCTCTCTTTCACACACACTCATAGAAGACAGCACAATGATAAACAGCACTTACATGGACGAATAAGGCTGAATATCATGTAGATCTGGATCCTTTAGGTAAGTAAGAAGACTTGAGTGTTATTGCGGCTTTATTAAGCCGAGGGTGTTCGGGTTTATTCACAGATCCGACTTGCTAGAGGACGAGCGGAGCGACATGCTTCATTAAATGTGAATTAAAACTTTAGTAGAACACTCAAATAGCATGGCGGCTTGTCTGTGTAAGTGTGTGTGTGTGTGTGTGTGTGTGTGTGTGTGTGTGTGTGTGTGTGTAGGTGTGTGTAGGTGAGTGTTGAGAGAGAGATAGAGAGAGAGTGCACATCTCCCCAAGCTCACTTCAAATGCCTAACACATTGAAGTTGGAACTCAGCAGGTGGAGAGTTGGAGATGAGAGGCGTGAACTCCGTGCCCCCGTGCCAGTGAAGCAGAGGAAGCTGGCAGAGTTTTAATTCCCCAGCGGTGCGACTCTGACCCTGGAGAGATGGAGGGATAGATAGAGAGAGAGAGCGAAAGAGAAAGGGTGAGAGAAGAGAGCCGCCTCTGAAACCCAGGAACAGCTGGGCTCGCCATCTGCCCGCTCTTTAGGCTGGATACCTGTGCGTGAGCCTGTGCCTTTTCCGATTTTGCGGTGGGAACAGAGAGGAAGGATTTTGGCCTCTGGGGTTCCAGCGCTGCCGAGCTTAAACAGGCACTGATCGATCACAGCTCTGGGTTAAAGCAGAAACACACACACACACACACACACACACACACACACACACACACACACACACACACAAAGCAAGAGGAGGAAAGAGGATGTGCATGAAGAAATGCCTAAATGCCCAGATGCATCACTGGGATAGATTAAATGATGATTTGCAGCACTGCTGCGATGTTTAAATAGATGCACAAATAATATAACAAAAAAATTCTTTGTCTCACCTGTATGCATCTTGATTAAGGACAAAATGACGGTTAGAAAAAAAAAAGGATAAACATACTACATTAGTCTTTAATTCTTTCTTGGGAAGGCAGCTTACTGGACTGTAAATACAGCTCTGTTGATGGACACGAAGCTTCTCAGGATCAACCAAGTGTTTATTTAATTGCTTTGTTTTTTTTTTAATCACTTTTGGATCATTAAATGGATTAAAAATGAACCAAATAAGCAAACAAACAAAATATTTAGAGCGGAGGATGGTTAATTGCAAGTCAAATCATTAAAGAGTCAAGCAAAGATCAATAATTAAAGAAACTACCAATACATTTCCATCCATCCATCCAATGTCGGTGCCTGTAATATCCCCTCTGTTTTTTGTTTTTTGTTGTTGTTGATTTTGCTCAGAGGATCTATCACTCCTCCAGAGCTTTAAATTATTTTTTGCTGATCATTTTACCTAGCCGTTACATTCTCTCTCTCTCTCTCTCTCGTAACCAGATGAATAAATAAATAGATCCCCACCTGTTCTTGTGAGATGATCCACAAACGACTAATCGCCATGCATCAAAAGTCGCTGTGTCATTACTCGCCCAAATGAGATGCTGCTAATTGCAATAAATTACAGCTGTGTTGGACACATTAGTGCAGCTTCAGTGAACACAGAAGACCAGTGTGTGTGTGTGTGTGTGTGTGTGTGAGAGAGAGAGAGAGGGAGACAGAGGGAGTGAAGGTGTATTTGTGACCAAACAAACTAAAGCCGTAACTTTTAAGTTTTATGCAGGAGTTTTATGACATCGTCAGGACAGAGGAGTTTACGCTTTGCTTTATCGGCCACTTCAGAACTTCAGGAGAGAGAGAGAGAGAGAGAGAGAGAGAGAGAGAGAGAGAGAGATAAAAGACCGGCTGGTGAGGGAACGACAGGTTATAGCTGCTGTAACATAAGAATCATGTGGAACGCCATGCAAGTGTGATTTATTTGTTTATCTGACTTTACAATCGCTTTAGTTACACACTCACCTGAATAATATTTACAGGCACATTTGTAAATATTTACATTTACAAATGAAAACATATTGTTTCTCAAAACGAATGTTTAACATTAATGTAATTAATGTAAAAAATAACATTAATAGTGCATTCTGGGTAATAAGAATTCATTAAGAAGTCTTGCATTGTAATTTATTGATTACAATTTAAATACAAAAAGGAAGAATAAAATAAAGACAAATATAAATATAAATATATATATTGAAAATATTTAATAACAAAATAGAATAAAAATTTCCAAAATGGATTGAATACAATTCTGTACTAAATTATTTCTATAGTTTAATTGTTTAATCCTTATTTTTCTTTATACCATAACTTAATTTTAAAATTCTTAATATATATATATTTTTTATTCCCAATTTTTCTTTCCTCCAATGCACTTCTTTTTTTTTTTTTTACTTCTTGCACTTTTTTTTATTTTATTTCATGCACAACCTTTCCTAACTAGCACTACTTGGCTTGGCTAACTGACAGGCGAAGTGAAGCAGCGAGTCCGGGGCTCCTGGATGGCGACAGAACCGCGACGGCAGCCTGATGACTGTTCTGTCTCGCGAAGCTTGAAATTTGATATTGTTGTATGACTTTTTATGGCAGTGTAGCTGAATTTCAGTGATCTTTGGCTGCGTTGGCTCAAGACGGTGAAGAGGATCAGTGAAGCATGGCTGAAAGAGGGACGGAGAGAGAGAAGTCCATTCGGTGGAGATTTCAGCTCAGTGACATCATCAGCGAGAGAATAAACCGACGCAGACGCGTGGAAGCTGTGTGTGAAACTACACAGGACAGAAGCTAAAATCAAATCGACGCCGACTGGTTTTATTCTCTAACATATAATATATAAAATATATGTATGATAATAAAATAATCAAATCCATTTCCCACTTGCCATGGCTCTGGCTGAGTTTGACATCATTAGATATGTCGTAGCAACACTGCCGCTACTGTATGTAAAGACACAGGACAGCTGATAGTTTAGTATGGTTGTGACATGGATGGTGACGCTTACTTACAACTAGCCCCATTACTTAAAAAAGTGCACTGTGAGGGTCTACAGATCTCTACAGAGAGAAATGTGATAACCGATGTGGCACTGTAGGTGGGACTCCTTGAAGTCATGCTACTACAGCTGCCTATATGGGAGGACAGAAGTGATCCTGTACAGATGTATGGAAACAGACACCAATCTGCCATAACACTAACACCACCATCAGGTGAATTGAATAACATTATCAATTATACACCAGTAACCTGGTGACAGGATCATGTGCACCCAAGGCTCACCCATGCCCATGGGGACCAAAGTCCAGCCTGTCAGGTCCAAACTCCCACAGAAAACCCAATTTTGTAGCACAAATCACAAAAAAAAGTCAATGCTGGCCATGACAGAAGGGCACGAGAACTGCCAGTGCACCACGTCCCACTGCGCACAGCTTTGTGACTAATCACACTTTCTGAATTGGTAGCAAAATTCATGAAAGGATCTGGGCTTAAGGCAATGAGATAATTCCTGACTGCTCAAATAAAGATGATCACAAATGAGCTAATTTATGCCAATTAGTGTCACGGGGGTCAAGTTGGTGACCGTGCCACACCATAGACACTGCGAAAAACGCAGGTTTTTCTTCTCATTCTCAGGAAACTACTTGACATATAGCACCCTAGGGTGAACTACTCAAGTGCCATAAAGTGCACTGTGTGTCGGATAACCTGATCATTTGATTCAAGGTTCATTTGGTACACTAATGTGGTACGCTGACCATTTGGTACTCAATTTATGGAATTTCCTTTGGGATCAATAAAGTATCCCAAAGTATGGATAGTAAATCCATCTATCTATCCATCCATCTATTTGGTACACTGATCATGAGCCCCTTCAAAGAGGCTCAGAGGTATAAGAATATTTAAATCATTTTAATGTTTTTTTTTTTTTTATTACATCTGTCATACAAGCTCTCCAATGCAAGAGTGGTTACTATGGAAGTGCTAACATACAAAAACAAGCCCATTATTATAAACCTGTCAATTACCATATACGGTAGATTACCTTCTCAGCTGTACATCAAAAATATAATAAAAAAAAAAATATATATATATATATATATATAACTTCTCAGCTGTACATCAAAAATATATAAAAAAAAATATATATATATATATATATATATATATATATATATATATATATATATATATATATATGTGTGTGTGTATGTATATAACTTCTCAGCTGTACATCAGAACATCTGGAATTCGATAACGATTACGTCCTGTTTTTTTTTCCGCGTGTACTGAGACCTACCTGTTACCTCTGATTTACAGTTCCTAAGTTCCTGATTTATAAATACACTCGTGTCCGGGAGTCTGATTATAAGGAAGAAAAATAAATACAGTCAGTATAAATCCAGTATAAACCAGTTAGACACTCTGGCGTAGCTGAGAAGTATTTGATTTATTTGTGGATGAGTTTTTATGAGACGGACATTAGAGATAAAATGAAGTGGAGCTGAAACTTTAGAGGAAGAGGCAGAGAAATTTCCAGAAATCGTGTAAAGTATGTCACGGATGAACTATTTATGCGTCACTTATCTTTTGCCCGTGTTAAACCTCCGAGTCCTGACAGGAAGCCGGGGTAATGCGCTTATGCAGTACATACCGTAGTGAAGACTGTCAGGGTCTGTGCTTAGCATCGTAACGTTTTTATTTCTGAAAACAGATGCAAAGTCCTTAAACACTATCTTCATTGTAATATATTATAAGTACTGTGAGTGTTTTCTTATGGGCTGATAGGAAATAAAAAATAAGACTAATCCAAGTAAGACTAATCTTTATTACCAATGAGAATGATTTATATTACGAGCTGAAAGCTGAGCTTGTTTGCATGATGAAGTCCAGAGTACAAACCTGCAACTTAAGCTAAAGGAAAAAAAAAAAAAGAAAAAAAAAAAAGCAGATACATTTTAAGAATGTCATGGACAAACTATTTAAATGTTGCGCGTGTTAAACCTCTGAGTCCTGACGGCAGGCGCAGGTAATGCGCTTAAACGTTTATGCTGCGTTCTCACAAACAGAAATGCATCAGAAGAGACGGGATTTGCTGTCATCGCTAATCATATTGACGTAATGAGGCACCAAGAAACCCACTGGGCCTCAGGCTCAAAGCCGCGAGCCACATCATTTAGTATTTATTAGTATTTCTTAATGCCCTTTGCACTTGCCGATGTGTGACCAGCGCTCTTTAAACCTTCATCTCTCGAGTCGTACGAATCAACAAACCGCCGCCGCAGCAAACTTCATGACCAGGAGCTTATCGGGGCTCTTCTGATGAAGTCAGCATCAGCAAGTTTTTTTTTTTTTTCTTTTCTTTTTTTTTTCTTTAAAAAGGCCACAAACCTATTCACTTAACCACACACACACACACACACACACACACACACACACACACACACACACACACACACACACACACATACATACATACACACAACCTGAAACACACTTGTATAAAACTTCCAATCCAAAAATGTCCATCATTCACTGAACTCAGCTGAAATGAATTCATCCCTAAATGTATCAGAGCTCACAGGAATCCGATGTGAAAACCGGCACAAAAATGTGCACAGCTTCGGAATCAAAACTCAACATTTCCTGCCACGTCATCATGAAGGTTCACCTTTCATTATCCATGTCTCAAATCCCGACATCAATTAAGCAAATGAACAATATTTACTGTATACGTCTGCACTGTGTTTAGTGTTTAGTCTGGTCAAAAGAATCGCACTTCTGTTAACTAACTAACATATACAGATTCACCCGTGAACATCAGAGCCACACGTCCTTGTCGAACTTCTCATTCTAGATTCAACCCCCCTTTCCTGTTATAATAAGCTCCACCCTTATCTTCTGTGAAGGCTGTACACTAGATGTTGGAGCGTGGCCGTGTGGACGCGTGTTCATTCAGGCATTCCACAGGAGCGTTAGTGAGCTCAGAGGCCGATGTCGGAGTGTCGAGGAGACTCCGGATCTACAGCGGTTCCACCCGAAGGTGGAGGTTCTGCGCAGGACACTCGAGTTCTTCCGCTCCAACACACTCTTAACACACCAGCACTTCATCTTCATGTCATCATGTTGTCATGCTGGAACAGGTTTGGGGTTCTCAGTTCCTAAGGAAACTGCAACAAAGATTTTCTATACAGCTGTGTCCTTTGCATCTCCAGGGTCGAGGGTTCGATTCCCGCCTCGGGTCCGTGTGTGTGTGTGTGTGTGTGTGTGTGTGTGTGGAGGTTGCATGTGCTCCCTGTGCTTGGTGGGTTTCCTCTGAGTTCTCCTGTTTCCTCACAAAGACATGCAGATTAAGTTAATCAGCGTTCCCAGATTGGCCGTAGTGTGTGAATGAGTGTGTAAATGTTCATCAGAGGTCCTGCCGAGGTCGTAAAGATGCGAATAAATACTGTGGTAATCACCATTGGCCTCCACGGTCACTAGTTAGACTACAGAGAATCCTAGATGGATGGATGGATGGATGGATTTGTATCAGTTCTTTTTCTTTCTTGTGTACTTTTTATTTAAATACATTTGCCTTCTTCCTTCTATTTTATTTGAATTATTCTCCTTCTTTAACTCACTCTCTTGCCCATTTTTGTCTATCCATTGATCATTTATTGATCCAGTTATCCATCTGACAGCAGCACACCACTTTTTGTTGTATACTGTAACTTTGCACGTGAATTAATTTTTATTTTTGATTTGTATTGGACGTATTTAACTTTGTATGTTTGTGATTGGCGTGTTATGAACATGGTGAAGAGTGAAATGTTCGATCTCTTTGTCCTCTGTGTGTGTGTGTGTGTGTGTGTGTGTGTGTGTGTGTGTGTGTGTGTGTGTGTGTGTATGTGTGTGTGTGTGAGTGTGTGCATGTGAGACTGTGTTCCCTGTAATGGATTGACTCCCTGTTCAAGGTGTACCCCACCTCATGCCCAAAGATGTGGTACACCCTGGACTGGGATAGCCTCCAGGCTGGGAGGGGCTCCAGGCCCCACAACCCTGTACAGGACAAGAGCTACAGAAGATGAATGAAGAAATGAATGAAAGTGTGCTTTTAACATTTAGAGAAGAACCATACTGTATGTGGGTGTGATGGCCTGGGGTGTACATACTTTTAGGCATGAAGTGTAACTCTAAATATGTGTATGTGTGTGTGTGTCTGGGGGGGGGGGGGGGTAAAAGATAGATAGATAGATAGATAGATAGATAGTGTATACTGCTACAAAGCAATAGGATTGAACTCCTGAGTGAAACTAAAGACTTCTCACTCCTGTGATGGAATGATCGAGTGGAGGAGAAGAGAAGTGTGAGGAAAAGAAGGAGAGATGGACAGATTTGTGTTGATGTATTTACCTTTTGTGCACCTCTACTGTTCAGGGAGCTGCCGTCTCCACAGCAACAGCACCAATGTCTGTGTGTGACACACGACTGTCTCTGGATGTCCAGAGAGGATCCCCAAGGACCTGCTGTCAGAGTGAGGACACACACACACACACACACACACACACACACACACACACACACTGCTTGAATACACCCTCTTTACAAATAACAAACTTACCCATTACAGACAACTCCACACACACACACACACACACACACACACACACACACACACACACACACACTGTAACACACACATTCGATGTTCACATAAAAAAAAAAACTATTAAAACCAGTAATATAAATAAGTAAACCAATAAATAGTATAACTTAAATAGAATCATTATTATTATACTTTATAAACAAGATACTGTTTGTACAATGTATATGAACCCAATTAAACATATATGTATGTTATAAATATATACATATAAAGAATATTTTAAAACACCAGAAGATATATATATATATATATATATATATATAAAGTAAATGAATAGAAATAATATAATACTAATTATGACGCCACGGGGGTTTAGTGGTTAGACCTGGTGCCCTGCAACTCCAGGGTTCTGGGTTCAATTCTCACATCAGGTCTGTGGTCATGGAGTTGCTTATAAAGTCTCCTGAAACCCAGTTTTTTTTCTTCTTTTTAAATAATTAATGTCAAGAGTTTGTTTTTATGTAGTATTGTCTCCCGTGATGTGGAGCACACTCACTCACTTACAGCACACACTGCTTTATCCAGTATACAGGGTCACGGGGTGGGGGGGTCCTGTCTCAGAAGACCTAAGCAAGGTACACCCTGGACACACACACACACACACACACACACACACACACACACACTCTTATTTACACACTACAGGCAATTTGGGAACACCAACTAATCTAATCTGCATGTCTTTGGACTGTGGCTGGACCCGGGTACCCAGAGGAAACCGACAGAGCACGGGGACAACATGCAAAATCCATGCACACAGATCAGAGGTGGGAATCGAACTCGGAGCCTGGAGGCGACAGTGCTAACTACTAAGCCACCGTGTCCTCTGTTGTGTAGATGCTAAGCCTTTTTTGTAAATTCCTGGCGAGGACAAGGACGAGGCAAGACACAGGAAGAACCTAATAAGGACATATTAACAACAGCACTGAGTAATTAACATGATCATTGCCATGTCACTGCATTGTTGCTCCGTTAATGGAGTTCTCGCAGCGCCCTCTACAGGCTCGCGCTTTGACCATGGTAGACACTGTAGAAGACCACTTTAGGTTCTTATTCAATTGTTCTGGTGTATGAAACACTTGCAGCAGGTTATCAGTGTGTCTATGTCTCCTTCAGAGAATTTTGTTCAAATTCCGCATAAAATTCCTCGCACCATCTTCGCGGTCTTCGCTGCAGTGTGACGAGATCTAAGTTTGTATTTTAATAAATAAACTCTGTGTGTAATGTAAGCAAGTGATTAAGGTGATACAACTTACACTAAGTCCATCCATGATTAAAAATAATTTGCATAAATTAGCACAAATTTAATTACAACATCTTGATAATCAGCTAAACTTGGGCCAAGTGTGTGTGTGTGTGTGTGTGTGTGTGTGGGAGTCTGCGCACTTATATACTCAGAATGAAAACACACTCATTAGTTCACATTGGTCACTGTGAAATGTAATCTAATTAAATTTAATTGAATGTATGTTAATGTATGCATACTAATCATTTCTCCATTGGTGGAATAAACAGGAGTTAATGCAGGTGTTTATTATGTAGTTAATATTCAAACTATTAATTAACACAAGTGTTGATTACATTATTAGCATTACTCACGCTGCGGTATTAATGTAATTAATGCAGTAAATACCTGCAACTCCCTCCAGTCATTTGCTTTGACTGGTGCTTAATGTCACTATCAAAATCACAAAAGTATGTGCACCCACCTTTGCCACAAGTCAATTCATGAAATTTCTGCTCGGGTAGATTTGACCCGTTTAACTCAAAGTGCTATTATTGTGAAGTGGAAGCTGTTGGAAACAAAACAAAAACAAAACAAAACAAAAAAAAAAACAGCTCATCCATGAAGCGGTAGAGCAAGAAAACCTCTGGTAGCCGCATCAGCACAGGAACTGAGCATCAGGAGCTTCGGTGTAAGTGGTGTAAAGCCGTGACACTGGACTCTGGAGTAGAGGGAACAAGTTCTCATGTTCTCATGAGTGATAAATCACGCTTCACTGGCTGGCAGTCTGATGGATGAATCTGGGTTTAGGGAATTCCAGGAGAACGCTACCTGCTGGACCAGTAAAGTGTAGTGGAGGAGGGATGATAATGGCCTGGGGCTGGTTTTCTAGGGTCCCCTTAGTTCCAGTAAAGGATGGTTTTAATGTTAATGCCACTGTATACCAAGACATATGACACAATTTAAGTTTTTCAGCTTTTTACGGTATGAATAGTAAAAAACCCACTTGAGTTCCAGCATGACAACAGCGGTGTGCACAAACCGAGCTCCGAGGGCATGGTTTGATGAGTGTGTTTACAGAAGATCATCCAGTGGTATCACAGAGCCCGTCGGGATGAACTGGAATATTGATGGTAAGCCAGGTCTTCTCACTCAGCATGCTGACCTCAGTAATGCTCTTTCCACTCATCACCAAAAACTCACAGACATCCTTGACATCCATGAGAAGTGTAAAGTGTATGCCTTTGTGAATAGTTTATCGTTACACTTCTTTCTACAATACGTTGAGATGCTGAGATATGTCTGAATTGCACTAGTGTAAAAAGAATGGTCATTTTAGTTTTCCATTAGTTGCGTTACAAATAAAACCTAAAATTGTATTTTATATCAACATTAATATTGATATAAATGTCAAATGCAATGAAAAAGCTTTATTGTCTGGAATCAGTAATTAAAACCATAATAATTAGACAATGAGAGGAAATTTCACAGAACCTGAGGAGGAAAAAACAAAACAAATGGTTTCGAACGTTTCCATTAAGAAGCTGCTTTCTGATGATGTCAGAACACTTTACAACAGGAAAGGTTTCGCCGCTGACTGTTAGACAGCACTGAAACTGGAGACTCCTTCCATAAATTATGTCAAAAAAAGTCAACATGAGTGATTACCCGCATTTTTAATCCTCAAAGTTAACGCTGTAAATGTCTCTGTGAACAATCTGTTACTATGGAAACGCTAATTAACTAACCAATCAGAATCGAGACCTCAGTATCACTCATGTGAAGAAACATTTCCTTAACGAAATGGATCCTTTCCTCTTTGCCTTTGAACACAGTGTGTGAAATGGTGAATGCTCGGTTGTGTTTAGGAAGGACATGGCGAATAGACGACCCTGTTCCTTTCTTTTTTTTTGTTTTGTGGGAGTGGGAGTGTGTCAGGAGGAGCAGATTGGAGCTCGCCCAGCCTATTAAAGCTGACAGTCCTGCCTGATTGCACCTCTCTCCTCAGCTCGCCTATTGACTGTGGTTACGATGTAGCTTCCCATTTCCTGCTGAAATAAATTAAAAGTCAGAAGTAATTTGCCTGATGTGGGATGCAGGTGGATTTTTTTTCGCCTCTCCCCCCACGTCCTGGCCTCAAACTTTCTGAATAAAACATTCCACAGCCTGGAAAATCAATTGAAGCCCCTCTTTGATGAGAGAGGGCTTATTTTCTGCCAGTGACAGTTTTGTGGCAGGGAAAAAAGCAGGGATTTGATTAAAGCGTAGATAGTGAGAGATTGAGGTCTTGTTCCAGCCACGAGAAGGATCAAGGCCTCTAATCGTGTCTCCAGCGATGCTGAGAGCTAAAACGCCGGCTGGCCACGTTCTTACTAGAAACTCTGATAGGACCTTGACGTTGAAATTAAAATGAATATATCATTCCTGTCTCTCACTGCTGCTGCTAAATCACAGATTTTATATATACAACATCGACTTGTGTATCCGAGCTGGTCTCAGGGGTCCATCTTGAAAATCCTTGTCTTTTTTTTTTTATTAGTATTGACCATGCCACTGGGAGTAAACAATAAACTGCCTCAGAGGGAAACATCCTTGTGGACAGTTTATTTTTCCCTAGTGAAACAAACCTAAAAATCCATTCACGCCCAAGAACCCCAAAAACAGGAACGACAGAAAAGACTCGAGTAACGCCTCTCAGATCAGCCAAAGCTAAATTTTTGTTGAAGTTCGTAATTCCCCAGTAGTTTTTTTTTTTCTTTTTCTTTTCTTCTTCCTCATCTTTTTGCTTTTGTAACTCTGTCTGAACGTCTAACACGTCCTCAAACAACCCGTCTCCACGTGAGCTCCTGTTCAGAGCAAGGTGAACCTCAGCCACATCAAACACGCTTTCATGTTGCTTTTATTTCTGTTACATTTCAGGGATTGCATAAACCCTCTTCCCGATGCCTCATGCATGTCTCGCCACCTTGTCCTGAAGGTGATATTCCATAGAGGTGAGGATGAAATTCCCACCGGAGCGTCTGGAATTCCGCTGGAGAAAGGGAAAGTAAGAGCTGCTGATAAGAGGTCATGAGTCCTTGGTTTAGATCTTCAGATGTTTCTTGTTTTTCCCCAGGCCCATTGTTGAGAAGAAGCCTGCGCTTGAAGTGCTTTCACAGGTGGTCAAGGCCTCGGGCGAACCTCTGATGCCGCTTCGCTTTTTATTATCAACTTCCTGAGGTAATGAAAAGAGACTCGGATCAAAGACGAGCAGGGGGAAGCTCCTGAGTGATGAAACTGTCTGAGGCAGGAGGATTCACCTCCAATTCATTGCCTACAACAAGTCTGGATAAACAGTTAACACAGCTGAACAGGACCAACACATTTCAGCTTCTACCATTCCATCAATAAGCAGCTTACAGATAAAACCTTTTTCTTTTATGTTTTATTTCGTAGTCGTGCTTCAGGTTTTGAATGGTGATTTATTCTCACTATGTTTGAACGACACCATGGACAAACGATGAAGGTGAACATCTACACTGAATGCCTTGTGGAGATTTCTATTGCGATTTTTTTTTTTTTTTCCAACCAACACCACGTATTTAGATCACAAACCAGCCCATTACATGATAAACATTATCTATAAAGGACTGTGGGATTCTTACTGTACTGATGTAATTCTGCAACCGATTAGAGGTTATATGTCACTCACTCATCGTCTATACTGCTTTACTACCTCATTTTCGTCAAATACTACCTCAATATTTACACAGACTTAAGTTTTTTATAAGTTGTTATATTTTATATTTCAGATTTCCTATATGTTTTTGAAAACTTTTGTATCTGGCATCTTGTTTTATAGTTTAACTTCTCTATTTCCATTCTATTTCACTATTCACTATTTATTTCCTTATTTTCTTGTAAATAAAAAAAAAAAAATTAAGGTCACGGGGCGGTCGTATAAGCATTTCACTGCATATCGTACTGGTTATGACTGTGTATGTGACAAATAAAATTTGAATTTGAATTCATCCTGAATACAGGGTGACTTGAGGCCTGGAGCCTACCCCTGGGGCCTTAGGGGGGGCAGGGTGCCAATCCGTCCAGACATTACAGACTATTTGGGAACACCAATTAGCCTATTTCTTTTTAAAATTCTGATTAGGAAACAAATAAGAAAGTTTCCCAATAGCATGGAGTTTGAACTCCTCAACTCCTTTTTCACCAAGTGACATCAAATTAACATGATTCTCACAGCACAACGAGTAAACAGAGTAGATTTTCTTACATTTAAATGGTTTATACTGTAAAAAATAAATAAATAAATAAATAACTTGCTTTACATTAGGAGTTATTTAATTAATTAATTAAAAGTACAAAATCGATTTCATTGGGTTGACCCTCTTAATATGAATATTATTCATAAACATTATTGATTTTATTTTACAGAACTCATTAGCTGTACGTTCACTTCGCTACTTGAAATTTTCCTTTAAGAATGTGTGGCTTAAGATTTATGGTAATGTAACATGAACCCCCTGTGGGTCACCAGATACTGAGTTGTTTAGTCTAAAACCCTATACTGTACAGTATGTTGCTCCTTATAGCTACCTGGCTAGACTGTTGCTAACAAAATAGTTATTACAATAATTATAAGAACTCCAACTTCTCACATTTAGGCTTTACGCAAGTTTCTTTTTTTTATTAGCAACATACAAAAAACGTACAATATAATGCATAATATGGACATTAAAGCATATATTCCGTGTTTAAAAGGAAACACTGGGCCTCATTTATTGAGTTGGATATGAACACATTTATTTCTAAATTCTTCACACAAAAAAAAAGTAATGTGGTGAGATTCCAGGTAAATTTCAGCTTTTTTTTTTTATTATATTTTTATGGGTGTGGCTAAATGTACTGTAAATGTAAAACACAAATGTGCTCGATAAGTCAAGGGTGATTTATTTCTATAAACATACATCTTTTGATGTTTTGTTTTGTTCAGTGCACAGTCTCATTAAACAATTTTTTTTTTTTAAGTTTACTTCAAACGGGCGTGGTTCAATCTTGTAAACTTTCTCAGTAAAATCACATACTGTATAAAGATCTATTATAAAAGACCAAATGTCACATGGAAAGTTAGAGGACATTTCACTGACTGAGAAAGATCCCCATGAGTAGTATCGCTCATTCTTCAAGTCCAAAGCCCTTCTGGCCTTCTTGTAGAGAGAATGGACAAAATAAAAAAGAAGAATAAAAGAGGTAGACAAGCGTGGGCGGCTGAGCAGTAAGAGCCTTTTTTTTGCGCCGTGTCCCCCTGATGGTTCGCTCTTCTCACTAAAGGGGAGTTATCTTCCTCCTAACAAGCTTGATGCCGTCCTCTCTGGCTGTGCGACACAGAAAGTGTCGACTCTCCAGAGTGACAAAGGCTACGCGGCACCAATCAGGACGGAGCCGAGTCAGAGCTCGCGACACCGCCGCTGTGATTATGATTAATGTTCGGGGCGGATGGCAGGAGCCCGGACTTCTTTAGCTTCAGGGGGGGAGACATCAGTGGTGCTGTCGCATTAGATTGTGAGACATTCATTTTTTATGTCTCGGCTCTAATACTACATATTCATCACCAGAATGTGAGAAACAAATAGGTTCTTGTTCTTTTGGGGAATGAAAGAAAAGAGCTACTTGAATCTTTTTTTAAAAAATGCTTTCTTTGCGATCTCACACATACTGAGCCCTGGAGAGGCCACAAAAAAAAAGTTTTCTTTTTTTTTTTTTTTTTTTTTGTACACACAGTTTACTTTAACATGGCAGAGAATTGAGGTCAAGAAATACGCTCTATGACTTTTTAACTTTTCGAAACCCAATTTACCCAATTACAAAACTGAAAATATAATATCCTTTACAAGTATCTCTAACTTAATTTTTTTAGTGCAAGACAAAAAAAAAAAAAATATATATATATATATATATATATATATATATATATATATATATATATATTATGATTTAGTTTCTGGCAAATTTGGACATTACTGTTTTGTATAAAATGAAAACTGAGCCAGCTGCATAATGGCTTAGTGGTTAGCATTGTAGGCTTGCACATCCTGGTTCTGGGTTCGATTGAGTGTGAGTGTGCCCTGCGATGGATTGGCATCCTGTCCAGGGTGTTTCCCGCCTCGTGCCCTAAGGTAAGTCTCTTGGGATAGGCTTCATGCTGCCCGCGACCCTGAATACAGAATAAATCGGTATAGATGATGAGTGAGAGTGAGAGTGAATAAACTGAGCCACATGTTAATTGTTTTGTTGGTCTGGTCAATAAATGACATTCTTTTTGTATTCGGATGGGAGGTTTGAAAAATGTCCAGAACACAACATTTTAAACCCTGAAACTTCCTAAAACATAATTTTTTTTTAGCTTTCTAGTCATTTTGGTGTTAAAATGGGAGCATGTTTGAATGACCGTCTTGGTCAAATCTCTAAAGCCAAGTCTGGGTAAAGCGGCGTAGGACTGATTCTTAATTGAATTCCTGATTGCATCAATCTTCACAAAAAAGCAGCCCTAAAGCATCTCTGATCCACCTCCAGATCTTACAGAGGGGTATCAGGTGCTTCTCTTTTGGCCAACTATGCTGAAAGTGTTTATGTACAAAACGTCTGATTTTGGTCTCATCAGCTCACAATTATATTTTCAATCAACAATAAAAAATTTTCAAACAACCTCATATTTTGAAAGAAGGAGATTTTGAAATTACAAGAATCTACTAGCAGCTAACAGGGAACATAGAAGAACATTAACGTTCCCAATCGGTTCTTAGAAGCTTCTGCTGCAGCTTAACATAACTAATGTTCATTTAACATTCTTAAAATAAAACCAAATTGAATGTTATATGAAACAAACTTAAAAACGTAATAAATTATAACATACATGGTAGAAAACATATGAGCTGGGATGTTTAAAATATTTACCCCTGAATCACCATCCCGAAGGTTTAATTCAGAATATAAACTTTTTATTTTGACTGTAAGCCTTTTTTTTTTTAATCCTTTATGATCTGATTTGTTCAGGTTGAAATCAAAACATCAGAATTTCAATGCAATTTGAATTCTTTAAAATGAAACCAACCATGTAAATGTAAAAAGAAGAAATAATAATAATAATAATAATAATAATAATAATAATAAACCTTAGCAAGTAACATATCTTTAAATATGTTCATTCCAATATTTCATATTATAAGAATAGAATTAATCAAACATAATAATAATAATAATAATAATAATAATTCAATCTACATTATTTTAATAATTTTATTAGTGTTCTTCTACATTATCTGCCATTGCAATAAACCACGAAAAAACATACCTTTGTCTAAAGTAAACAGCTAAACCTAAAAATCAAAGTAAATTAAATGTTAAAGACAGTTTTAATGTCTCACGGCATAGTGTAACTCCTCAGATGAGGATATCCAACCTGGAGGACTTTAGTGATTGATTAAATAAATCAGCAGTTTCGGTGGTAATACATTGATGTACTTATGGCCAAGTGTTCTCTTATACCACAGCAATGTGCCATTGATAACAATTTGCTAATCAACAAAAAGGAAAAGGTACATTGGACTTTTTAATTTAAGTTGC
Organism: Clarias fuscus; assembly: GCA_030347435.1. Classification (NCBI taxonomy): domain Eukaryota; kingdom Metazoa; phylum Chordata; class Actinopteri; order Siluriformes; family Clariidae; genus Clarias; species Clarias fuscus. Next base: position 22,487,418 of record CM059228.1, read on the forward strand.
TTTGGACATCCAACTTGATCGCCCTAGCAGCAAACATTTAGCTCTTGAACATGATCGTGATCACAAACAACATCTTCTAACAGTGCTGCCTTCGCTGTGTCCTCCAAATCTCACATCACAATCACATCCCCAATGACGAAGTGCACAATCAGACCGTGACTCGAACCCGAGCTGACATCACCACTGAATATACTGTAGCATGTTAAGTTTTGTTACATCAAAAACTTTCTCAAAATCTCTCAGAATATGATGTGTTTTAACCCAGATAGCACAAGCTAAGATGTATTAATGTGCACATTACAGGCGCATCCACATTAGAGTCAGTCACTCGAGTGCAAAATTGTCCTTAAAAAAAATTGAGTGCAAAAACAAACAAACACGCAACTGAATAAATAAATGAATGCATACTTGTCATGACCTATATACCTATACCCGTGTCTTAGGCCGGAAACAAAAGCAGACAATGCGGCCGCCTCTCTACCTCTTTCCTTTGTGAGGTAAATAAGCTTCCACTCCTTCACTCTGCGTCTTTCACACACTGTGCACATGGCTTGAAGCGTCGTTTTGAAGATACAGACTCTGTCACAGGAATCATGCCAAATACTTCTTGCAGAATAGCGCATCGGCGTTTGATCAAAGCCAAAAACGTGTCAATTTTGTGAGCATTAGAGTGAAATAACGTATGATGAAACTGTCAGAAAGTTGCCGCCACTCTCCTCTGCATCTTAAAAGAATTATTCTGCTCTCTCTCTCTCTCTCTTTGGCTTTTTTCTTTACTGTAATGCACAATAGATGACACCTTCAGGGCATCCAGCATTCACTGTCCTGGCCTTAAAGTAAATGATGTGGGATTAATACGAGGCCTTGAATGTACCACAGAAAAGCAGCTGACAAAGACGTTTGCTTGCTGCACGATTTAACAACACGTTAATCCTCATAACTAATTCATTCAATAACATATTAAACAAATGGCAGGGGTACGGTCCTGTCTGCGAACCTGCTCTTTTTTTTATCTGCCTTTCACTTTTTCCTTCATCATAATCTGTCACTTGAGAAGATGAACACATTCTAGTGCCTCTGATTTTGTATTTTTTATTTTTTTTTATGATGGCCGAACAGAGCTTTAAACCCAGTGGTCAAGAAAGTAATCATCAGCTTCAGCGAGAATAAAACTCATATCTAATAATGGCGAGGCCGTGTACGCTAAAATGGACCTTTTCTATTTCGGCGTGGTAAAAAAATACGTTAAAATAAATCGACTGTACAACCTGCTGACACTATTACTGACTCGGCTTTAAACTGCTTCTTTTATCTTTTAATAAACTCAAAGCATGGTTTTAATTAGAACTTTATATTAGTATTATTATATGCATACCATGTAAAAAAGTTCTTTCAAACACAATAAACTAAGAATAAGGCGTCACAACAAGCAAATGAAAGAAATTTGTTAATGTTAATATATGTAATATTTTTACATTTCTTATAATATTTATGATAAATAACAAAATAATTTTCGAGCTCAGACATGATTCAGAATAATACTTCGTTTATGTTATGGGCTTAAAGATGTGCCCATGTTTCCCAGGTACACAGCCACTAGTCTGAGGTCATTTTTAATGCTTTATATTTTAATCTTTTATTACAAATTTCATAATAAAATAAAATAAGTTTATGCAATGCAATACCCAAATATGAATACAGTGGAACCTTGGATTACGAGCATAATTCGTTCCGGAAGTGGGCTCGTGTTCCAAAACACTCGTAAACCAAATCTTCATTTCCCATAAGAAATAATGAAAACTCAAATTATTCGTTCCACAGCCCCAAAAAATAAATACATAAAAATAATTAAAACAAACACACACACACACACACACACACACACACACACACAGGTGAGAGAGTGATGCTTGGTGTCAAAATAAGAGTCGCATGCGTGATACATGATACTCGGCGCTCGTAAACTAATACTTGCTCGGTTTCCGATTAAAAATTTATTAAAAATCTTTGCTCGGTTTGCGGAACACTCGTAAACCACGTTATTCACAATCCGAGGTTCCACTGTAAATAAATAAATTAAATTGATGAGAAAGACACTATTTCATTGTATAGTAAACTAGCGTAGGAAGTACTGTACGTGTCATTGATGGTTAAAAAGTTAAAAGGTTAAATCTAAAAATAATCCGATGAGCTTTAATGTAATCAGTGATATTATTATTTAAGGTAAAATCCAAGTTGTACTTTGTTTGTCATTGGTCAGATACACCCCCTGTTTAAAGTATATTATTAAATCCGCATACAACTGTACATAACATCACTTTTACATTTTGGTTTTAGCCCTCTGTTCTGGAATTTTACACATCTTTACCTTGACCTGCTGTGGATATGTTTGAGCTAAAGAGCCGTTGTTTCAGCTCATACTGGCACTTCACATTACTGCTTTTATTAACTCCACAGTTTCGAAACATATGAGATAAACTGGTTTTAAACTTCCTGCAGAAAGAATAAACATGGATAGATCTGTCCACACATCTTTGAAGGTTCAGTTTACATAGTTTACTTTCCTTTTTTTTTGTTTGTTTTGAGAAATCCATGATGTGTCATGCATTTGATTCGTGAGTATTTTGGCGCCTTGTAAGTGCATTACGGTCTTTCTGTGTTTTCTGTATACCCATACTCATATGGAAAATTATTAAGTACTAAAAATGCTATGACATAATCTGGCACATAACTTCTCATAAATTCACTTCTACTAAACATTTTGATTTCATTAGATTTCAAGTTCTATATAAAACATGTCTCTAAGCACTATTTATTACTCATATGCTGGATTCTGGTGTGCGTGGATTCCTCATGCATTATTACAATAATTCTGACAAACTATAAAAACACACACACACACACACACACACAAACACGCAGAGACCGCATGTTACAAGGTCATACACACTGTAACTGCATGAATATCAGATCATTAAGGAGATGTAACTGATAAAAAAGAGGATGAATGTTTTTATCACATCTAAACAGACCACAGAAAAGCTTTGTTTATGCTAGACTTCATTTTGGATAAAAATATGAACTGATGAGCAGAACTCCAGTCTTGATATACAGTACTCTTACTGGACTTCTATCTGTGATGGACAGATTTAATATACTTTACCTAGACCAGGTCTCTTTCAGAAATATTGTAGAAAAATGGAATTATGAGATCAAAAATGGAGAACAATTGAGATCAAAAGTTCTTGTTTTTCTAAGAAAAGACATTCTTGCTTTTTAAAATTATTTTAAATATTGTTTTTTTTTATTTTTATTTTCAAGTTTACAAACTAATTTCTTGTGTTAAGTCAATAACAGCTTTTACAAAAAAGAAATCTTTTTTTTGGTTGTTTTTTTTGCAAAAGGCTATTAATGAAGGATCCTTGACACACTTGGCAAACACACTGAATCTTGTCTCCCATTAAACCATTAAACAATGACTCAGCAACCAACCCAAAGACACAGAACCTGTTGATCTAAAACCAGATTAATTTCCACTTACTATAATGTATGAGGACTTTTGGGACAGCTCGGATTTCAATTCTATTGAAGATCATTTCACAATAGAAATGAGACTCAGATTATTTTAGCTTTTATCTACACATTTCTTTTGTGTTTCTTTTTTTATTAGTGAAATTGCATGTAGTTAATGTTTTCATAAATAAAACCCACACAAAAAATTCTGTTTTGATTGATAAAAATTTCTTACACTTTAATAACCTTGTTTATGTTGATAAACAACAAACACCTATAAAGTACCAAGCATGCTCAGAGCTTAGCTGATTTGGATTTAGTATAAACTCCATAAAAGATAAAAGAACAAGAATGGTAATAATAATAAATAAATAATAAAATTATTTAATAATGTACATTGATCAACCTTAACATTAGGACCACTGTACGGTGAACACTTATGAACATCTATACACCAGCATATTGGTAACAGGATCATGGGCAGCCAAGGACAGTCTGTCTGGTCCAATCCCACAGAAAGGTCAGTGCGGCACAAATTGCCAAAAAGTTAATGCTGGCTGCAATAGAAAGGCCAGAACACCCCAGTGCACCACAATGCACCCCGTACGGGGCCCAGCAAAGGTCCCAAGGTCCCTGACTTGCTTTCAAACTCCTCAAACTCCAATCTGATCGAACCCCATGGAATGCACAGGACAAACAAATACAATCCACAGAGGCTGGTTCCAGACACCACAGCACCCCCAGAGGTCCTCATTAAATATATTCTTTCATTAATACCAATAAAATAAAGTGACTGGTTTTCACTACAGGGTTTAAAAGGTACTCTACATCCCTGGCCTAATAAGCTAGCATGAGGAAGTCTTATACTATAGGTGGAGACCAAGGCTCTTCTATCTAGTCACTCTAAGAGGCCCTTATATACTTTAAATACATAAGGGCATCTACTAAACATTGCAAACCTTGTAAACATATATAACTCATGTTAATGTGATAAAGATATTTAGATAGTTTTGAAGTGTATCATGTTGGGGTTTTCATTCATTAGTCATCTTTTAATTAGACTTCTCGCACTCTGAAGTATGACACACAGGTTTTTGTAATTCACAAGATTTCAATTAAAAAGCTTTTTGTATCCAGCTTGGTACACGAACCCCTCGGTTAGTATTTTGCATTTGTAGCCATATACAGTCTTCTCACAATATTTTGCTGGAATTTTTGCTCTTCTCTTCCTGACAGAACTGGGGTATTCCTCTTGTCAGGTTTGTGGACCTCGTCGCACTTTCACACTTCAGTCGATACATTTCCCGAGGGATTCAGTTCAAGGCTTGGTGACGTTTGTATTTCAGGATCGGATAGCACCAATTGACACGCCAGCACCTTGAATCTTTCAGACCAATGTTCATTCATGCCTGCATTAAAAATCAATCAATCAATCACTCAATCAATCAATCAATAACAACAACAAGAACAACAATAATAATAATAAGAAGAAGAAATCCTATCTGAGCCCTAAGGTCCCATTTTATAATATAAATTATAAAAATATAATATATATATTTTTAATATAAAGTTGCTTAGATTTTTTTGTGCAATTGTGTAGATGTTCATGGTATCTTAAGTACTTTGAAAAGTGCTCTGAAGAAGGAACGTCTTGGTTACTTTCTTGTAACCCTGTTTCCTGAAAAAGCGGGAACAAGATGCTGCGTGAAAATGCTATGGGAACATCTCTTTGTTTAACCTGTTGTGAAGCATGTGTGTAGCAAACACACCAAATTTTGGCTTATTTTTTGTCCAGCCACGCCAGCCAGCAGTGCGTCATTGGAGTGCAACATCTCGTTCCCGCTTTTTCAGGGAACAGGGATACAAAGTAACCTGAGACGTTCCCTTTCAAAAGCTACAATCGATGCTGCATGAAAACGCTATGGGAATGAGAATACCAATGCCTCCGCACTGCAAATGTCTGGACCCCCAGGTTGTGTTGCATGTGCGCACAATAGCCAAAGAGGTCTCAGACATAACGTTGGGATGCTGACTCGAGGACCCGCTCGAGTCAGCATTTTATAGTTTGGACATCCAAACTATAAAATCTGAAAAATGTGTGTGGAGAGGACCAACTTGCTGTATCACACACTTGCTTCAAGGGGACACCTCTTGCCAGAGAAGCTGATGAGGCAGTCACCCTGGTCGAATGAGCCTTGATTCCTAGAGGCGAAGTGTGACCACACGCCTCATAGGCTAGGGCAATAGCATCTCTCACTCAATGTAACATTGTTTGTCTAGTGGCGTCCCCCACCTCCCCCCCCCCCACCCCCCACCGTTTGCGGCCCCCATAGCAAATGAAAAGCTGCTCTGACTTACGCCACTGGCTAGTGCGGTGGACATGAATCTGAAGAGCACATACTGGTCACAGTAAATGAAGTCTTTCATGCTCCGGAGCTGTAAAAGGCGGAGGACAGAAGGTTTTGAGAACAACTGGGTGCAATCAGACCTTTGAGCACAATAGCTAAGTCCCACGAAGGGACCGTCACTCTAGTGGGCGGCCTCAACCGTTTAGCTCCACAAATAAAACGGGCAACTAAAGGGTGCTTTCCCACAGAAACGCCATTGGTCAGAACATGACAAGCCGAAATAGTGGCTACGTAAGCTCTGAGAGGACTAGGGCATAAGCCTGAGGACAACTTTTCTTGCAGAAACTCCAGCACTGAGACAATTCAGCTGTGGACTGGGTCTACATGTTTTGCCATGCACCAACTTTCAAATACACTCCATTTGAGGGCATAAGTTCTTCTAGTGAAGGGAGCCCTAGCACTTAGAATAGTTTCAATTACGCTGGCTGGAAGACCAGCATCTCTTAGTTGGTCCCCCTCAGGGGCCAGATGTGAAGGCTCCAGAGCTCAGGCCGGGGATGAAATATTGTCCCCTGCGCCTGAGACAGAAGATCCCTCTGGAATCACCCACGTTAAGCCGTCGAGAAGAGATATTTGATCCGAGAACCATGCTCAGGTTGGCCAACGGGGTGCTATCAATAAGAGGCGCAAACCCTGTTGACTGACTCTTGCTAGGACTCCCGGGAGCAGAGCTATCTGAAGGCATAATCTGGGCCACGTATGGGCCATCGCGTCCAGACCCAGGGGAGCTGGAGAAGTCGGAGAGTTGTAAAGGGGACATTGTGCTGTTTCTTGCGAGGCAAAGAGGTCCACCTCTGCTACATAAAATCTCTCCCAGATTTAACTACTTAGGGGTGGGCACTTAGCCACAAATGAAACTATCTCATGTACAGAAGGCCCAAAGGTATCACCGTGGACGCAGCTGCCATGAGAGCTATAACACTCTGAAAGTAATGAACAATCACTTTCTGGCCTAGCCTGATTTTCTTTAGGGTATTGAGAATGGATTCGACACGCGCAGGAGACAGCCTGCATTGCAATCGAATTCCATATGACACCCAAATACGTTGTCCTCTGAGCAGGAAAGAGAACGCCTCTCCTGGTGTTGCGTCTCAATCCTAAAGAATGGAGGTGAGCTAGGACGACATCTCGATGTTGAAGCGCTAGCTACTAAGACTGAGCCAGTATCAGCCAGTCATCTACATAATTCAGAATAAGGATGCCCTGGAATCATAGAGCCAGAGCTGCATCCGTGCATTTTATATATGTGCGGGGTGACAAGGCTAGGCCAATTGGAAGGACCTGATATTGGTAAGCTTCGCCCCCGAAAGCGAACCTCAGGAACTTCCTGTGTTGTGGCAATATTTCTATATGAAAATATGCATCCTTCAGGTCGATTGTAACAAACTAATCCTCTGGTTGAATTTGAGAAACAATCATTTTGGCAACATTTTTATGTTCAGCCCACGAAGATGTAAAATTGGACGCAACCCCCCATCTCTCTTGGAAACCAGGAAATACTGACTTTAGTACCCTAGGTCTCTGCTCTGGAAGGGGACCATGTTCTAGCAGATGCGCTCGTTCCGGTTTCATGGGAGTGGAGACCACGCCATTGAAATGTGAAGACGATGTGCAAAATTAATCCTGTAGCCTATTTCTAAGTGCTTTGTACCTAGGGAGACATACCTGGCAATAGGTTCCCCGCTGCCAGCCTCACTGAAAAGGCCACAAGTTTTGACACTGAGGCTAAATGTAGGGGTGTTAGGTGTTCGGTATCCTGAAACATGTCATGAAATGTGAAGCATGCCTGAAACCTGGGCACGTCAGCCTTAGAACTTCTTTTTGGCAGAGATGATGCTCCTCAGGTCCGATCTTTTTGAGGCTGATTGCGAAGCGCGGCGAGTCCCTCCCCAGTCTCTACGAGGGAGTACCCGGCTCGCCACACTCTCCTTCTGTGCCTCACGCCTCGTGGGGACCAGAGCTGTCGGGACTGGGTGCCTGACAGTCCTGACTCCTGAGCACGGTAGGGGAGAAACCTCACAAGGCCTGCTCGTAGAACTTCGTCTCCCGAAACCTAGTGGCGGCGGTGTTTACTGCATCGCCAAAGAGGCCGGAAGGCAAGATGGGGGCATCAAGGAGGAAAACCCGATCCCTGTCCTTGATGCCCGTGAGGTTAAGCCATGGGGCATCATCATATAACTCTGCATCAGATGACGTCACCTGATCGAGGTTATATACAGTAAGCCAAAATTTGGCGTGTTTGATACACACATGCTTCACAACAGGTTGAACAAAGAGATGTTCCCATAGCATTTTCATGTAGCATAGAGTGTAGCTTTTGAAAGGGAACTGGATTAGTGCAGGTCTATAATTCTTTCCTGAAAACTGAGTTGCTTTGAAAGCTGAGTTGTTTTATTTATTGATTGATTGTAGTTTCAGGCATACAGTGCTGTTAGCGGTATGGTAGGATATCTACAAATCTAATTAACTCTTATTTTGCCAAGAAGTTCATGCTTTAATTTCTCAAATCTTCCAGATCGTTTAAAAAGACATACTTGGTGTATGTAAACATCTTATTTAGTGGATCTCTGTAATAGTAAGTTCATCCTGAAATAAATCCGTGTCTAATTTTTATTTATTTTTAATTGACTGCTGATGTGAACAAAGTAGACTTTTTTAGTAGTATTTTTTTTCCTTCTTCTTTTGGCCATTCCTGTTATTGGTCGCTTGAGAAGTGGATTATCTCCTTATGTTTGATTTGGCATAGTTTTTTTTTTTTTTTTTTTTAAGTTTGTCCTCACTTTACCTAGGATGGGGACCTTTGCTGAGAGTGCACCGAATGGCTCCACGTCAGGCAATCTTGGGTCTTCCTCAAGTCAGGTTAAGATACTCTAGTTGTAATAATATGGCATGTACAGTAGACTCACTTGTTGATTTGGAAAAATGCATGACATAAACATTTTCCCTCAACTGTGTAAAACATGGGCATTTTATTTAGGTTATATTTCCTCTCATCTACCCTGTGCCTGTATAAATAAAACCCATAGGGAGACATGGGAATAAATCTTGACTTTATTAAAATCTAATTTATTAGGCATTTGGTTTTGCCTGGATGTTTATTTATTTATTTATTTATTTATTTATTTATTTATTTTACTTTTTATAATATTTTTTTAATCGAATATCCCTTCACATTCATAAGGATAAAAATCTCTTAATGTGGTTTATTATAATGCAGTTTAATATATTGGTGCATACCCGTTAGTCGTAAAGGTTTTGGGTGCAGGAGATAGTATTAAAATGGTATATGGTGAGAGCTAAAATAAATAAAACACAGGAAAACCAAAAATAAATAAAGAAATTGAGCTAAGAGGAGGATCTCTAACAATGAAGAGTGGTTTCTACTAATACTGCTCACTGTCAAGAATGTAAGTATATTGGGTATTTTTATTTTTTAATTGCTGTAAAATCTAAAGCCGTGCCCTGCTTCCATGAAATGAAGACAAGGGTTAAACATTAAGCGAGTGAGAATCATAAGCCGAGTCTCTGCTACTGAATGATTCTCGGACTCCCAGGCGAAACCATTCAGCTTAATTGCTTTAACCTTCCTCATCCGGCCCGCGGTAAATACGTTTCTAATTCATCATTTTCTATATTCCATGGTTCACTCGGCCCAAATATGGGGAAATCATTTGAAATTCTCCACTTGATGAGCTTCTACTCAGGAGTAATTACTTCGGCACAATAAATGGGAGTGCAGCGGCGTATCGTGCAGCCGAGGAGGGGAGGGAGGCAAAGAGGAAGAGGCTGTAGGAGGATAAAAATACGCCTCTTTTCATCTCCTTTTTCACTCCCTCCTCGATGATTTTGCTCCTTGCTGCCATTACGAGTCATAAGCTCATAAAACCTAAGTTTAATATGAGAAAGTGCATTTAATATAAGGAGCACAAAACCAAGTGGCAGGCCAAACACCGAAGCTGTGCTTCAATGAATGTTTGTTTCTGTTTATAATGCATCAAGTAAAAAAAAAAAATTATTAAACAGGTTTCCAACTCTAACCAACACAATCTGAGTGATTTAGCTGGTCTAGCTAGAAAACATAAACAGGGACAAATCATTCCGTTAAGTGGTTAAGATTCAGGATAAACCTCAGTTGTAAGCTTCTGGATGAAAGTTTGAAAGATTCTCTAAAATAAAGAGGCAGCTTCCCAACGAACAACGTGTGTATTTCTAAGAAGGGTGATATTACTGCAGAGGTGACAGGCTGAGCACAAGACTCATTCTATCATTTGGAGTAGATTTCCCATTAATAAAAAAAAGTACAAAAGCAATATAAATATGATTTCTTAATAGGACAAATAGTGCTTCAGGTTAGTGAATTCCTTCAGTGTAACATATCCAAACCTGAATAAACTATGATGACTTACACTACAGAGTTACACAGTTGACAATGTGGTTATTTTGACTCATAAAACTGTAAAGCATAAAAGGTGTACATAACTAAGTTCCCTTTAAATTACTGTATTCGATTACAACATGGTATTATAGATAAAATATTTCAGAAAATGAGGGAGGAAAACTTCCCATAGTGTGAAGATATGATCATGTGATGAGGGTCACTTGGCATCAGGATAAATCATTTACAAGTTCTGGGACCGAGGACTCCAGGGGGACCGAGTAACTTTGCTGACAGAACCTTTTCCAAACATTAATACAGATATTCTGATTTGCACAGATATTCTCAATGCAAAGTATTGAAAGATGCACAATCTGGCAACATGACAATTCTCAAGCTACAGTAAGTGAAGCGTAGGATGCAAATTATGTTTGTTTGATATTATAGCATGCTTTCCCTTAATAACTAAAATATTATAGAGGCATGTGGCGCAGTGGTGTGCACTGTGGCCTCGCATCTCCAGGGTTGAGGGTTCGGTTCCCACCGTGGGTTTGTGTGTACGTAGAGTTTGCATGTTTAGTAGGTTTCCTCGGGCTTTCCCTGTCTACCCTCACTTGTCCCTGAAGTCCCCTGGGATAGGCTTCAGACCGCCCATGACCCTTTACAGGATAAGCGATATAGAGAATGAATGAATTCTATATTTTTTGGGGAAAAAAATTATATGAATAAATATACTTGTATTCAATGCACACAGAATTTACTCCAAATTATAGACTAACTGACAAGTAAATGCCAGTGGATGGATGGAGACAGGGACACCTTCACTGCCAACAAGTCTGGCTCTTCTTCTTACCAACTTGTATGCCTTTAAAATATGTTAAGTTGACGCTTGATGTTTAACATGATTCCAAAACATGATCTGTTTATTTACAGTAACAATTCCATAAAAATCCAAATGAATTATTGTCTTAACTTAATGAAATGTAATATTTAGGACATTTGCAAAAGCAGGTCTGTACCCTGTAATGAGGTGGAGGAGACTTTATTTCTATTCATTTCTATTTATGTAGCACCAGCAATAAAAGGATTAAAATTAGAAGGACGAGCTAGTCTAGTAGCATACAGTAGCATTAGCACATAGAATAAGTAAGTCTAATCAATAGCAACAAAATGACAAAGGAATATGTAATACAAGGGCCTTAGATAATGATACTAGTCAAGAATAACATGAATCACCTAAACATGATCAGAACAAGGAGGTAAATACATTTGAAAATAGGAAATATGAACGAGGAACTCATGCACCTGGAGCACACCCCTGACACCCCACTATAAAATCTGGTAAATCTGGTTTACTAATGGGTTGAAATATCTCCAGTTTTGTTTTATTCCTTTATTTCTAAAATTTATATTCTCAAATATTGCTTAACTCTTAGATCTGTTTGTACAATTATTTTGGAATGCGACCGGAATAACATTCTGACAGGCTGCTTTTAGATGAACCGTGCAAGTGCTATTTTAGTGTTTTTCATTACCCTGACATGTCACACTAGTGTAGGAGTTCAGCAATAAAACCTGACACCTTTATTTGTACTTCTACCTCCTTATAGCTCCTCTACAAAATAAGTTGATTTTGATTGAGTGGAACATGACAGGTCAAGAAAACAAACAGACCAATATGCTAAAGTATTTTTTTTTTTACTATATAAAGATTCATACTATATACTATATGTATTTATACTAAATATTGTTTTTCATAAATTCATAAATCTCTGATTAAAAACAAGGCATTTTGGGTGGCATGAAATTCATAAGCATGTCATTTGAAAAACCCTAAGTATATAACCTTGTTCTCTTGATTATCAGTAAGTCAGTTATACATTTATGAAACTGTACTATTTTGTTCTGTAATGTTTCATGCGTAAAGTTTTGGAATAGTAAAGCCAATTATCCCGCGGCTGCACAAAAAAGAATGACTTGTGTATGTCATTCATGACATCGATTCACTCGTTTCAGGGCAAAAAAAATTTTTCTTACAAAAATATAGACTGCGTTTGGATAATTGGCACTTCCTCTACCCTCCTGATCCAGCAGCCTCTAATTTCTGGAGACGTGACCTCCAGAGAGGTGACAGGAATGTGGAGAACGTGGGATGGATGAAGGGATGGATGGATGATTAAAGCGTTCTGTGACACAGCAAGCTCAGCAGGTGAAAGTTAATCGTGTCAACATCACAGATGAGGACATGTTTATCCAATGTCATCCGGAGGAAGACGGAGAAAAGCCAGAGAGCAGCGTGTGGGCGTAGGAGAGGTACACTCAGCATAATTACCGCTAACGTTCTCCATCGCTACGGAAAGCAGGTGTTTTAAAGGTGAGAGAGAAGAGGACACTGTGGAATCATGAAGAAGGCTTGTTCAGCTGTGAAGAGCAGAGCAGCTGTTACACAACTGTTAGGCCAGTACTGTCTTTTTACGCGACTTTTTAAATGTGAGGCGCTAGTCAGGAAATGGCTGATAAAATTAGACAAACTCTGTGAGCTCTGTTAGTAAGGCAGAATGTTTAAAAGGCTTTCTCTGGAACATACTAAATGGAGTTTAAACGTGCACAAATCTTTTAGAGGCACTCCTCATACTTAATTTAATGATCCAACTGTAACTTCTCCACCAGTTACAACACCACTGTTAATCCAGTAATACCTTCCTATCAACCCTAGCATTAATACCACATAACATTAATTACATTAACATTGATTATTAATTATATTCCAGTAAACAAGAGACAGGATCATGGGCACCCAAGGCTCACCCATGCCCACGGGGACCAGAGGCCAGCCTGTACAGTTCGATCCCACGAAAAAGCCAATGTAGCACAAATCTGCAAGAATGTCAATGCAGGCCATGATAGAAACGCACCAGAACAGCCAGTGCACCACAGCACTCTGGCCATCGGACCCAGCAGGCAGATAGCCCAAGGCCCACAACCCGGGCTCCAAACTCACCAGATCCTAATCCAATTGAGCACCTATAGGATACACCTGACAAACAAGTCCGATCCTCTGAAGCCCCACCCCACAACTCACAGCACTGCTTTCTTCTTCCTATAACTGTATCAAGAACATGAACAGAGACGCCGGTGGACCTCCCAGGATCTCACAGTTGGCTGGGAATGTCTAGAGATTTAACAGGAAGAGCTAAGCACAATGGCTTAATTTTTTTTTTTTTGTCAATCCACCAGGAGAACTTGTAATTTACAGTATGTCAATGTATTATATACATTATGACATCCATGAAGACATTGTTAATCTTGGAAGAACTTTAGCATGAACTTGCTTTAGCATGACCAATGCTGCATCCTCGACATTCAAACATCAGATTGAGCTCACAAACACTCTTTTAGCTGAATGAACCGTAAAATTCACAACCATGCACCAACTACATCTTGCCCAGACGATAAAAATGGAAAGCATTGTAACAGCAAAGGATGGGATGTTCATGAAGGACATATAGGTGTGATGATCAGGGGTGCACATACTGCACCTTGGGCCATAGGACACATATTACAGTTGGCTTCAATAGTCATCTGCAGGAGAAGACTGAATCTGCATTCAGTTTGAGAAAACAATCTTCTTCAAGCTTGTTACCATTAGGCCACACCAGGAAGGAAAGTATGTTGCAAGATAAATCCTGAGATCATTCCTGAAACTGCACAGCCCTATCTTCTGTGGCCAGTGGTTCTACATCATCTACTGTATGTTACATATTCAACTTAACTAAAGCACCACTCTTTATAACGCTATTACTCTCCAATAAATTCTATATTTTCCTTTGGTCGTGTCATTTGGGATCGTGTTTATCAGCTGAGCTGTTGTAAAAGTTGATGTTTTGAATTACAAGGCCATTACCAGACGGTGTCAGGACACCGGTATATGTCGAGAAAGTCATATTGTAATGTCACTACATGACAAAACAGATTGACAACAGTGGACGAGATTACGGTGGTCTGCTCCAGGCCTCCATTTACAGCCAGGGAATTAAAGAAAATTATCTATTTAGCAAAGTGTCATTCATATTTGACAGATACATGAAAGAGGTTGGGGCACGGCATAAAAAAAAATGGAGTAGGATACAACAATTCTACAACCTGGAGCTGTGTTGCCTTGTCCTTGATTAAAAGAACTAATATAACAATTGCATCGAATTCAAAATTGTGTTTCTTTCCATCAGTAAGAACACACCAGGCGATTAGATCAGTGATGCTGAATGTTTTGCTTAACTTCCATCCATGCAAAACAAATAACAGGAAGTGAGCATGGTGGAATATTTATCAGCAGAGTGCATCATTATTTTTTAAAGCATCCATCTGCGCATCATGACCCTTTCACCTTGCCAGGATGAGGATTGTCTTTTCTTTCCAAGGACACTTAACAGAGACTCCAGTGTCCCTCGAGATGCTCTTAGAAACACGAGGGATTGAGTGACACTCATTCAACTCAGCATTTGTCAGGATAAAAAAAAAGAAAACAAAACAAAATTCAACACAGAGCCCCGTCTACTTCCCTGAGCTTGCGAGCCATCAGCTTCCATTTGGAAGACGTATTCACGTCCATCTGCTGGTTTGGTTTTACTTATTTATCTGGAAAGGAGGGTCGACTCACAAGCGCTTAACACTTCACCCCATATAGGCACTGTCGAAGCTTTCAGTCTGAGTCAGAGTGTATTTTAAGAAAGCAGAAAGGTCAGTCATTTAGACCAGTGAAAGAAAAGTTTGCACAGGCCGAAAAATAATAGTAATATGTTTAGTTATCTAAAAGGTAAATAATCTAGGGTTTTATTCTTCTTTGACCAGAAAGCATATGGTGTTTTCTGTTTTTCATTTTACTTTCAGACATGCTTTGTTACTTTATTATACCCTACTATAATGGATCTTAAAGCCATGTCTTCTGACATTGAGAAAGGTGTAAGTGACAGGTGATGCAGAGATGGATATAAACCCACTGTTTATAGCCATTGTTGAACAAATAACTACACAATTTTAAATAAAATTTTGATTTGTTGACCTTTCCGCATCATGGTGAAGTGTACTTACCATCCCAGTCAACGCCACGTAGTTATTACTGCACCTTGTCATCAATCATACTGTAAAAACTGCAACAAGTGCTAATAGAGGTCGACTGAGGCAGGACTTGTGCTGCCCCATGCTTAGAGGAGTAGCTACAAAAGGATTGCTAATGGAAGGGTTCCCACGCTCATGGTTGATATACCAAATTAATTTACAAAAAAACGTCAAAAACATTGCACAGCCAGAAAATGTTTCATAGCAGATTAGAATAAAACTGAGAAAGAAGAAGAATTTGTGTCACTTTTCAAATGGTTTGTTTTTTTTTGTTTTGGATTAGTTTCAGGTCTTTCATGTGGTTAAAAGGAAATGTCTCGGGTTATTTGGCTGTAACCCTGTTCCCTGATAAAGCGGGAATGAGATGCTGCGTGAAAATGCTATGGGAACATCTCTTTGTTCTCTGGTTGTGAAGCCTGTGCATGTCTAAACCGCCGAATACCTCGGTTTATAACCTCTGCCAGGCATGACGTCACCGAATAAGGTGCACCTGCAGGTTATAAATAGGAGTGAACCGGAAACCTCCTCAGGTCAATTTTGTCTGAAGGATGTCCAGGCACGCCAGCAGTGTGGCATCGGAACGCGGCATCTCGTTCCCGCTTTATCAGGGAACAGGGTTACAGCTAAGTAACCCGAGACGTTCCCTTTCAAAAGCTACACTCGATGCTGCGTGAAAACGCTATGGGAACAAGAATACCAACGCCGCCGCACTGCAAGTGTCTGGACCCCCAGGTTGTGTAGCGTGTGCGCACAATAGCCAAGGAGGTCTCAGACGTAGCTCTGGGATGCTGACTCAAGAATCCACGAGCACGGAGTAGCATTGACATCCAGACTATAAAATCTAACAAACGTGTGTGGAGAGGATCAGCCTGCCACATCACACACCTGCTGCAGGGGCCAAGGCAATCGATGAGGCAATCCACCTGGTTGAATGAGCCCTGATTCCCAGAGGCGAAGTGTGACCACGCGCCTCATAGGCTAGGGCAATAACATCTCTCACCCAGTGTGACAGAGTCTGTCTAGTGGCAGCTGCCCCCCGGTTGCGAGCCCCATGGCAAATAAAGAGCTGCTCTGACTTACGCCACTGGCTAGTGCGGTGGACGTAAATCCGAAGAGCACGTACTGGACACAGTAAGTGAAGTCTTTCCTGCTCCGGAGCTGTGAAAGGCAGAGGACAGAAGGCTTCGAGAACAACTGGGTGCATGGTCGAGAATGGAACCTAGGGAAGATAGTTCGGGTGAGGATGCAGAATAGCTTTGACTAGCCCAGGGGCAAAGTCTAGGCAGGATGGGGAGACTGACAGAGCCTGCAGATCCCCAATCCTCTTCAAAGAAGTAATAGCCATAAGAAAAACCATCTTAAGAGACAGAAGCCTGACAGGTGCTGACTCTAGTGGTTCGAAAGGGGTGTCAGCCAGGCCTTCGAGTACGATAGTACGAAGTCGCATGAAGGGACCGTCGCTCTAGTGGGTGGCTTCAATCGTTTAGTTCCACGAATAAAACGGGCAACGAAATCGTGCTTCCCCACAGAAACCCCATCGGTCAGAGCGTGACAAGCCGAAATAGCGGCTACGTACGTTCTGAGAGTACTAGGGCATAAGCCCGAGGACAACTTTTCTTGCAGAAACTCCAACACTGAAACAATCTGGCAGTGAACTGGGTCCACATGTCTTGCCATGCACCAATTTTCAAATACACTCCATTTGAGGGCATTAGTTCTTCTAGTGGAGGGAGCTCTGGCACTTAAAATGGTTTCAATTATGCTGGCTGAAAGCCCAGCATGTCTCAGTTGGTCCCCTTCAGGGGCCAAACGTGAAGGTTCCAGAGCTCGGGCCGGGGATGAAGTATTGTCCCCTGCGCCTGAGACAGAAGATCCCTCCTCACTGGAATCACCCAGCGTGAGCCGTCGAGGAGAGATATTAGATCCGAGAACCACACTCTGGTCGGCCAATGGGGCGCTATCAATATGAAGCGCAAACCCTGTTGACGGACACTCGCCAGGACTGCTGGGAGCAGAACTATGGGTGGAAACGCATAAAGGCATAATCTGGGCCATGTGTGGGCCATTACGTCCAGACCCAGGAGAGCTGGAAAAGTCAGAGAGTAGTAAAGGGGGCATTGAGCTGCCTCTTGTGAGGCAAAGAGGTCCACCTCTGCTACGTAAAATCTTTCCCAGATTTGACTGACTACTTCGGGGTGGAGTTTCCATTCCCCATGTTTTACAGCTTGTCTGGATAGCAAGTCTGCTCCTACATTCATATGCCCTGGAATGTAAATCGCCCTGAGGGACAGGAACTTGTCCTGTGCCCAAAGCAGAACCTGGTGCGCTAGCTTGTTCAAGCGGGGCGAGCGCAGTCCACCCTGGCGATTTATGTACGAGACTACCGCAGTGCTGTCCACCCGCACTAGGACATGGTAGCCTCTCAACTGCTGGAGGAAGTGTTTCAGGGCCAGAAACAGAGCCATCATTTTGAGGCAATTGATGTGCCACGCGAGAAGATCTCCAGCTCCCTTGTGCTGGACGGCCATCCTTCTGGCCTAGGTTGATTTCCTTCAGGGTGGTGAGAATGGATTCAACACGAGCAGGACACAGCTGTGCTCGCATTGTGATCGAATCCCATGTGACACCCAAATATGTTGTCCTCTGAACAGGAAGGCGTTGAGTCAGGCATTTGTGGCGTTGAGTTTCAATCCTAAAGTATGAAGATGGGCTCCTGAGACTGGACGAGAATCAGCCAGTCGTCTATGTAATTCAAAATATGGATGCCCTGGAGTCGTAAAGGAGCCAGAGCTGCATCCATGCATTTTGTATATGTGCGGAGTGACAGAGCTAGGCCAAAAGGAAGGAACCGATACTGTAAGCTTCGCCCCCGAAAGCGAACCTCAGGAACTTCCTATGCTGTGGCAATATTTCTATATGGAAATATGCGTCCATGAGATCGATTGTCACAAACCAATCCTCTGGTTGGATTTGAGAAACAATAATTTTGACAGTCAACATCGGACAATCGGACGCAACCCCCCCCCCCCCTCTCTTGGGCACCAAAAAGTACCGACTGTAGTAGCCTGACTCTCTGCCTGGGAGGGGAACATGTTCTATGGCCCCTTTGCCCAGCAGAGTCTGTAACTCCTGGGCCAGCAGATGTGCTCGGTCCGGTTTCACGGAAGTGGAGACCACGCTGTTGAAACGTGGAGGACGATGTGCAAACTGAATCCTGTAGCCTGTGGCTAGAGTCCATTGTACCCAAGGAGATACGCCTGGCAGTAGTTTCCATGCTGCCAGCTTCTCCGAAAGGGGCACGAGCTTTGACACTTCGGCTGGATGGGGGGGTGTTAGGTGTTGGGTATCCTGAAGTGTGGCAGGAAATGCACGAACACCCAACTTTTCGTTGGAGACCGGCGCTCCCCGAAACGCCAGTGGTGGCGGGGATTGAACACCGGCCTCCTGGGAGTGCCAGGGAGGAGGCCCTGTTTTGTGACGAAAATTGAGAATAGCGGCAAGCCCCACCCCAGTCTTTACGAGGGGGTGCGTGGCTGGTCACGCTCTCCTTCTGCACCTCACACCTGATAGGGGCCAGACCTGGCCGGGGCCGGGTGGCCGACGGTCCCGGTTCTTGAGCACGGTGGGGAAGGAACCTCCCAAAGGCCTGTTCATATAGCTTCACCTCCCGAAACCTAGTGGCGACGGAATTAACAGCGTCGCCAAAGAGGCCAGAAGGCGAGACGGGGGCATCAAGGAGGACAGCACGATCCTTATCCTTAATGCCCGTGAGGTTCAGCCACAGATGCCTCTCCGCGGATACCATGGCAGCCATAGAATGGGCCACAGCATGGGTCGTCTGCTTGGTTGCACGGAGAGACAGGTCTGTGGCTCGGCGCAGTTCTGCAAACGCCCTGTCATCAATAACCCCGCCAGTGCTCAGGTCCTTCAGCAGACCTGCTGCCTGAAAAGCTTTCCCCACCAAAGCAGATGTCAATCTACACGGCTTGGAGGGGAGAGTAGGCTTTTTCAGGGAGGATGATGTCCCAGGAGAGAGATAGCCCGCAAGCGTCTCTTCTATCTGGGGCATCATCATATAACCGCGTGCTTTTGCATCAACGATATTCGAATAAGTCGAAGTCGATGGCACAAAAACACGCAATGAATACGGCTTGCTCCATGAAAAAGTTAATTCATCATGGAGGTCACCAAAGAAGGGGAGAGAGAGACGTTGAGGCTCCTCCCCCCCGGCCACCCGTCAGAAACCTGTCGTCCAATCTCGAACGCTTGGGGGAATCTCGCTTCTGCGGCCAGTCGATATGCAATCGCTCGACCGCACGCGTTATAACCTCTAATAATTCCTCATATGCTCTGTCAGCACTGGAGGAGCATTGGGAGGAGGCTACTTCCATGGAAGCGAGAGAGGAGGATTCTTCCGCTACTTCACAAGAAGCGCCGGAGCGGGCTTGCGAAGCGGAAGCTAAAACTTCCTGATCCGGAGAGAGCGCGAGAGAAAGGGAAAATTCCGTCTCCTGCGCGTCTGCCAGATCAGCACGCGAGCCCCAGGAATGCGCCACGACTCGCGGTTTCTCTTTAAAGAAAGCGAGTCGCGCGAAGCACCTTAGTAGGGAGAAGATCACAGTACTCACAGTCTCCCTGAAGCCCAAGGCGAGCGTGTTCTTCCCCCAAGCACTCGAGACAAAATTCATGTAGATCACCCTCCGAAAGAGATCTATCGCACGGAGGCATGCATCTCTTAAGCAACTCCGTCATATCGGTGAGTTAATGCTGTTATTTTCCTTTTTTTTGCTTTTGTTATGGCTTGCACATGCACACGCAACCACAAAGCGGTCCTGAAGACAAAAAGATCTGAGGATGTTTCCGTTTCACTCCTATTTATATCCTGCAGGTGCACCTTATTCGGTGACGTCATGCCTGGCAGAGGTTATAAGCTGAGGTATTCGGCGGGTTTGACATGCACAGGCTTCACAACCGGAGAACAAAGAGATGTTCCCATAGTGTTTTCACGCAGCATCGAGTGTAGCTTTTGAAAGGGAACACCCATTCTGTACCCAAATCTGCTCAAAATGAGCAACTAGACAATATGTTTTAAAGTCTTAACTTGCAAGAAATGTACTATACTGTAGCCTACATCCTACATCCTGTTGCTTTCATTTAGTTGGAGCTCAAAATCATGAGCCCGTGCTGGATAAATTGATTAAATGGTTGAATAAAACTATAAAAAGGAGGTATTTCTGTGCAGCTGAGACCTCGGACCCCTGCCTTGACTTCTTTAGCTGATTTAGTTTAAGGTAAATTTAGCGAAAACTGCAGGGACCGTGGATTCAATTCTCTTTGTAATATGATAGCACTCCTGGTAAAACAAAACAAAAAAAAAGAAATTCACAGCATAAATTACCCACAGGTGGGTGACAGGGGGTCCGCGTCCGTCACACATGTCAAATTAAATAGATTGAGCATTGATTTTCCTTTCTGTAAACTGAAATTAATCTCTAACCAAAGTGAAAATCTTAGAATGAAAAGTGAAGAGCGCGGCACAGAACATCAGTCACCATTGAGCCAAGCGGTGAATAATTTCATACCCATCCATGTGCGCTCCGCCATCATGGTGTTATCTGACCAATCGTGCCTTTCAGTGATGATAAATAGACCCATATGGTTAGTTTTACAATTGCATTATGGGTACACCATGACAGCCTGTGTGATTAGGGTGAGACTCATTATGAGGAATTGATTTAAAGCATGAAGCATGCGTACGACAGCTGCCTGATTGTAACCACTATAAACCTCAACATCCCATTGACGCCTGTTCAGATGTTGAATTTAGGTTTCCTTGACAGTGCAAAATTAAAAATGCGACTGTAAAATTAAGAGGAATCAAACATGCAATGCAACAAGTGGATTCATAACACGCCACATTGGATTAATCAGAATCTAATAAAACACTTTCCTGCAGGAAACAAAATGCAATTAATGGTATAATAATGTTAGGAATGTTATAATGTTAGGATTGTACACATGTTTTAAGGATTGGCTTAAAACATGTGCCCTTGTATTTTATTTATTTATTTACTTATTGGTATGTTTTTTATTTTTACAAGTATAAAATATAAAATATGTTTATTAAAATCATTTGAAAAAGTTTTTTGATATCTTGTTGTTTGTCATTTTTGTAGAAAATATTTTTGCAACATGATAGACATTTAGTTTATCAGTAAAAAAAAAGATTTTTTTTTTGACTAATTTTTGTTATTGATGGCGCCGCAGATGGCTGCTCATCAAGCTCCGACAGCGCGGCTTTAGAACTGCGCTGCCGAGTATACATCTGGCGAACCTCCGCTCTTTACCCAACAAAATGGACGAACGTTTCCTGCTCTCCAGGAAAAATAAGGACTTTTCAAACTCTGCCGCACTGTGTTTCACGGAAACCTGGCTGAACAAAGCCATTCCAGATAACACGGTACACCTGCCGGGCTTCCAGCTGTTCAGAGCGGACCGCGACACAGAATCAACGGGGAAATCAGGAGGCGGCGGGACGTGCTTTTACATCAATGAACGTTGGTGTACAAATGTGACACCATTGGAAAAACTGTGCTGTCCCGATCTAGAGGCATATTTTATCAACTATAAGCCTTTCTATTCGCCGCGGGAGTTTACCTCGTTTATTCTTGTGTGTGTGTACATTCCTCCACAAGCGTGTGTGAATGCAGCATTACAACAGCTGGCTGCTCAGATCTCAGACATGGAGCAACAACACCCGGACTCTGTTATGATTATACTTGGTGATTTTAACAAAGCAAATCTCAAACGTGAACTGCCTAAATACAAACAGCACATTACACGCCCCACCAGAGACAAAAATATTTTGGATCACTGCTAGACCACAATAAAGCATGCATATCGCTCAGTCCCCAGAGCAGCTTTAGGACTTTCTGACCACTGCCTGGTTCATCTTCTCCCGACCTATAGGCAAAAACTTAAATCTGCTAAGCCTGTAGTAAGGACTGTAAAAAGTTGGACCAGTGAAGCAGAGCAGGAATTACAGGCCTGTTTCGACTGCACTGATTGGAGTGTTTTTGAAGCTGCTGCCACCAATCTGGATGAGCTCACAGATTCGGTAACATCCTACATCAGTTTCTGTGAAGATATGTGCATTCCTACCAAGACATTTTTAACATATAATAATGACAAACCATGGTTTAGTCAGGCCAAAGAGGATGCCTACAGGAGTGGGGGCAGGATCTTGTACAACCAGGCCAGGAACACACTAACAAGGGTGATTAGAGTGGCTAAGAGAAGCTACTCTAAAAAGTTGGAAAATCAGTTTTCTTCAAACGACCCTGCTTCAGTGTGGAAAGGCCTGAAAACCATCACTAACTACAAGACGCCATCCCCCAACTCTGTAGGCAATCAACAACTGGTTGATGACCTGAATGAGTTCTATTGTAGATTTGAAACTCCCAATCTCACACCACACTCCTGTCCTGATCATCTTTCCACACCACCATTATCACCTCTGACGACCACCCCCCCTGCACTCCAGGTCTGTGAAAAAGATGTTCGCCAGATCTTCCTGAAACAAAAGAGAACGAAGGCTCCAGGTCCAGATGGCGTTACACCAGCCTGTCTGAAATCCTGTGCTGACCAGCTGGCTCCCATCTTCACACAGATCTTCAACAGATCACTGGAACTATGTAAAGTCCCTTCATGCTTTAAACGTTCAACAATCGTCCCCATTCCAAAAAAAAACTAAAATCACAGGACTTAATGACTACAGACCAGTTGCCCTAAATCTGTGGTCATGAAGTCATTTGAAAGACTGGTGTTGGCCTACCTGAAGGACATCATTGGTCCCTTATTGGACCCCCTGCAGTTTGCCTATAGAGCAAACAGGTCTGCGGATGATGCAGTCAATTTGGGACTGCACTTCATCCTTCAACATCTGGACAAACCAGGGGCTTATGCAAGAGTCTTGTTCATATACTTTTCATCAGCATTTAATACGATCATCCCAGCACTGCTTCAGACCAAACTAATCCAGCTCTCTGTTCGTACCTCTGTCTGCCACTGGATCACCAGCTTTCTGACAGGCAGGCAGCAGCTAGTGAGACTGAGGAATTTCATGTCCAACAGCCACACCACCAACACTGGAGCCCCTCAGGGATGTGTCCTCTCCCCATTGCTCTTCAGCCTCTACACCAGGGGTCTCAAACTCAATTCCTGGATGGCCGCAGCCCTACAGAGTTTTGTTCCAACCATAATTAAAAACACCTGATCCAACTAAACAAGTCATTAAGGCTTATTTAAAAACTACATAGTATGTATGTTGGAGCAGGGTTGGAACAAAACTCTGTGGGGCTGCAGCCCTCCAGGAACTGAGTTTGAGACCCCTGCTCTACACCAATGACTGCACCTCTACAGACCCCACTGTCAAGCTCCTGAAATTTGCAGATGACACTACAATCATCGGCCTCATCCAGGACGGTGATGAGTCTGCATACAGAAGGGAGGACGAGCAGCTGGCTGTCTGGTGCAGTCACAACAACCTGGAGCTGAACACGCTCAAGACAGTGGAGATCATGGACTTCAGGAGAAACCCACCTGCACTTCCCCCACTCAACATCATGAACAGCACTGTGACAGCAGTGGAGTCATTCCGGTTCCTGGGCACGACCATCTCTCAGGACCTGAAGTGGGACATTCACATTGACTCCTCTGTTAAAAAGGTCCATCAGAAGTTGCATTTCCTTCGCCAGCTGAAGAAGTTCAACCTCCCACAGGAGCTGCTCACACAGTTCTACTCAGCCATCATTGAATCCGTCCTGTGCACTTCAATAACTGTCTGGTTTGGCTCAGCTACAAAAGCAGACATCAGAAGACTACAAAGGACGGTTCGGACTGCTGAAAGGATTATCGGCTCCCCTACCCACACTACAAGAACCGTATATATATCCAGAGTGAAGAAAAGGGCTCGGAATATCACTCTGTACCCCTCACACCCAAGCCACCTTCTCTTTGAACTTTTGCCGTCTGGCCGATGATACAGAGCATCGAACACCAGAACAGTCAGGCACAAGAACAGTTTTTTCCCCAGGCAATTTACCTCATGAACAGCTAAAACATTCTTCTCACTGTGCATTAAATATATGAGCAATATTATGTGCAACACCACTGTGCAATATACTGTGCAATACCACAGATATTTATTTAAGTATCTCGGGCGGCACGGTGGTGTAGTGGTTAGCACTGTCGCCTTGCACCGCCAGGGTCTGGGTTCGATCCCCGGCCAGGCTCGATTCCCGTCTCTGTGTGCATGGAGTTTGCATGTTCTCCCCGTGCTTGGTGGGTTTCCTCTGGGTACTCCGGTTTCCTCCCACAGTCCACAAGGTTAGGCTAATTGGCATTCACAAATTGCCCGTAGTGTGTGAATGAGTGAGTGTATGTGTGTGTGTCTGTGTCCTGCGATGGATTGGCACCCTTTCCAGGGTGTACCCCGCCTTTGCCCTAAGTCTCCTGGGAGACACGGGGTCTCTCTTCAGGGTCACGGGGGGCCTGGAGTCGGCTCCAGGCCCCCCGTGACCCTGAAGAGAGACCCCGTGTCTCCCAGGAGACTTAGGGCAAAGGCGGGGTACACCCTGGAAAGGGTGCCAATCCATCGCAGGACACAGACACACACACATACACTCACTCATTCACACACTACGGGCAATTTGTGAATGCCAATTAGCCTAACCTTGTGGACTGTGGGAGGAAACCGGAGTACCCAGAGGAAACCCACCAAGCACGGGGAGAACATGCAAACTCCATGCACACAGAGACGGGAATCGAGCCTGGCCGGGGATCGAACCCAGACCCCCGTGGGGGGATCGAACCCAGGCCCCCCGTGACCCTGAATACAGGATTAAGCGGTATAGATGATGAGTGAGTGAGTGAGTTTAAGTATCTCACACCCTACTCCATTTGATGTTAACCCAAAAAAAATCCATCCTACTCAATTTGTTGTAATTAATTATTATTTTTATTTATTTATTTTTTTCCCCTGTTTTGTGTCGTGCTGTTTTGTCTTGTTATTTGTTTTGTCCTGGAGCTCTGTCACTAAAACAAATTCCTTGAATGAAGATTATAAACTTCTGGAGTCATGTTACATTTTTTGAGAAAAAAAAAAAAAAAAGAATACAAACAATTTGTAAAAAAAAAAAAAAAATGAGATATAAGAAATATTTAGAAACATTTTCAAAGGTTTAAAATAACATTCTTATTATGTATTTACCACTTTTAAAATAGTGAAATAATGAAGCAAGAAAAAAATTAAGAAGCACCATACAGTATACCACAACTACAAATATTGATTCATGATTCACTCTAGTAGTTGATACGGTAACCTCATTGAAATTGAAACAACAATTCAAATCAAAATTGTAAAATGTGTTTATCATGGAGGAGGGCTGATACACAGTTTTGATTGATACTTTTGTCAGGCAGTGATTGCTGTAATAAAACGAACAGATTTGTTTGATTTATCTTTTGTTTCTCTGTGTGCAGATGGCAGTGAAGAATAAACATGTAAAGAGTGTATGGTTATGTGGAGCGATATAAAGGGCAGAGGAGTAGAGATTTAGGCGGGGTTTGTTTGATAGATCACGCTGTGCGGGTTCGGCTCCACCAAGACCCCCAGTGCTGTTGTTTTCCCTCCGCACTCGACCTTCACCGGGTGTGCGCAATGTCAAAGAGTAAAGCATGCTGGGTCGCGGGCGAGCACAGAATGCTAAGCACGGCCCACTTTAAATCAATATCACTTTCAGTGGAGTTTACTGAAATGACACTACCTTCATTTCTACAGACAATAGGATGAAATATAACCAGAAAGGAAATGCTGAACTTTAAAACGTCATGAAAGTCCATTAAGGGCTCTGCATGTAAATAAATGCCTCGTCAAACAGGCACATGATTGAATGTTTTGGTATGTTTTAGCTTTAGTTTTAGTCAGTTGTGTCATGGTGCATGGAGAAGTGGATATACTGTAAATTTAACCCGAAACACCACCAACACCACCACAAGTACCATCATATCCGGCAAAGGGGAAAGAAAAAACAAACAAACAATAAAAAAAAAACAAGTAAACAAACAAACAGACAAAAAAATCAGCATGTGTTACAAACCCTGACATGCACAGTAAGACTACTTTTGCATATTTCTTTCACACTAGACAGGGCCAGTAACTGTATCTGGGCTGTGAGTTACTTGAGCTGCTGCTAGCTTGCATCACGTACAGTATGTAGCATGGTGAGGTCGTTTGTTCTGAAAGCTAACTTATGTTTGGGCAATTTGCTTCACTTTCCCTGTTAATGTGAATGGGAATTGTTTTTGTGGTGTGCCACAATGACAGAGTAATATTGTGTGCATTTAGTAAACCTAACGTACACCTTTAATAGATTTAGACTCAGGATATCAGGATGGAAGGAGAAGTGTGTATAATCAGTGCCAGCCTGAAAATATACAGCGCACTATAGTTCAACCCAAACCCAATCATTACCAAGTAGACAAACTTGTCCAGAAATATATAGAGAATATATCTAATTTTACTAATTTGACATGACAGAAGTTAACCTTGGCCTTTGATGGAAACAATTACAATAAAAACCTTTTTCTTTCTTTCTTTCTTTCTTTCTTTCTATTGCTTTTTTTATTCTATTTTAAAATACATACTGTATACAGTATACCATGTAATGCTCTAGAACTTCCTTCCTTCCTTCCTTCCTTCCTTCGGTCCCATCAGGCAATTATTTAAATGGTAAATTACCAAGAGATTTTTTAGTCAGAGCCATGTGTTGGCCCGGATATCTTGACAGTTCTTCATACAGAAGAAAAAGAGAGGTATATCCCCCAACTCCCTGGTTTCTTGGGCATCCTGGCCTCTATACACACATAGACTTTCTTCACACTCCCCCTCTTACAAACAGAGCCTTAATGATTTATAGATGTTTGCTTTAAAAAGCTATTGGCATTAATTCCATGGCTCATTAACGGTTTAATTAAAATGAAATTCAGTGGTAGGAGTTAAGCAGATTGGAAGCGTTGCTCCCTGTGAGGCAGCTGAGTTCCAGAGCACCGCTCGGAGAGAGAGCGGAAGTGTAATAGCGCATGTGCTGAGAGGAAACTGACATGTGGAAATAACAGGCCAGAAGGGAGAGAATCCGAAGGGGGGGCATTAGATTAGTGAAATGTGGGCGGTTAGCCACGCAACAGCGATGGTGATGGCGGAAACAACAACAATAACAAAATCGAGAATGACAAAACCAAGTGTAGTGGAAAGTTTAGACATGCTGCAGGTGTACATTTCACTCCGGTTTCATCACTCCGTCATCAAAAAGTTTCAATTAGCATCAACACTCCCAAGAGCAAGTGCTACGGCGTACTGTCCACTTTTATTAGCGTATAATGTATTCAAATAAAACTGTATTTCAGTGTAAATATCTGCATGAGCATGAGCTTAAATTTTTTTTTTTTATGTTATTTAACATACCATGCACTTGAAAGGGAGAGCAGTGACAACACCTTGCTCTTGTGTCTGAAGTTTACAGGAAACAGATCACATATGAAAGTATGATGAAACCACACTACCCAGAACAACAACACGAATCACCTGGCACGAGCAGAATCGTACAGCCTACGTACATCATACATACAGCATAAAGCCACTGTGGTTAGAGTGAAAAACAACAGAACAAATAACAAAAACTGGAAGCTCCAGCAAAGTACAGCACACTTCATGACATGACAGCACACTTCTTCTCTGCCATGGTTTCAGATCTTATCAGGTGATTGTGGCTCAGGTTGAGGATTGCATGATGGTATATCTGGTGAAGGCAAAAGATTTAACCCAGGAGTACTGCTGGGCGCAAACGACACAAATCCTGTACTTCATAACATAACATAGAGATTTCCTCTGGCTAATATTACTCAAGTAAAAGTAGAAGACCTCAATTGACTTGTGTACCTGAGTAAAAGAACAGAAGTACTCACCTTCAAACTTACGTAAGTATCAAAAGTACAGGGCTTATATTAGCTCACTTTTTCCTAGTAAAAATCTCTCTCTCTCTCTCTCTCTCTCTCTCTCTCTCTCTGTGCTTTCTGATTGTGAAAGCGCTGTTTTCGTTACTGTCTGCAACCAGCTCCACTTCTGATTTTGAACACCCATTGCTTTGGAGTGTCTCAAAGAAAGCGAAGTCACACAATTACATGTAACAGTCAGCAGGTGCTGAAATTCTCACTTTAACACTGTACTATAATTTACTGTGGTTAGGTAACGCAAGCCATGCAGAAATGTAGTTAAGGAAAAGTACAGATATTTACTGTACATTTGAGTTTAGTAAAAGTAAAAAGTATCCTCTAATAAAACTACTTAACTAGAGTACAGAAACGTAAAACTCTCAAAAAGCCTGATCGAGCAGGAGAAGAGCAAATTCAGCTAGAAAGGCCTTTCAACACTGTTTTTCTTTTCCTTAAACTGGCTCTTCATTTTTTACAGGTAGACATCAAGCCCAGCCATCATCACTTCCACACCATTTTGTAAAATATATATTTGTTTTTGTTAAATATAACAGAAGCTGAGCTACTAACATGAAAGTCAGTTTTGCTCAGGTTGTTTTACAGAATTTAAACAGAGATAACTCAAACAGGTTTTACAGACTACCATGATCACCACAGAAACAGCTTCTCTAGTTAGACACTTGAATGAGTTAGAATCCGGTCCTTCTCTTGAAGAACACATGGAATAATTCAGTTATGAGCCAGAGAGTGGAGAGTTCCTTGAGACAACAATGAACATGTGCTAATTGAATTTTCTGCCTGGAAATGTTTGAACTACACACGTGGACAAAATTGTTGGTACCCTTTTTCAAAGACAGAAAAACTCACAATGGTCACAGAAATAACTTTAATCTGACAAAAGTAATAATTTTAAAAAAATTCTATGAATGTTAAACAATGAAAGTCAGACATTGCTTTTCAACCATGCTTCAACAGAATTATTAAAAAAATAAACTCATGGAACAGGCCTGGACAAAAATGATGGTACCCCTAGAAAATACTGAAAATAATGTGACCAAAGGGACATGTTAATTCAAGGTGTGTCCACTAATTAGCATCACAGGTGTCTACAATCTTGTAATCAGTCAGTGGGCCTATATATAGGGCTCCAGGTAGTCACTGTGTTGTTTGGTGACATGGTATGTACCACACTCAACATGGACCAGAGGAAGCGAAGGAAAGAGTTGTCTCAGGAGATTCAAAAGAAAATTATAGACAAGCATGTTAAAGGTAAAGGCTATAAGACCATTTCCAAGCAGCTAGATGTTCCTGTGACTACAGTTGCAAATATTATTCAGAAATTTAAGATCAATGGGACTGTAGCCAACCTCCCTGGACGTGGCCGCAGGAGGAAAATTGATGACAAATCAAAGAGACGGACAATCCGAATGGTACCAAACGAGCCCAGAAAGACTTCTAAAGAGATCCAAGGTGAACTTCATGCTCAAGGCACATCAGTGTCAGATCGCACCATCCGTCGTTGTTTGAGCCAAAGTGGACTACATGGGAGACGACCAAGGAGGACACCATTGTTGAAAATAAATCATAAAAAAGCCAGACTGGAATATGCCAAATTACATGGTGACAAGCCACAAAGCTTCTGGGAGAATGTCCTATGGACAGATGAGACAAAAATGGAACTTTCTGCCAAGGCACATCAGCTCTATGTTCACAGACGGAAAAATGAAGCATATCAAGAAAAGAACACTGTCCCTACTGTGAAACATGGAGGAGGCACTGTTATGTTCTGGGGCTGCTTTGCTGCATCTGGCACAGGGTGTCTTGAATCTGTGCAGGGTACAATGAAATCTCAAGACTATCAAGGGATTCTAGAGAGAAATGTGCTGGCCAGTGTCAGAAAGCTGGGTCTCAGTTGCAGGTCATGGGTCTTGCAACAGGACAATGACCCAAAACACACAGCTAAAAACACCCAAGAATGGCTAAGAGGAAAACATTGGACTATTCTAAAGTGGCCTTCTATGAGCCCTGACCTCAATCCTATTGAGCATCTTTGGAAGGAGCTGAAACATGCCGTCTGGAAAAGACACCCTTCAAACCGGAAACAACTGGAGCAGCTTGCTCATGAGGAGTGGGCCAAAATACCTGCAGAGAGGTGCAGAAGTCTCACTGACAGTTACAGGAATCGTTTGATTGCAGTGATTGCCTCAAAAGGTTGTGCAACAAACTATTAAGTTAGGGGTACAATCATTTTTGTCCAGGCCTGTTCCATGAGTTCATTTTTTTTATAATTCTGTTGAAGCATGGTTGAAAAGCAATGTCTAACTTTCATTGGTTAACATTCATAGAATTCTTATTTATTATTACTTTTGTCAGATTAAAGTTATTTCTGTGACCATTGTGAGTTTTTCTTTCATTGACCGTAGGGTACCAACAATTTTGTCCACGTGTGTAAACATGAGTGCAGTTCTTCAAAATGAACTCAAACTAGTATTGGATTAATTCAGTAATAATATCTAATAACTTGTTCTAGAGATATCATCTCGGGTTACTTTGCTGTAACCCTGTTCCCTGAAAAAGTGGGAACGAGATGCTGCATGAAAACGCTATGGAAACATTTCTTTGTTCAGCCGGTTGTGAAGCATGTGTGTATCAAACATGCCAAATTTTGGCTTATATAACCTCGGTCAAGTGACGTCATCTGATTAAGTGCACCTGCAGGTTATAAATAGGAGTGAACCGGAAACATCCTCAGGTCAATTTTTGCCTGAAAGGACTTCCAGCCACGCCAGCAGTGCGGCATTGGAGCGCAACATCTCGTTCCTGTGGTTTCAGGGAACAGGGTTATAGCAAAGTAACCCGAGACGTTCCCTTTCAAAAGCTACAATCGATGCTGCATGAAAACGCTATGGGAATGAGAATACCAACGCTGCCGCACTGCAAGTTTCTGGACCCCCAGATTGTGTAGCGTATGCGCACAATAGCCAAAGAGGTCTCAGACATAACTTTGGGATGCTGACTCGAGGACCCGCAAGCCCGGAGTAGCATGGACATCTAAACTATAAAATCTGACAAATGTCTGGGGAGAGGACCAACCTGCCGCATCACACACTTGCTGCAAGTGGACACCTCTTGCCAGAGCAATTGATGAGGCAATGACCCTGGTCGAATGAGCCCTGACTCCTAGACGTGAAGTGTGACCATGCGCTTCGTCGGCTAGGTGACAGCGTTTGTCTAGTGGCGGACACAGTAAGTGAAATCTTTCCTGCTCCGAAGCTGTAAAAGGCAAAGGACAGAAGGCTTCGTGTACGACTGGGTGCATGGTCGAGAATGGAACTTTCGGGTGAGGATGCAGAATTGCTTTGACTAGCCCAGGAGCAACATCTAGGCAGGATGTGGAGACTTACAAAGCCTGCAGATATTCAATTCTCTTCAAAGAAGTAATAGCCATAAGAAAAACCATCTTAAGAGTCAGAAAGGCTTGAAAGGCACTGACTCTAGTGGTTCGAATAGAGTGTCAATCAGACCTTCGAGCACAATAGCTGTCGAGGCTGTAACCAGGAAGGGACTGTTGATCTAGTGGGCGGCCTCAACCGTTTAGCTCGACTAATAACAACTAAAAGGTGCTTTCCCACAGAAACCCCAACGTTCAGAAGACGACAAGCCGAAATAGCGGCTACGTACGTTCTGAGAGTACGAGGGCATAAGCCTGGGGACAACTTTTCTTGCCGAAACTCCAGCATTGAAACAATTCAGCAGTGGACAGGGTCTACATGTTTTGCCATGCACCAACTTTAAAATACACTCCATTTGCGGGCATAAGTTCTTCTAGTTAAGGAAGCCCTAGCACATTCAGTTACGCTGCCTGGATGACCAGCATCTCTTAGTTGGTCCCCTTCAGGGGCCAGATGTGAAGGTTCCAGAGCTCGGGCCGAGGATTAAATATTCTCCCCTGCGCCTGAGACAGAAGATCCCTCCTCACTAGACGCCCGCATGGTGAGCCCTTGAGGAGAGATATTAGATCCGAGAACCACACTCTGGTTGGCCAATGGGGCGCTATCAATAAGAGGTGCAAACCCTGTTGATGGACCCTCGCCAGGACTCCCAGGAGCAGAGCTATCAGAGGAAATGCATAAAGGCGTAATCTGGGCCACGTATAGGCCATCATGTCCAGACCCAGGGGAGCTGGAGAAGTCAAAGAGTAGTAAAGGGGACATTGTGCTTGTGAGGTACTGTTTCTTGTGAGGTAAAGAGGTCCACCTCTGCTACATAAAATCGTTCCCAGATTTGACTGACTACTTCGGGGTGGATTTTCCATTCCCCATGTGTCACAGCTTGTCTGGATAGCAAGTCTGCTCCCACATTCATATGCCCCGGAATGTAAATGGCCCTGAGGGACAGGAACTTGTCCTGTACCCAAAGCAAAACCTCGTGCACTAGATTGTTCAAGCACAGTCCGACCTGGCAATTTATGTTCGAGACTCCATAACAAAAACTAGGACATGGTAGCCTCTCAACTGCTGGAGGAAGTGTTTCAGGGTCAGAAATAGAGGCATCATTTCGAGGCAATTGATCTGCCACGCGAGAAGATGACCGCTCCAGCTCCCTTGGGACGACAACACGGACCTAGAATCAAAAACCGGGGTCTGAACCACATAGAAAGGGTACAGCCCCTGGCGCGTAACCCTTATTTGCCTCTGGGGATTGGCCCTTGGATAAAATCCCCTGGCGCTTAGCCACAACTGAAACGATCTCATGTAAAGAAGGCCCAATGGTATCACCGTGCCATGAGAGCTAAAAGACTATGATAGTAATGAACAATCACTTTCTGGCCTAGCCTGATTTCCTTTAGGGCATTGAGAATGGATTCGTCACGCGCAGGAGACAGATGTGCCTGCATTGCGATCAAATTCCATATGACACCCAAATACATTGTCCTCTGAGCAGGAAAGAGAACGCTCTCCTGGCTTTGAGTCTCAATCCTAAAGAATGGAGTTGAGCTAGGATAACATCTCGATGTCGAAGCGCTAGCTGTTAAGACTGAGCCAGGATCATCCATGCATTTTATATACATGTGGGGTGACAGGGCTAGGCCAATTGGATGGACCTGATATTGGTAAGCTTCGCCCCCAAAAGCGAACCTCAGGAACTTCCTGTGTTGTGGCAATATTTCTTTATGAAAATATGCATCTTTCAGGTCAATTGTCACAAACCAATCCTCTGGTTGGATTTGAGAAACAATCATTTTGGCTGTCAACATCTTGATGTTCAGCCCACGAAGATGTAAAATTGGACGCAAGCCCCCATCTCTCCAGGAAATCAGGAAATACTGACTTTAGTAGCCTGGGTCTCGGTCTGGCAGTGGAACATGTTCTATGGCCCCTTTTTCCAGCAAAGTCTGTAATTGCAGAGTCAGCAGATGCGATTGTTCCGGTTTCATGGAAATGGAGACCACATCTTTGAAACGCAGAGGACGATGTGCAAAATGAATGTTGTAGCCTCTCTTTAAGTGCTTTGTACCTACAGAGACATACCTGGCAGCGTCCTCGCTGCCAGCGTCTCTGAAAGGCGCACAAGTTTTGACACTAAGGTTAAATGTGGGGGGGGGGGGGGGTGTTAGGTGTTCGGCAGCCTGAAACATAACAGGAAGAAATCGAGCACCTAACATTTTGCTGGAGACCGCTGCTCCCCGAAACACCAGTGGTGGCGGAGATTGGACAAGGCCTCCAGAGGGTGCCATGGAGGAGTCTTTATCCCTCATTAGAATTTTACACGCCCCGTGAGACACACCCGTGGTCCTGGGCCCGTCAGACTTCTTTTTGGCGGAGATGATGCTCCTCGGATCCAGTCTTTTTGAGGCGGATTACGAAGCGCGGCGCATCCCTCCCCGGCGCGTCGACGATACACCAACCAGTGCTCAGATCTCTCAACAGGTCAGCCTGATATGCATGCAAAACTGCCATGGCCTGACCCGCTGCCTGAAAAGCTTTCCCCACCAATGAAGATGTTAGTCTACACGGCTTGGTGGGGAGTTTGGGTTTGTTCAGGAAGGATGAGCTCCCAGAAGAGAGATAGCCTGCAAGCGTGTCTTCAATCTGGGGCATCATCATATAACCCTCGCTCTCACATCAACGACTTTCGAATGAATCAATGTTAATAGCCAAAATAGGGGATGAATAGGGCTTATTCCATGAAAGCGTTAACTCGTCATGGAGGTCGCTGAAGAAGGAGAGGGACCATCATTGAGGTCCCTCCCCCGGCCACCGGGCAGAAACCTGTCGTCTAACTTTGAGCGCTTGGGGGATTTTTAATTTATTTATTTTGCTCCGTCTGCCCACTCACAAGAAGCGCCAGGGCGCCCTTGAGAAGTGGACGATAAAACTTCCTGATCCAGCGAGAGCACGAGAGAAAGGGGGAATTCCGTCTCATGAGTGTCTGCCAGATCGGCAAGTGAACCCCACGAATGTGCCGCGGCTCACGGTTTCTCTTTAAAGAAGGTGAGCCGTGAGTAAAGCACCTTAATAGGGAGGACATCACAGTGCTCACACACACCCTGAAGCCCGAGGAGAGCGTGCTCTTCCCCCAGACACTCAACACAAAAATCGTGGAGATCGCCCTCTGAAAGAGATCTATCACATGGGGGCACGCATCTCTTAGTAAACTCTGCCATATCAGTGAGAACACCTTTTTTTTTCTTTTGTTTGTATATTTGCTTGCGCACACACACACACACACACACACAAACACAATGCCGTCCTTGAAGACAAAAAGACCTGAGGATGTTTCCGATTCATTCCTATTTATAACCTGCAGGTTCACCTCATCAGATGACGTCACCTGACCGAGGTTATATAAGCCAAAATTTGGCGTGTTTGATACACACAGGCTTCACAACCGGCTGAACAAAGAGATGTTCCCATAGCGTTTTCACGCAGCATCAAATTTAGCTTTTGAAAGGGAACTTCCTAACTACATTGTAGGGCAGCTGCACTGATGCAAAACTAAACTAAAAATAAAATAAAACAGTAATTAGTGAGTTCTAGGCTCCTAAAGAAAAAGAAAAATGTCAGTTGTGACAAAATATGGTCTTTTATTGTGCGAACCCTGAGATTTCTCAAAAGACAGAGCTAATTTTTGTTTTAATTGTGATGATTACAGACTACAGCCCATAAAAAAATCTAAAGTTCAGTATCTCAAAATATTAGAATATTTTACTGAAGAACAAACAAACAAACAATTTAACCCTTAACAAGGTGAACACAATAGGTGCCAGTAACAGTAACTATACTTTTGAGTGGTTGTGATGAGTGATGGGAAGCTTGTTTGTATTTTTGTGCATTTTTATGTTACAATATTTGGTTTTTTAATTTTACGAAAAACAAAACAAAAAAAAAGACCTTTACTGACATTTATTTTCAACATAAACATGGCTGAAAAAAGTCCAAGTCCAGCACTATGCACTATAAAGGGCTGATTTTAATCATTTGTCGAGCATTGCCTCATCTTACACTGATTATTAAAACGTATTATGTATCATTATGGATTTTTTTTCTCTTTCTTTTTCACTCTGGTAGTTAAACTTTATCAACTTTTTCCCCAATTTCCTTTTTTATTTATGTATTTAATTTTTATTTTATATAATATATATTTTTTCATCCACATCCCTTAAGTGCCTCAGTAAGTGATAAAATGTTTTCAGATATGAGACACACCTACCTGGTTTATACACGAGCTCATGAGCACAGATATAAAGTATAAAGTTCTAAAGTTAAAAATATTATAAAGTCTAACCATCATAGTGGAAAAAACAACCAAAAAAAAATAAATAAAAGAAATGACAGGAAACATCAGTCATTATAAACTTCTCCTTATTGGAAATGTTAGACTCCAAGGAGAGATTTAAAAGTCTGGGACACAAGCTGGAGAGAGAGAGAGAGAGAGAGAGAGAGAGACACTGATACGGATAATTAAGAGGCTCGACTTCTTCACTAGCACTGGTGATTTGTGGAGTGCCTTAAATTGCCTCCTAAATGGACCTGTGTTACCCAATATGTGGTTTTTCTCTATGTTTCGACAACCTCATGCTGAAACGAGGGACAGAGGACAGAAAATGGTCTCTGATTGATCTCAGTGTAACCTTATCCATCGCTTTTACTTCCTCTCTCTCTCTCTCTCTCTCTCTCTCTCTCTCTCTCTCTCTCTCTCTCAACTGGTTTTTATAACATTTAAAACACTGTCACTTTGTGGGACCGTGTGTGTGTGTGTGTGTGTGTGTGTGTGTGTGCAAATGAGCTGCGAAATGACAGAAGGTCAAACGTATAAACCTACTAAGATAATGCTTTCACACACTCCTGATCTCAATGAACAAAATGCTTGAAATTAGAAATATGAGCTGCACATTTCTTTTTTTTTTTTTTCATCTTTGAGGCCTGGAGGACGGTGAGATCCTTTAAAGCCCTGATAAGCTGAAGAAGAGGTGTGTAGGCGGGAGACAGGACCAACAAACCGTAAGCGAGCTACAGCAACGCGAGGAAGTTCACGCAGATTGCTGAAGAACGTGTCTGAAGAAGTAGAAGACGAGCGAGGGTGTAATGTTCTCTCCAGGCAATAATTAAAGTTATGATTGTTTCAGTTGTGGGTTGTTGCTTTTTTTTTTCTTTCTTTCTTTCTTTTTTCTTTTACTCTAATTCGAGGCAGCTGTAGGACTTGACCAGATGTGTATATTTGCATCTTCCCTTGTGGTGCTTTAGTTTTTTTTTTTTTTTTCTCTCTCTCTCTCACATCTAATGAAAAAAAAAAGTCTCCTGGACAGGTGTACAGACTCAGCACTCAAAACAAAATTTTAATGCATCTGAGCCATTTGAAAAACAAGTTTATTATTTTCAGCTCATAAAAAAAAAAAACATTTTCTTTTTTTATAGTTACATGTAACGTGAGTAAAACTAGCCAGTTCCTGTTCTGACAGACATTATAGTAGCTATAAACAGCCATAATAATAATAATAATAATAATAATAACAATAAAAATAATAATAATACACAGTTTGTCATACTCATTGGATACAACAAAGCATAAACTCCTCAGTCCTTACAAAAACAAAAAAAATTAAAGCTACAGCTTTAAGTTCCATCATGTGTTTATCACAATTCTTTAGGTTTCTAAATAAGAATAAATAAAAAAAGACATAAAAAGAAAAAGTTGTGTTTTAATTTACTGTTTATTTAAAAAAAAAAAAAGATTTAGCCATATTTTAATTTTGCCATTGTATTTTTTCCTAACCAGTAAAATATTATTATTATTATTATTATTATTATTATTATTATTATTATTATTATTATTATTATTATTAGCAGTAATTAGTAGTATTTGAAGGATATTTTAAACATCAATGTCTATTGTATACCTTAAAAATCTATAAGGTTTAGAAATAACATGTTAAGTCAATTACATTTTATTTGTCTAGCACTTTTAACAATGTAATTGTCACAAAGCAGCTTTACAGAATTGAAAATAAATAAATAAATGAATAAAATAAAGTAAAATAGAATGTTTCTAATAAAGGACAATAATAATGGTGGTTTAATTTCCATTCCGCTTGAGTGTAGTGAGGTCTATAGTCTATAGTACAGGAGAGAAATGATTAATGTAACAGACTGATTTTTCTTTTCTCTTTTCTTTTCTTTTCAGAAGCCATGTAATAACTGAATTTCAAATGAGAGCACTAATGACGTTAAACACTGAGCCCGGGCACTTTTTTTTACTGAAATGTAATTGGATAAATATTTTACAGAAAGAGTCTGGAGCCCGGGAATTCATCAGGCTTTTTCATTTATGAATTAACTCGGCTCTGATTTAGTGTGTGCGCTGGCATCGTCGCGCCACTCGGTGTGGAAACCTCCCTGAAATGCAGCTCAGATGACTTCCAGCCAAAACCCAGATGCAAATGTACGAGAGGGAGACGCAGACGGAGCCCAGAGGAGCCGCAGTCACACTGATTGGCTTGGCACCGAACGGCGACTCGCTGGCATCGTGGCACTGAATCACATGAGGCGTGATTTATTTCTGAATCCAGACACTGAGGGAAATCTGCATCCGAGTGAACGAACATGAAAAGCTACGAGGAGAGAAAACACACAGGGGAGGAAACGTGTGGATAAAAGACTCTGGGTATAAACAGCATATGGAGTTACATACTGCTCCAGTGCAATACTGCAACGCTGCTACAGTATGGGTGGATTTACTAGATGATTTTATTTATGCTACCACATGCCATGCTAATGCACACTCTATAGTACAACTCTGTACTGAAGTTTGTTTGTTTGTTTGTTTGTTTATCTATTTATCGATTTATTTTTTACCACATACCATTCTATATGCAAATGTAACATATAGACGGATATAAATTTCCATGTGTGTGTGTGTGTGTGTGTGTAACATGGTAATTGACAAAATATCTCCAATATAAATCACCTTGGAAGCACCTGGTTAAAAATTATTTGGTGATGCGTAAACAGTGTGCGTTCTTGCCCTGTAGCGTGAGATACAATTTTGACATTTAGTGGTCGTACATACATCATTATCAAAATTATTTATTTATTTATTCATTTATTTATTTAGTAACAGGACTATATTGTATATGCAACACATACACACACACACACACACACACACACACACACACACACACACACACACACACACACACACACACACATATATATA
This sequence comes from Clarias fuscus, assembly GCA_030347435.1. NCBI lineage: Eukaryota > Metazoa > Chordata > Actinopteri > Siluriformes > Clariidae > Clarias > Clarias fuscus. Next base: position 22,526,598 of record CM059228.1, read on the forward strand.
TATAAACCTATCTCAGATATATGGACAAAGTGTTTATAATATTTCTATATGAGCTCTAAGGCTGTCAAAGAACATAATTCATAAAAAAATATCTTACTTTATAAAAGTATATTTGTGAAGTATTGTATTGATAGAGGATTCTTTCTTTCTTTCTTTCTTTCTTTCTTTCTCTCCTTTATTTGTCCATTTTTCCTTCTTTATAAAGTGTTTGCGTTTTATTTACATTACCAGCTCATCATTCTAAGGCTACTGTAAGCTTTCTTTCTTTCTTTTTTTCTTTCACTTTAATAGTGCAAAATGCTATCTATCTATCTATCTATCTATCTATCTATCTATCTATCTGTCTGTCTGTCTATTATATCTATCTAATATGCTATTTATTTATTTATTATTATTTTTATATGCAGATAACAAATGTAAGACATTTTAATGCTAAGGTTTTATTCCATCTTTCTTTCACATGTGTCATATAGTTGTTTTATCTATTAATATACTGTAATGATTCAACAGTTGATAATGAAGCAATTGATTAAAATGTACAGTAATAAAATTAAACTTCCCATAGTTCTCATGGCTCGACTGCCATGTTTCAAATTATTTATTAAAGTTAATGATTTTTTTACTGTGACATTTGTAAAAAAAAATAAAATAAAATAAAAAAAATCTTTTTCTACTAACACAAATAGCCATTAAATGTAAAAGGTAACATTTATGTACATTAGGCGATATGTTTACACTGTGTGAACATTCTTTCATGTTTAATTTATTGTTGTTTGTTTTTGTTTCATATTTCATTCTTAATTTGTTACATTTACATCACAAGCACATGACAGTCTGACACTATTCTTTGTTTTGCACATTGTACACTATTACTTTATGCTGCACATTTGTTTGTATTCATTTATATAGTACTTCTTTAACACTTCAGTATTATTATTATTATCTTTTCTTCTTTCCTTTAAGTATTCTATAATATAATACTGTTTATTTCAGGCGGGGATTCTGACCTCAGCTAGAGACTGGCAGCTTTTGGTGGACCTTGAAGAACAGCTGAAGTTCCCCAGCCATATTGCTGTTACCACCCTTCGACCAGACATGGTACTTGTGTCTGAGGCTACAAAGCAAGTTGTGCTGTTGGAGCTTACAGTCACTTGGGAAGATCGCTTGGATGAAGCTTGTGAGAGGAACCTCTCCAAAGTACGCGGGACTGGTCAGTGACTGTCAGCAGGCCGGGTGGAGAGCAAGGTGCCTTCCAGTGGAGGTTGATTGTAGAGGATTTGCGGCCTGTTCCTTAGTCTGAGCCCTAAGCAGTTTAGGCAGTATTGGAGAGCGAAAGAGGAGAGCTATCCGTAGTACCACCGAAGTGGCAGAGAGGGCATCAAGATGGCTGGGGCTTAACAGAGGCAACCATGGAGTGTGGTAGCTACTGTAGTTAGCCATCTGGACACAAGCTGGGGTCTGATCAATCCTGACTGGGTCAGCTGACTGAAGGCGTATGATGTTGAAAGACCCGAAACACCCAATGATTTCGGAAACATCATTGAAGATGATGATCAGAAGATGTATTTATATAGCTTTATTTATACGACCAGCGCATCATTCTAATGCCACCATACTTGTTCTTTCTTTCCTTCTTTCGTGCTTATTTTTTGTTTTTCCTTATTTGTCTTATTTAATATAATTAAAATTAAAATAATGACTATACTGAACAGTTAATAATAAAACAGCTAATAAAATGGAATTAAACTTGTTTATTTATACCTTAAAGGCACACAAGCCTCATAGCTGTACTCTGTTTTCATCAAATGAAAATATTTTCTTTTGTTTAGTTTTACATTATATATATATATATATATATATATATATATATATATATATATATATATATACACTGTACTGTGTATATATTAGGAGGCGCTTCTGTGTGTATATGGATCAACCCCCAGACGCCCCCCCCCCCCAACAAACCTCCGCTGTTGTTCTCCTCAAAGACCAAATAGTTAATATTTACACGTCCTCTTTAGTTGTTTGTTTTATTCTACATGACTATCATTGTTGTCAGAGATGAGTTTTAATTTTGTGAGGCAGTCATGTGTGAGAGGTGAATAATTTACACACACACACACACACACACACACACACACACACACACACACACACACACACACACACACACACATATTCATTTACATTCCAGTACACTCTGCTGTTGACTGATGCGACCACGTGGGACCGCAGTGTCTCTCTGTCACCGCTGTGTGTAAACAACTAACTAATTAACCGACCCACTGTATTACCAACTAACTTCCGCACGCCCTCGTCCTTCTGTGTGTGAGAGCACGCCTCGCCGATGTAAAACCTCTGTGCTGGAGTTGGAGTTCAAACAGGAAGTGACCTCACATATGCTTGAGAAAGCTTCAGGACTCACTCGGGGACGTCGAACTGCGGGGAGAACCTTACTGTCCCTACGCTCATGCACGCTAGTTTGTGTCTTCTGGGTGTGTATAAGTGCTAATGTTATCAGTTGTGTGTTTGTGGAATCCAGACAAATGGTAAACTCCTAGTAGCGGCAATCCTACTGTGATCCCTGTCTGCGCTTATAGTGCTGACCATCAATGTCCATTATCTCCTTTTCACCTTGCCTAGCACGTGATTTGGCAAAATGTCTTCTGTTTTTAAAGCACGTTAAACGCGCCATTATAATATTAAATATACATTATATTAACTTGGTCATATAATTAATTTGCTTCAAAAAATAGTAACACAAAAATTTCTAAGTTAATAAAATTTGTTAACACATAACATGATGTATGTATAACATTGGTGTAGGAATCCTCCCCTATAGACACACACTGGCAGCACTTCCATATAAGCAGTTTTTTATTATTATTATTATTATTATTATTATTATTATATATTATTATTATTATTATTATTATTATTATTTTTTTTTTTAATTTTATTATTTCAATTTTTTTTATTGGTCTTTGCCAAGTGCTGTGTTGGTGGCAGGCATACTTAGCAAGCACGTTTTAAAGGTTAATATTTATTAATTTATATATATATATATATATATATATATATATATATATATATATATATATATATATATATATATATATATATATATATATATACTGTATATATTAACTTACATATTTAATTACATTTTCCACTATATACAATGTATAATTATATATTAATGCACAAATATATATTCATAATAAATATATTTATGTTATATATACACAACAGATAGTTTTAATCAAGTAATCTGATTGGGCAAGTGGTGTTCTACGAGTGCTGATAATAGACAATAACAGCACTGTGAGGTGTAACTATCTGTATGACTGGGCGTGTCCCAGGTGTTGTCCAGTGGTTACTGACCCTAACTGTGTGTCTCAGCGTGGGTGAGAGTCGGTCTGTACGGTCCGCAGTACTGAGGAGAGAGCAGCTGCGTGACCACGCCCACATTCACACCCAGTCACAGAAGCACTTTCAGCAACAACACACATCTGATAACGTCATGTCGTCTTACACAACACGCCTCACGTCTCTGCACTAATCACTTCTAAGTCCTTCTGAATCGCCTCTGGACACTTGAGGTCATGCTGTTGTACTGAATATCAGCATGGCTGATCACTGCTGTCTGTAGATACTACCACTACTACTACTACTATATTATTATTATTATTATTATTATTATTATTATTATTACTCTAATAATAATGATAATAATAATAATAATAATAAATCAATTATTATTATATAAGTTGTAATATATAAAATATATAATAATATATAAATTATAAATTTTTATAAATAAAACAGCACATAAATATATATTTTATAAATGTAACTAGTACGGCGTTTATACTTGTAAACACTATCAGTGTATAAAATAAAGAGACAACAGAAATTCTGTAATAAAATCTAAAATAAATCAAAATGAAATAGTGAAAAATAATGCTGACAATAAAAATGCAATAAAGAGTAAAGAGTAGTGACACAATAAAATCAAAATAGAAAAAAAAAAAAGTTAACTCATAATAGATATAAATACATATTGAATCAATTTGACATTCAGAGTCACAAACTCAGATCAGAGTTTTCACATCGTTACTCATCGAAATTAATTCTGATTCCATCGGCGATCTATAACACGGCCGACGTTTCATATATCATCTCTACTGGCAGCACACACACACACACACACACACACACACACACACATGGTAGCTGATATTAATTTGACCCTTCAGGTATAAAAGACAATAATCTGTCATAATAATCGCACTTTGACAGGATAAAGTAAAAAAACTAAAGAAAAGAAAGAAAACTATAATAACTGTCACAAACACAGTGTGTGTGTGTGTGTGTGTGTTCCCTCGACACGTGTTCAGATGTCACGTTTTCATTTTAATCCCCGTGTCGAGTGGAAATTGCATACAGTGGTGTGGGGCCCGAGCGAGAGACGCCGACTGAAGTGGAAGTTTTCACCCAGACAGGAGGAAAGTCAAAGACGCTTCTGAGTGGCATCATTTTGTTTCTGTGTGTGTGTGTGTGTGCGTGCGTGCCCGCATGTGTCTGTGTGTATGTCTCCAAACAGATGCACTGTTGTTATTCCAGGTCCCATTGAACGCTTCAATCAAATGCAATCTCTTCAAACTCTATTCCCTTGGACTCTTTGTTTACTGATATAGCTTTTTTCAGACGGCTGTCAGAAACGACGCGGCGCTGCAGCTCAACGCTTCAGAAATTTTATTTTGAATATGGAAAGGTTGAGTTGAAATAAAAACAGATAAATAAAGAAAAGAAAAGAAACCCACTCTGTGTCTGAACTGAAATATCTCCCAGGTATCAAACTGACTAATTTTAGACAGAGTGTCAACTTTCACGCTATTTCGAGCTCAGATTGGAAAAAATCATGACGAGCTCATCCAACATTATTATCTTCAGCTATTTTATATTTATCTAAAGTATATTCATTTATTCTGACTAAAGTACATACACATAGTATGGTCTGAATAAAAAAAAAAACAAACAACAATAATAGGAATAATAACAACAACACACGTGTGGTGTAAATAAATACAAATCCATTATTCAGACTGAACAGATAAGTGTTTTAATCAGTTTTAAATCTTTATAGGTTTTATATGCTGCAGTGAAATCTAGAGTAATCTAAATGCACTGCATTGTTTAACTATAAACTATACAGATATAATTTTCTTACTAACTATTAAGTAAATCAGATGCCTTAGAGCAGGAGTGATAAGAAACGAGAGCTGATATTACTGTAAAAATAGTGAAACTTCACATGCAATAATTTCTACATACACATATACGTACATGGTTAAGGTCACATTAAAGGAGAAGGCCATTGTTAGCACTCAATGCTTCACATTTCTGTGAATTTTGCACGAGATTTTTGTTGAAACTCGCACCTCTTCATCCTCTCCTTATAGCCGTAATTGCTCGCCGTGGTTTACTGTGTCCTCCCGAAACACAAGCGGCAGCCTTAGCAATGTTTAAAAGCAATATGAATGTTTTATGATGGCCAAAATTTATAGATATTAAAAGATGCTCTAATGTGTTTTGTGGTCATAAACATGATGGGACAGAAGACTGTGTCCACTTATGTCCCTTTTCTATTTATTTATTTATTTATTTATTTATTTATTTTTTACCGCCGCCACTAAAGCTCAAACTTAAAACTTAAACCAGGGTGGACAAAACAGTCCATTAGGATCATATTTTATTAATATTTGTTTAGAATCACAGACTTAAATACAGAACCAGAATTTTAGAGTAGGATGTGGTCAAAAAACAACAACATCTGTCTACTCGTTATTAATGCAACAAATGAAAGTAATGACTGAATATAGGTTTAGGCAGCGGTCCACAGGGTCCTAGCGCTAATCACATGTTTAACAAAGACCAGGTGGTTCATTCCAGGATCGTACAGGGAACATGTGAACAAAACGTTCATGTTTCATCATGCTAGCTTAATGCTAACCCTACAACATGCCTGCTGAAAGCTGATTGGTTGACATCTTCATCCAGGGTTCTCAGCTCAAATTTCAGACTTGGAGTTTTAAAAATTAATCTGTTTGATTATTGGGGCCACGCCCCCAGTATAATATATTTTGAAACCTCATATATAACCATGATCTGCTGTTTGCAAACAGCCTCTAAAAAAATATGTTTTGTGGAAGGAAGAGCAACTTAAGCTCCACCCTGTAAGGACTAATTGGCATGTGGCAGCGATTTTTATTAGCGATTTATACCCCTATGATTGACTGATTTTAAGTTTCAGACCTTGAGTAGGTGGCAGGTGGTGTAATGGTTAGCACTGTCGCCTTGCACATGATTCCTGCCTTGGGAACAAACGCCAAAAATTCAGATTCAGAAACTGGGACCCAATCAGAAGAAACAAATTCCCCTTCATAGCTTCAGCTTTAAATAAACCTCTTGTTAGGGAAGCAGAATTTCTCCTTTATTAAAAATATTTAATGGGCATCTACTATGCAAAAAATGAACGACTAATCATGTTTAGACTTTCAGATGGGTCTGGGTTAGGGTTAGGGTTAGGGTTACAGTGTGTGTGTGTGTGTGGGGGGGGGGGGGGGGGGGGGAATTGTCCTTTTTTCAGGTTTGTTTCGGCCTGAGCTTAAACAAGCAAATCTAATTTTCCCCCTAATGTGACCTCATAAGAAGAGCCCCTCCCACGTCATCTTGTTCCATTCCATTGTTCTATACTGACTAGTCTGCTTGTGATTAATTTAGCGAATAAAAATCATTACTAAATCTAGCTTTATGCAGCTCTCCACAGGGTCCTAGTGCTCATCACATGTTCTGAAGTTACAAGAAATAATACACCTGTAGCAATTAAGATTTGTCTAAAAATGAATATGACACAGATATAAATGTAGCAGTAATAAATCAGAACAAAAGTAACATTTTTAGTACAATACTTAACAAAAAACATGAAAAAATGTGCACTTCTACCACTACTACTACTACTACTAATAATAATAATATAAATAACGTACTTAATATTGAGTTTACTATGAACTATTTAAAGGGCAGAAAAAAAATATGTTGATTATGATTGATGATTTGTTGATTGATAGAATCTATTATTATTACTACTACTACTACATTCTAATAAACAGTAAGAATAAGCCCAAATGAGTAAAAACCAGATGAAAGAACCAAAAACCAAATAATTTATGCATACAGCACTGTTAGTCGCTATGTATATATGCAAATATATTAGTTTTAGTAAATTAATAATTCATGAACATGCTTAGAAAAATGTATAAAATAAAGAAAAAAAGAAAAATGTCTAAATATACAGTTTATTTATGGTTCGGAAAGTATACAGTATACACCAATATAGATGCAAATAGAGTTAGATTATAATAGTGAAGAAAAAAAAAGGAGATAAGAAACTACAATCTGTGTGTGTCTTTATTCCTCTGCTTTCCTGCTGCAGAAAATCCAAAAGCTCATGTTTATGCAGCACGAGCTTCGCTAGCTCTCTTAAGCTCTCTGATCCCCAGCTATCAGATCACAACAAATCAATGCCTCCGTGTCCCTTCGTCAGCAGTGCTTTCCGAATAATTCTAAATTTCGGGCCATTCCTCATATAAAATTAGATTTCACTGACAGGTTCGAGGGGGGAAAAAAAACAAAGCTCAGGGCATCAGCGGAGCTCGAAAGGTCAAAGAGAGACACGGGTTTATGACAGCGTTGTGTGTGTCACTGCTCCTGTGAGAGCAAAGTGGGCAAGTAAGCCAAAAAGTAGTGATGTTCTTGGCAAAGAGACAAAGTTGAAGAGCTCTGAGGAGCATCGCGTGTCAGTGATGCATTGCAAAATCAATTAGAATATTTGCCAAAAATGGATGGCGAATTAATGATGGCATCATCCCGCCGTGGGTAAACAGCTCAATACGGCTCAGGGTGAACAACGAAGACTCATTTTTTCTTGTCAACAATAAATAAATAAATAACATTCTGCACTATTTAAAGTTCTAGTTTTGATGAAATCCATATCCGAGGTCAGGATCAGGAAACAATAAAAAATAAAATAATGAATAAATAAAAACTCAGTATGTCAAAGCCGTGGTCACCTAAAATAAACAAGTGTTTGTTTTTAGGGGAGGATTGGGGGCTCCCGGGGAGATGTGACACCGCTCCGAGGCGCCCCTTCTGACATCTCTGGCTGCACTGGCTGAGATTCGGGGGGCAGCAGGTCGGCCGAAAGTGACACGGAGCTTTGGCGTTCCCGGAGAACTCGGCTAAGTTTAGAGCCCGTCTGATCCCCGACGTCCTAAATACAAGGATGTGAGCAACATGGAGAAAGACCGGATCATATAAGGCGGCAGCAGGAACGGACTCTGGTTGGTCAGAAGGCGTTGACTCATTCAGAGCTACAAATCGTGCTATTTGTATAGTAACAGCAGCCGGCGCGGTGGATGCTCTGTGTAAAACTCCATTTGCAGAAATAAAGACGCGAGGCCGTGTAAAACGATTTGACTTTTCATTACTATTTATTTAAATGCCAGGCTTTAAACCGTGCCTTCGTTCTCCCGTACGGAGCCGGCTTTATTCTGTCAAAAGATTCATCTTGCTGTAAAGCTCTTTTTCGTCCACCGACACTCTTTTGTCCTGCAGTACAGAATCGAGGTGATCAATCTTTCTATTTGAAGCTTTCCCCCTCTCTCTATTTACACCGTACACTCCTCAAGGCAACTGCAAATTGTTTAATCTTTTCATTCTTTCCAAATAGCTCTCATTTCGAGCCGCTTTCATCCTTATTTCTGTGGCAATTTATTCATTCTGTGATGAAAAGAAAAAGAAAAAGAAAAAAAAAAAAAGCAAAGAAACCTACAGCGTAAAGAAGTGAAGACGTAGCATTAGGGTTTATTTGTTATTTAATTACTTTGTTGATGAGTTCAGAATAGAGGTGCACTATGGGTACACGATGTGTAATTGACAAAATCAGGCTTTACTTATAGACATTAAATTGCAATGATGATCGCAAATGAGAATATTTGACAAATTAAATCACAAATTAAAGCATTTCTGCTGTATATGATTTTCCCATTATTGTTGGTATTATTAATTTTAAAACTCAGATGGTGTTTAGCACCGTGGCCTTGCACCTCGAGTTGCGTGTTCAGTTCCTGCCTCGGGTCTGTGTTTGTGGTTTGAATGTTCTCCCTGTGCTTGTTGGGTTTATATGAAGAGTAGGCTAACTGCCATGGACTCAGTGTGCCTGAGTGTGCTTTTGTGCCCTGCGATAGATTGCCATCCTGTCCAGGCTCCAGGTTAAGCACCATAGAGATTGAATGAATGACTAACAAACGGTATGACATCTTTAATTATTTTAATTGTGATATTTACTGAAAAACATCATGAGTAAGGGCATTGCTGGATCAGTGGTAGGTTTTTTCTCACCAAAAAGTGATCTTAGCACACGAAAATATTAATATACACTATGCACCAAAATATACGGTACTGAAATGAAAAGATGAACAATATTACCTTGTTGTCATCTGTAAGTTTATTTCTCCTGAAAGAAGCAAACACACACTAATAGCGTATTGATTTACCACGATATGTGTAGTGTGTGTGTGTGTGTGTGTGTGTGTGTGTGTGTGTGTGCAGCGCCTCACTGTAGGCAGTGTTCATAACCCTCACACAGATTCTCAAGCTGGATTCCTGGAACAAAGGTCGCTGTAAAAGGAAGCGGTTTGCTGGCGTAATGCAGGAACAGTTCTCGGTGGATGTTCAAAGTTGAACACACTCTCTTTAAACATTCCACACAAGTAGGCATCAGGGGGTGTAAGATCAGGGGAACGGGACGGGTACGGAAGGAATGAGTTCTGACACCTTTTTCAAAATCGGTCCTCGTTCGAGGGCACTTCTGTATGAGTGGAAATGATACTCAACTATGAATATTTTTCCTCCATTGAGAGACACAACAACAACTGCACAACAACACTTTGAGATATGTGGATTTCAGTACTGTATATGCAGATATCAAATCCAGTTAAATGTACGTAAAATGTGTTAATGCGTTCTAAAGATCTCATTGAAAATTAAAAAAAAAAAAAAAAAATTCAAAATTTTATGAAAAGGTCAAGTTCCTCACCTGTATAGAAAAAGAAACAGTATTTAAAAAAAAAAAAAAAAATTGCTCATTTTTAAACTCCATAAAAAACATTTTTTTTAAAAAGTGCATTTATTTATTTGAAGATAAAAATGTGCGAAGTTAAAAACTGGGTTGTTCTTAACCCACCTGCTGGATAAATATTGGACCAACTACATGCTGGATTAATTTAACACAGCAAGATGGGTAAAATATTCAATCCAAATTCTAGGTCATATTTAACTATAATGCTGGGTTAATTCTACCACATAAATAGGCTATTATTATTTTTTATGTTTTTACATGTCTATGGGTAAAACAGTTTAAACAGTTAAATTTCTTTGATATACTGGTCTATTACAAAAAAAAAAAACTTACGTTTTGCAAACCATACATATATGCAAGAAACAACACCAAATTAATATATATTAATGTATATATAAATATAATATTACTTTAGGAGAGATAATGGATTAACTTTTAAATATGAACTTAAAATGAAGTTTTATTTTCAGACAGTTGTAAACATTTATTTATCGAAGGATGAAAACAAGAAATTAAAAAATATTGTGAAATTAATCTATATGTAAGATTATTAATCTTATATTTGCATTACTTTTATGTAATAATAAATACATCTACTATATATTTTGTTTATTCTAATCTTATTTTAGGTATTTCTGTATAAATTTGACTCGAGTCAAGATGTTTGCTTTTCTCTTCACTTTGTGGGAGGTTTTTACTTTGGTGTGTGTGTGTGTGTGTGTGTGTGTGTGTGTGTGCGTGTGTGTATGTGTGTGTGTGTGTGTGAGCACACAGTCAGACAAGCTTGTATGACAAAGAAATATCACTGGAACATTACAATAATACTCATGTTACAGCAAAAACATTGTTTTTGAGTGCATAGTACAACGCTCTTCTATTCACCCTTAGTACCTGCCTGGGCCGGGTTTCAGTCCGTAGGCTCTAGGAGTTCACGTTTAGATTTGTTATGAGGAAGAGTGATGTAGCTGAGGCTGAAGAACTCTCAGAGCTAGAGTTTTGCGCACCATGTGGTCTGGATTCGGGCTCATTTTGGATGTTTTTTTGGAAAACACAGCAAGCAGCAAACAATCTGAGGATTGAGAGCAATCAGAGAATGAAATCCCGCGGAATCCCTGCTAGCAGCGTGTGAGAGGAGTCGAGACTTCGCATGGAATGAAAGAGCCAGTTATTTAAAGGGTGAGTGTGATCATGAACGGGAGTGCATGATGAGATATCACGTGAATTGGAGTGTGAAACTGAGTCATGTGACTGCACTGGTGGTGACGCGACACTGCTGACACGTTTGGATTTCAGTGGAATTTTACTGATATGGCCCTTTTAGGAATGGTCATTGTCGCGAAGCAGCTTTACAGCATCCAGACAACGTGTGCAAAAATATGTATGAATTGTAATTTATACAATGTTAAGTATTTCATGTTCAAATATAAAAAAAAGGAGAAACCATCCATTCTGTTTTAGGCCACGCCCACTCTGAATAAAGTTGTGTAACACCTCTGACATGGTGTATAGATTTTTGTATATATTTCGTTTTTTTTTTTTTTTTTTTTTTAGTTTATTGATGAAATAATCTCACACACAACCTTGTATTCTCTAACTGTTTCCACTCATCTGTGTTATCTTCCTACATTCTCCTCTGTGGTCAGGACATTCAGCACTTTATTACTGTCACTCTCTCCTCCAGGTCACCTCGACGAGTTCTGAACTCCGCCAGTGAGGGAGAGAGAGAGAGAGAGAGAGAGAGAGAGAGCGAGAGAGAGAGAGAGGACGCGACGAGATGAGACGGACGAGACGCCATCATAAAAGGAACAGAGTCTGTGCCAGACTATTGTTACACACACTGAGATGAAAGCCAGGCCGGCTAATGAACATCTGCCCTACTCTACACAGACACACACACACACACACACATAGATGCAGCAGGCTTGGCCACCTTCAAATGGACCATTGAGCACAGCAGCTGCTCTTCTCCCAAAGACCTTGTGGATTGATGTAAACCTGTAATTAAGCCCCATTCCAGGAGGTAAAACAGAGACACAGGAGAAATGAGTGATTACTCTCTCTCTCTCTCTCTCTCTCTCTCTCTCTCTCTCTATCTCTCTCTCTCCCTCCCTAGGATTCCTCCACATGTGACCCAACAACTACATCAGGGACTAAAGCTACTAAATTGAGTTCCTATAGTGTCCATAAATCCTCTTATATGTGGATAAGACCGGAGCTTCAGCATTTCTTCATGCATTTTATGTCCCTAGATGACAGTAAATCTATATATAAGGAGTTTCATTTCAAAACATGTCATTTTTAAAAGATTTTTTTAGCTTTTAAGGTTATTGTAAATGTATTAAAACAGGTAATTCCCTCGTTCATTTTCTTTATCCTGGTCAATAAGTTCCTGAATATTTACAGTAGTTTGAGGTGTAGAGAACACATACTGTAGGAACACATTCTCACTTAGGGGTAGTTAAAGGGTTTAATGTGCCCAAGGACATAACGTTCCCGCATAGACATCCTTCGCATCTGTAGCCCCTAAAACTTGAATTTCGATGGTTAATAGATTAAATGGTTAATATTTCATATATATATATATCCTCTTGCCCGCCTTCCTACTTTATTAGAAATGACTGTGCAAATCATTAGACATCGGCACATGCTGTGCACATCCTCGGATTTTAGAATAGACAGGCACTAATTATGACATCACATTCTAAACAGCTGTGCACTTTCATCTCTAGGTACGGTTAGCTCTTATATCTGTGGCCAGATTTACCGTGCAATGCTCAGGACCGCCTTTTCAAGTGGACACAGGTACAGTAGGGAGTACTCACACTACCCAAACAATTACCAGACCTTGATATACAATGGATTTAGAGATTTAATGAGATTTAAAGCTCTCAGGCCATGTGATGCTTCGTGTGAGGACACGTCCTGAAAGTTGCCACTAAACAGTGGTGAGAATGAGCACAGACAATTCTTCAGCCATGAAACATTCTTTCCATCTGGAACTCCATCGTTCCATAATATCATTATAGTCGATATCACAATGCTTCTGCTGTACATCGAGCTTCAGCTTCATGGGTCATTGGACTGATTTTGAAACGTGACGTTGTTACTCATATTTCAGCTAACGTTCTCAAGTCTCGGAGCTTGGGAAAAAAACTAAAATATACTAGATAGTTTAACAATAATAATGTCGATACTTTGATGATATCAAAGTGATGATGAAGCATAGAGGGAGGATGGGGTGTTCATAGAATCAACAGCATGACCAAGATCGTTTGCAGGATCCCACATTGCAAACAAGACACCAAAGGCAAAGGTCCTGCAGAACCTTTGATAGTTCTTAAAAAGAAAAATGAACAGAACCCTGTTTTACGAGGGTCTAATACACTTACTTCAGCAGTTGTGTGGTTTAAATACTTATGAGGAATGTTCATTTATCTACTTTGTACCTGATACATTTTAAGTTCCTTAAAAAGCCTAAAAAAGTTCTACATAAAACTTTAACTGTTTCCCCGAGATGGGCAGAAATGTACAGTAGTGTAATCTCTCTCTCTCTCTCTCTCTCTCTCTCTCTCTCTCTCTCTCTCTCTTTCTATATGTCCACATTCTCAATATTATTTCAGCCTGATTTCCATCTAAATATCTGCCGTTGTTATTGTTACTATTACTTAATGCACGCCTGTGGTCAATAGTGTAATTGTTTTATTTTCCCTGATTCCTCTGTCTTAGTGATGAAAGCAAAAACAAACAGCAACAGCATACAAATTGAATTTGTGAATTATAAAAAAGAAACGAGAACGAGATCGCCAGCAATGCAGTTGGCACTGATGAAGAGCGCTGGCTGCAGATATTGTTCTATATGACAATAAACACAACATAACAAGCCAGGAGCAGCCTTTAACCGGCGTTTACACTGCATTCATTTAATCAGCTGAAAGACATACAATATGTCAGACTGGCTGCTGAAGAAAGACTGGAGTTCGTGGCGGAAATATTCCGTCAATACCCGTTTCCTTTTTTTTGTCATTCTGGCCAGCAACATTGCAAATCATTACGCCGAGTACTGTGTAGGTTCCCCTTGTGGCAGGGTGGTGGGTCTGGCCATGCAGGGAACTTATTGGGGTGCGCTGTGGTGTCTGGCAACAGGTTGGTGGCAGGTCCTTTGGGGGCAATGAGTTGCGGAGTGGGTCTGCAATGGATCAAGCGGTTTTGTCCGACGCATCACATGGGAATTGGGATCCGGGGAATTTGAATGCCAGATCACCAACCTTGGACTCTTTGCCTGCTGGGCCCCGTGTGCAGCGACCTGTGGTGCACTGGATGCCGTTCTGCCTTTCTATCATGACCAGCATTAGCCGTAGTGCTGCATTTTCGTTTCTGTGGGATCGGACTGAAGCATCCAGTGAGGGCACGGGTGAGCCTTGGGTGCCTATGATCCTGTCACCAGTTTCCTGTTATATAGTTGGGGATTAATGTTAAAGTGTTAATGTTATGGCTGATCTGAGTACAAGGCACTCTTTCAGTGTTTCGCTGCCATTTTCATCTCGTTGCCCTTCATGGAGTTTTGTGGTAATATTTAAATGTAAATCACTTGCCAATTCACAGCTTATTGCCCCTAACCAACTTAGGGACAAGAGAGTGCCAAGACAACCAACAGCACTTTTGTTTTGTTTGGCTCATAACTTTACAAATGAAAAAGGCTGCTAAGAAAATATGCTCACTCTTAGCAATACAATCAGTTCTCTCTGCTTTTTGATTTTCTGTTCCATTAAAACATGGGTTAAAGACAAATCCAAGGCTGTCATACAATAACAGAGGAGGGAATAGATGCACCGTTTTTGATGTAAATACAAGTGTCACGAACCTCGGTGAGCGGAACTGGGACTCTCCGAGCTGTCACTGTCAATATAACCGTGGATTTTCACCTGTCACTCTCAGATAGAAACAGTCATTTCTTTTCCTTCAGAGCATTCATTGTCAGTGAAAGTAAACAAGAGGTGTGTTGGTTTGTCAAATCTGCCAAGGCTTGGAATTGTATGAGTGGGCAATTTGTATTTTTTTTTCCCCATGATTTTCAGACAAATGTAGCTGTATGGATGATTACACCATTATCCCAGCCGGTCAGTGTTACATAAGATACTTTATAATGGATTTGTACTGTGTGTTTTCATCCTTCTGCCTTTTATCTTTTATGAAATATAAGAAATATGGGCTGTTTTGTTATTTTAGGTCATATATTTTGCAAAGCAAAAAAAAAAAAAAACCCCAAAAGAAAAAAAGAAATAAAAGACAGAAAGGAAGCCATCAAATTATAATGTTGGACTGTGTCATGATCAAAGTATTCTTTTAGGATGTACTAAGAACTTTTGGACATTAGTGACAAGTTAAGAACAAGCAAACAAACAAAAACACAAGCTCACAGAAAATTACTCTTAGTTTTTTTTTTTGATGATTATGTAACATCTAATAAGTAATTTTACCATGGTATAATTATAATGGTAGTCTGATGGCACCTGTACCATGCTATATAGTCCCATGGTGTTATTGACAGGACTGTGGTCCAATTTTTTCTGATATACAGTACTACATGTACCACACTGTGGAAGATCACGTACTTAAGTACAGACTTTTAATAGCGGACTTGTATTAGCAGTCTTTAATACAGACATTTAATAGCATTATGGTGCTATTGAACACGTACCAGGATATTACTGGAATTATCCTTTAAGTAATACAGGTATTACTTACAGGATGTGATCTGGCATCCAAGTTCCCCGGATCCCATTATTACTGTATAACCGTAAGTACACCTCCAGGGTCAGGACACAAGTCCCACCTCAGGTCTGTGAGTTTGCATTGCACTGCATTTGATTGGCACCAGGCACAGCATAAGCACTATGGAGAATAAGTGCATGGCCTATAGGGTATCAATTAAGTACCATGGAACTCATCAGAGTATTATCCTACAAACAACAGTACCCTCACCACTGATGTGCCAACGTTGGTAGTACAGTGCCCACCATGGTAATGTCTGAAGTACCACACTAATACTATGGTACATTGCATGGTACATATTTACTAAAGTTTACCATACTAATGTTTCTTATGGGATGTTGAAATCCGGGGACGGTGATGGCCATAGCAAATCATTTAGAAAGCCAAAATATGTGAGTGGATTCATCCTGGAAGAGACCACGGTTTTAATTAGAGAATATACAGCGGGTTAGTTGGAACAACTTTGAATGCTTTGCTCTACGGAAACAACTGTAGCCAAATTATACATGCAAAATAAATACAAGTACTAGGTATAAGTAAGAGAAGCAATCAAGACTCCAAGGGTAACTCATTATGCAATGAACATTATGCAACCTCCATTTATTCTCGCAGTGTCTGCCTTCCTCTGAACCTTGAGCTTTGTCTCACGGGTAAAAAGTTTAATTTTGGACTCATGAGACAAGAGAACATTTTCCATATGCTTGCTGAGTCTCCATTGTGCCTTTTGACAAACTTTAAATGGGATTTCGTATGGTTCGCTTCTCTTCACCGCTCTCTTAGCCTTGGCCCAGTGTACTGGTTCCCAACCCCGGTCCTGGAGGACCACCTGCCCTGCATATTTTAGTGTTTTCTCTGCTCCCAGCACACCTGATTTAACTAATCAGCTAATTAAGAGTGTTTTTTGAATTGAAGTGGGTGCAGTAGAGCAAGGAAAATACTAAAATGTGCTGGACAGGTGGTCCGACTGGAGTAGTGGTTAGTTCTTTGACCAATCCATCTTTACCCAGTCATTTTGGTTGATGTTTTCCTCACATTGCATCATCATATAGACTGTGACTTCAAGCATCCAACACATCAAAAGTTGTTGGGATACTTGTGCAAGGCTGTATAAGACTTTACAGCCTTTGGTTGAAGTTGATGGCATTTTGCCCTCAAATCTGTGCTTAAGTGTGGTTTTGAGACATTGATTACTCAAGTTTGGGCCAAAGTTGTTTAAAATAACTGCTTGATGTTGAATGCCACACTCTTGTTATCACTTTTTTTTTCTTGTTATAACTATGATAAACTGCTTAAGTCAAGTTCGAGCACTGATATGTCCAGTGAATTGCCTGGGTCTGTAGTTTAACATGGCTTTTATTGTGCTGACCTTTCATATGTCTTCATTAAGCAGTGGCTCAGGACGCATTTCCAGCCCCGCGCTTTGGAGAGCAGGGAGCATTTAAGTCAAGAGCCGGAGCACAAATGAGGTTCTGAGAGTTTGCAGCACTTGAGAGGGCTATGTAAATAAAAGCTTAACCTGGGAGATAGTTCAGATGAAGTTATTTTCTTTTTTTCTATTTTCCTCTTCTCCACTATGCCTGAAAGGCTGGAAGAGACCAGGAGGATTACGGGACACGAGGCTGGTGCATCGGGTCACCGTCTGAAGTGGATGGATCCAGACCGTAATTGGTGTTAGCGATAAAACAGCGGTGTTCAGAGAGAGAGGTTATCACCCGTAATCTCTCCAACTGCAATCCATCAGGAGAAAGAAGTGAGAAAGAAGAAAGAAGACATGACTGGAGAGATGTAAGAGATGGAGGCAGTGGGTCGTCAAGGACAGCCAATGGTAGCCATGGTAACGTCATGTGCGTTGAGAATTGAGATTTAGACTTAGGCATGTGACAGAACAATATTTCTACCATAGTCGTGTTGAATTTTGATTTCAGGTGATCAGGTGGTCAGGTGGTGTTGATTAATATTTCAATACATTATTGTTTCTTCAGCAACAGCACATTCACAGGGACTTGTACAGTGGATGCACCACAAAACAGATGTCTGTAATCTTTATTGTACATTTGTGGTGCTTGGGAAAAATACCTAAATTCAACAGATGATACATGGAATTCAATTCTCAAGCTTGTTATAAGTCAACATCCCTATGCGGCCGCCACTCTTTATTGCAGTTTAAGGTTGTACACAGGACTCATTTCTCCAAACTTAAGCTTTCTCGTTTCTACCCAGATGTAAATGTAAAAGAGGCATCTCTTATTCATACAGTATGTACTGGACATGCTCGAATTTGGAAAAATTCTGGAAGGATGTCTTTCAAACCCTGTCGTACATATTGACATATTGGAATGCAATCTTGAACCAGACCTTCTGATTGCTCTTTTGAGCATCACTGGAGAGGAAGATAAGCATCTAACTCCAGCCAAACGGTGTTTATTGTCGCTTATTGACTACTCAATCCGTGATTCAGACTTAAAATTTTAACAGGTGTGAGGGCCCTTCCTTCGTTTTTTTTTTTTTTTTTCATATAAATTTATAGTTTAACCCCCTTTGTATTTGATTGGTTGTTGTTGTTTTTTTCTCTTCCCCTCCTTGTTTTTTTTTTTTTTTTGCACACAATACCCAGACTTCCAGCTCTCTCTCTCTCGTTCTCTATATATATACAGTACAGACAAAGTTTTCTTTATTGTGTTCTTTGTTGTGTTCTTTAGCCCAAACGCGTCTCTTCTGCTTGTCGCCTGTCCTTAGCAGTGGTTTCCTAGCAGATATTCTAGCATGAAGGCCTGATTCACACAGTCTCCTCTTAACAGTTGTTCTAGAGATGTGTCTGCTGCTAGAACTCTGTGTGGCATTGACCTGCTCTCTGATCTGAGCTGCTGTTAACCTGCGATTTCTGAGGCCGGTGACTCGGATGAACTTGTCCTCCGCGGCAGAGGCGACTCTCGGTCTTCCTTTCCTGGGGCGGTCCGCATGTCAGCCGGTTTCTTTGTAGCGCTCGATGGTTTTTGTGACTGCACTCGGGGACACTTTCAAAGTTTTCCCAATTTTTCGGACTTACTGACCTTCATTTCTTAAAGTAATGATGGCCACTCGTTTTTTTCTTTACTTAGCTGCTTTTTTCTTGCCATAATACAAATTAAAACTCTTTGAATGAGAAGGTGTGTCCAAACTTTTGGTCTGTACTATATATATATATATATATATATATATATTAGTCCAGACATGCAGTTTATGTTATTTGGATTTCCCAAATTGGCCATACAGAATTGTGCAGAAATTCTTAACAGGCGATTTGCAGAAAAATGAGAAAGCATTAGATGGATGGATAGATAGATAGATAGATAGATAGATAGATAGATAGATACCAAAGTAAATTTCAAAAGGACAAACTAAGATTCTGCCTCATAAACCACAACACTGGTCATTAAACACAATGGAGACTTTGACCCAGGACGATGCATAATCATCAGGGACATGAGAGACACAGAATTCGTTAAGAGCTAAGAAACCATGCATGATAATACACTAGGAGAATTCAAGACAAGACAAAGGACCAGGATGCTATAAAAAGATAAACTGATCTACAGCTGAACTGAGAACAGGAGAACAGGTGCACACATTAGGGAACAGACTAAAGGGCAGACACCAAGTCAAGGACCAGAAAACAAAAGTCACGGTCCACTGGGAATTTTTTGACATTCATATGTTTATAATTGTTTTTATTTATTTATTTATTTTTTATGGAACAGATGAAAATTGGAGAAATCTCATTTTTAGTATTGTTCCACTTTTTATATAGTACTATTTCTGCAGGGCATCAGAGGCTGTGTAGCTTTGGCCCAGAACTCTGTTCTTCTCACCTGTTCTCATCATCGCCGGAGAGATCATTCATCATTTATCCAGGCTTCTTACAGCTACATATGAGATGATAAAGTCGGATCACACAGGAGACCACATTCAGGGAGCATAATGGATGGTTGAACAGCGTAGTGCCAAATCTCTCTCTCTCTCTCTCTCTCTCTCTCTCTCTCTCTCTTTCAGGTGTTTTTGTATTAATATACAGTTATTCATTGTAAAACAAAACAAATAAGGCAAGTTATTTATAATATGATCTCCATCCAGCTTACGCTTCCATGCCAGTCTCACAGGGATTTTATCCCCTCAAAAAAATAAATAAATAAATAAATAAAAAATCCCAAGTGTGTAAGCGTGTGTATTTGTAAATGGGAGAAAAGTGCAGTGCATAAAGAAGGAAATGAAACATTTATTCTTCATGTCCCACTGCCACAGATTACTGTGAATATGGAATGAGGCTAAACTAAAGTCCTCTAGCTTTTAGGAAACATTACTGGAATATTTCTCATCTTTATGCCTGACAGCATCTTTGTTATTCCTGCTGGTGCTCCACTGGGGTTTGAAATTTTATACAGCATGTTTTGAAATCAATGCTTTTTTTTTTTTCCTCGAATGCAGACCTGCAATCAACCAGGAGCAGAAATCACCTCAAGCTGTACAGAAGCCACAGAGCTACTCTAAAATCAAGCAAACATGAAAAACATGCAGCGCGGGTAAACACGTTTTCTTCTTCAGTGCATGCCCTGGATTCATATTCACATACATTTATTCATTTTGCAGATGCGTTTTATCCAAAGCAATTTACAAGATATAATCCGAGCCTAGAGTTGTTAACGGAGTCGATTAAGTTTACATCAAAAGATTTCTGCATTGACATTCAAGTGCTCTCAAAAGATCTGGTTCTTCGCGCACTTCCTCGAGGTCGGTTCGGTTTTCAAATTAATTTTTAGCCAGTTTTCACAGCCGGTTCCTGCCCAAAAGAGAAAGAAGAAAGCTAGCATCTTCTACCACACACAGACACACACCTCGTTCAAATTTCTGATATCATGCAACATTGTACATCAGTGATTTTTACCCACGGACTAAATAACAGCTTTTTTTTACAAGCAACATTAAAAAAAAGAAGAAGTAAGAAATAAAATTCTGGTGTGAGATCAACTTAGCATCTTTTTCTACTGGCTCCCAAGGCCAAGAGTCAGAAAAATCTCATCGCGAACCTCAATGAGATAAACACAGACCAAAGAGAAAATAACCACTAACCACGCTGTCCCTTCTCCTTTAGTGAATTCTTATTTGGTCTGATTATTTATTAATACTATTCAGGTGTATCATATCGATTGTGTGTAAAAATCTTTACTATTATGTACAAATAGAGAACTTTCACTCCAGAGACGAGTGATCCCGACTCCTTCGGACCACTGGACCTGCCCGATCCATCCCGGTGCCCTACTTCTGTTTGGAGTCTCACCACATTGAGAAACTTGCAAGAGGATGACATCATACGGTCTGTTTAAAGGTGTATGTGATAACTGAGGACAGTTTCACTTTGAACCATGAAGATGACACTGGGCAGCATTTCATACAAACAGCTTCTTAATGTGACTGCAGTTGCTCTGACTGAAAAGTTTTAAGACTGACAATTTGGTGACAAGGTGACAGAATCCTGGGCGCCAAGGGCTTACCCATGCCTGCAGGAACCAAAGCTCAGCCCATCCCACTGAAAAGACAATATGGCACAAATTGCTGAAAAAAGTCAAAACTAGCCATGATAGAAAGGCACCAGAACACAGAGAGACCAAGGCCACAAACTTCCCAGATTCTAATCCGATCCAGCACCCATGGGATGTGCCAGACAAACAAGTCCAATCTACAACCACCCACAGGATCTAAAGGACCTGATGGCAACGTCCTGGTGCCAGACACCACAGCACACCCCAGATGTCTTGTGAAGTCATGCTCCGAGGCACCAGAGCTGCCCTAGTGGTGCAAGGAAAACCAGTGTTCTCAGCTCTCTTGTACACATGTCTCCAGTTTAAATTACCATGGCTACATGAGTTCACCTGGTTACATTATAAAAAGGGTTCAATTTTGGTTCCCAAAAGTTTTATTTGACTCCTAAATATTCTGGATTTTGGTGCCAAATGGTCCTAAATATTTAGGTTTGTCCGAAGTCCTGTGCAGTAGTTTCAAGATTTTGATCTGAGGAGATGAGACTGAGCAATCCACCAGAGTGTGATCTGAAGTGAATCTCCACCAACATTTCTATGATAATGACCTTGATGGTGTTGTAATATTGTGTTGAATGCATGACTTGGAGATTTTTATTTTTCTTGAAGGCCGGCCTCCGAGTGGTGCAGTGGTAAAATGCTCGCCTTATCATCCCGAGATCGCCAGTTCGATTCCCCGGTGATGCTGTAACCTCTCACAGCCGGAGGTCTAGATAGAGCTGATTGGCCGAGCTCTCTCAGAGGGGAGGGATGAGAGGTACTTAGTGCTCCCACATTAATCACGGCTTTACAACCAATCAGGGGCGTCACGCAAGCTGAAGTAATGGATAGCACTGTCCTCCGAGTGTGTTACTCTGCCCCCAAAAAAGATGCAGCTGGCTGGCGTCACATGGTTCGGAGGAAACGTGTGATAGTCTTCGGCCCTCCAGTCTGACTGGTAGTAGTAGCCTTAATGTGGGAGGCCCCTTGTGACGGGAGAAAAATTAGGGAGAAAATCCGGGAAAAGTCCCCCCCCAAAAAAAATCTCTTACCATATCTCTTGAAGGCCGTGAGATATCCAGAGAAACATACTAAAAAAAAAACGATTTCCAGAAGAATGAAAATGTAGAACTGGGAATCATTAGTCCAGTAGTGACATAAGAAGCTATGATATTTCATGGTGGGTTTCAGGAAGTATTTGTGGAGCGGGAACAAGAAAGAGTCTAGCATGTATCCCTGAGGTATACCAGCTATACTGATACTGCACATTTCACCCCTCTGTGAAGCCTTCTGGAAAGGTAGGACACTGGCTGAATCACAACTATGATCTATTCCTTCTGAAGACTAAGCCACAGTAAGGACTCAAGGGTATTAAATGACTACAATTCAGAATGTCATTTTGAACATGTCATTTTAAACATGCTAAACTGAAGCTGGTGGTTTTGATACACAATCACCTAGAGCTGTCACAATTGGATAATAAACTAATGGATTAATCAACAAAAACAAGGCGCTAATGATCAGTCAGTTTAGTCTATTTTGTAAATGTGAGATCGTTAGTAAATTAGTTAAATGGGCAATATTATAAATGTTATTTTTACAACATTGACCTAAAATTAAAACCATGTTGTAGGAGATGAATTTGCTGAAACTGTGAGGAAGCATGAAGTTTCTTTGTTGGTTTTTTTATTTATTTAAAATATAAATATCTGAGTACTGTAACTATATGGGCGGCACGGTGGGGTACTACGGTTTCCTCCCACAGTCCAAAGACATGTAGGCTAACTGCATTCGCAAATTGCCTGTAGTGTGTGAATGAGTGAGTGTATGTGTGTGTGTCTGTGCCCTGTGATGGATTGGCACCCTGTCCAGGGTGTACCCTGCCATGTGCCCTAAGTCTCCTGGGATAGGCTCCAGGCCCCCCAGGACCCTGAATACAGGATTAAGCAGTATAGATGATGAGTGAGTGAGTGAGAATAACTACATGTCCTAGGCAAACAAAATTTAATTGGCTTCATGTTGAAAAATTAAATATTTATTCATCAAAATTCCAACAACATATCCAAACCGATGCTTTATAAGCGATTTCGAGTGACATACATGTGACACGACACACATCAAGGCTCCTACCAAACACGCTGTAGAGCATCTTGTGTAACATTCTCCGGCGCCTCAATGACTCTCTGCGCTAGGCTTGTAGGAAGGAGGGGGGAGAGATAAAGACCAGTCCCATTACATAAGCCCATAGAAAAAAATGTGTCAAGTCAGGTGACCGTGGTGGCCATTTCACCAGCACTTTGCCATTAGCACTAAAAGAAAAAGTAAAAAAAAAAAGCATCCCTTATTTAAATACATTAAACTTAGTTTTTACACATCTCGTTAAACTTTGAGGTCATTTGAGCGAGAATTGGCGGGAATTGTTAGACTACAAAATTATGTCAAATGTTTTGGGACACCCTGTCACATACATGCAAACATACATACACAAAATCGCTTGGGATCACTTGGATATTTCTTTGTTTTTGTTCAGTGGTTTATATTTAGTTAGATTTACATTCTACAACAATACTGGCAATTTCAAAACTATGAAATAGTTACACTGGGATATGCGAAGAAGGAATTTCACTGTGCTGTAATGTATATGTGACAAAATAAAGGCTTTACTTTACTTTACTTTACTTAACACACATGGAATTAGACAATTATTTAATAACAACAACAATAACAACAACAGACAGTTGTTATTATAAGATATGCAGGTCAGCTGTTCTGGAACAGTTCCTGCAAGAACAGTATTGTCGAGTGCATTTGCAAAACCCATCAAGCTCCATGATGAAACTGTTACCTCTGCTGCAGAGGAGACGTTCATTTAGAGTTACTGAAAGCACCAATTAACAACCAGCACCTCAGATTAGAGCCGTTATGAAGCTTTACAGAGCAGATAAACATCTCAATATCAACTGTTCAAAGGAGATTATTGTCAAATCAAACTTTTGCGCAGTAGTGTATATATAAAAAAGACTAAGAGAAATTTATACTTTTATCTGTGTATTAGATTATCCCTAATGAATAAGCTGGAGGTGAAGGTGCTGAGGGAAAACTCCCTTAGCTGATATGAGAAAGAAACCTTAAGGGAACCCAGACTCAAAAGGGAACCCATCCTCATTTGGGTGATACTGGATTGGATGCCCAATAACTGTGACCTTATACACACGTGGACAAAATTGTTGGTACCCTTCGGTCAATGAAAGAAAAACTCACAATGGTCACAGAAATAACTTTAATCTGACAAAAGTAATAATAAATAAGAATTCTATGAATGTTAACCAATGAAAGTCAGAAATTGCTTTTCAACCATGCTTCAACAGAATTATAAAAAAAAAATGAACTCATGGAACAGGCCTGGACAAAAATGATGGTACCCCTAACTTAATAGTTTGTTGCACAACCTTTTGAGGCAATCACTGCAATCAAACGATTCCTGTAACTGTCAATGAGACTTCTGCACCTCTCTGCAGGTATTTTGGCCCACTCCTCATGAGCAAGCTGCTCCAGTTGTTTCCGGTTTGAAGGGTGCCTTTTCCAGACAGCATGTTTCAGCTCCTTCCAAAGATGCTCAATAGGATTGAGGTCAGGGCTCATAGAAGGCCACTTTAGAATAGTCCAATGTTTTCCTCTTAGCCATTCTTGGGTGTTTTTAGCTGTGTGTTTTGGGTCATTGTCCTGTTGCAAGACCCATGACCTGCGACTGAGACCCAGCTTTCTGACACTGGCCAGCACATTTCTCTCTAGAATCCCTTGATAGTCTTGAGATTTCATTGTACCCTGCACAGATTCAAGACACCCTGTGCCAAATGCAGCAAAGCAGCCTCAGAACATAACAGAGCCTCCTCCATGTTTCACAGTAGGGACAGTGTTCTTTTCTTGATATGCTTCATTTTTCCGTCTGTGAACATAGAGCTGATGTGCCTTGGCAAAAAGTTCCATTTTTGTCTCATCTGTCCATAGGACATTCTCCCAGAAGCTTTGTGGCTTGTCAACATGTAAGTTGGCATATTCCAGTCTGGCTTTTTTATGATTTGTTTTCAACAATGGTGTCCTCCTTGGTCGTCTCCCATGTAGTCCACTTTGGCTCAAACAACGACGGATGGTGCGATCCGACACTGATGTTCCTTGAGCATGAAGTTCACCTTGGATCTCTTTAGAAGTCTTTCTGGGCTCTTTTGTTACCATTCGGATTATCCGTCTCTTTGATTTGTCATCAATTTTCCTCCTGCGGCCACGTCCAGGGAGGTCGGCTACAGTCCCATGGATCTTAAATTTCTGAATAATATGTGCAACTGTAGTCACAGGAACATCTAGCTGCTTGGAAATGGTCTTATAGCCTTTACCTTTAACATGCTTGTCTATAATTTTCTTTCGAATCTCCTGAGACAACTCTTTCCTTCGCTTCCTCTGGTCCATGTTGAGTGTGGTACATACCATGTCACCAAACAACACAGTGACTACCTGGAGCCCTATATATAGGCCCACTGACTGATTACAAGATTGTAGACACCTGTGATGCTAATTAGTGGACACACCTTGAATTAACATGTCCCTTTGGTCACATGATTTTCAGTATATTCTGGGGGTACCATCATTTTTGTCCAGGCCTGTTCCATGAGTTTATTTTTTTAAATAATTCTCTTGAAGCATGGTTGAAAAACAAAGTCTGACTTTCATTGGTTAACATTCATAGAATTTTTTAAAATTATTACTTCTGTCAGATTAAAGTTGTTTATGTGACCATTGTGAGTTTTTCTTTCATTGACCGAAGGGTACCAACAATTTTGTCCACGTGTGTAACTGTCTGTTATAACTGTGTGTTATAAGGTCAAAAGTGTAACTGTATAACAAGAAATATTTTTTAGTTCATGTGAAGTCCACCTTGTTGAGGTTCAATGATGGAGCCTCAGCTACAAAACTGTTTCAGAGTGACTGCAGTCACAAGCGGTCATAGAGAGACTACGAAATGTAGTGTAGTCCAAAGCCATCTTCATGGGTTATTAAGGGGAACTTTATCCTCGCCCTCAGCTCTGAGCATTAGAACTGAGAGAGACACACAGTCCTGAACTGGTTTGAAGGCTAGCTGCAGGTGATTTCTGTCCAAAGCTTTTATCTCTTTTGGCTCTTTCGCTCTGTTCCAGCAGTGCAACACATCACAGGTCTGAGATGTCCTTCTCTTTATCATGGTTCTTCTCCTTTTTAGGCTCGGCTCCTGTTACACACGTGGACAAAATTGTTGGGATCCTTCGGTCAATGAAAGAAAAACTCACAATGGTCACATAAATAACTTTCATCTGGCAAAAGTAATAATTTTTAAAAATTCTATGAATGTTAACCAATGAAAGTCAGACATTGCTTTTCAACCATGCTTCAATGGAATTATAAAAAAAATAATAATAAACTCATGGAACAGGCCTGGACAAAAATGATGGTACCCCTAGAAAATACTGAAAATAATGTGACCAAAGGGACATGTTAATTCAAGGTGTGTCCACTAATTAGCATCACAGGTGTCTACAATCTTGTAATCAGTCAGTGGGTCTATATATAGGGCTCCAGGTAGTCACTGTGTTGTTTGGTGACATGGTATGTACCACACTCAACATGGACCAGAGGAAGCGAAGGAAAGAGTTGTCTCAGGAGATTCGAAAGAAAATTATAGACAAGCATGTTAAAGGTAAAGGCTATAAGACCATTTCCAAGCAGCTAGATGTTCCTGTGACTACAGTTGCACATATTATTCAGAAATTTAAGATCCATGGGACTGTAGCCGACCTCCCTGGACGTGGCCGCAGGAGGAAAATTGATGACAAATCAAAGAGACGGATAATCCGAATGGTAACAAAAGAGCCCAGAAAGACTTCTAAAGAGATCCAAGGTGAACTTCATGCTCAAGGAACATCAGTGTCGGATCGCACCATCCGTCGTTGTTTGAGCCAAAGTGGACTACATGGGAGACGACCAAGGAGGACACCATTGTTGAAAACAAATCATAAAAAAGCCAGACTGGAATATGCCAAACTACATGTTGACAAGCCACAAAGCTTCTGGGAGAATGTCCTATGGACAGATGAGACAAAAATGGAACTTTTTGCCAAGGCACATCAGCTCTATGTTCACAGACGGAAAAATGAATCAAATGAAGAAAAGAACACTGTCCCTACTGTGAAACATGGAGGAGGCTCTGTTATGTTCTGAGGCTGCTTTGCTGCATCTGGCACAGGGTGTCTTGAATCTGTGCAGGGTACAATGAAATCTCAACACTATCAAGGGATTCTAGAGAGAAATGTGCTGGCCAGTGTCAGAAAGCTGGGTCTCAGTCGCAGGTCATTGGTCTTGCAACAGGACAATGACCCAAAACACAAAGCTAAAAACACCCAAGAATGGCTAAGAGGAAAACATTGGACTATTCTAAAGTGGCCTTCTATGAGCCCTGACCTCAATCCTATTGAGCATCTTTGGAAGGAGCTGAAACATGCCGTCTGGAAAAGGCACCCTTCAAACCGGAAACAACTGGAGCAGCTTGCTCATGAGGAGTGGGCCAAAATACCTGCAGAGAGGTGCAGAAGTCTCATTGACAGTTACAGGAATCGTTTGATTGCAGTGATTGCCTCAAAAGGTTGTGCAACAAACTATTAAGTTAGGGGTACAATCATTTTTGTCCAGGCCTGTTCCATGAGTTCATTTTTTTTATAATTCTGTTGAAGCATGGTTGAAAAGCAATGTCTGACTTTCATTGGTTAACATTCATAGAATTCTTATTTATTATTACTTTTGTCAGATTAAAGTTATTTCTGTGACCATTGTGAGTTTTTCTTTCATTGACCGAAGGCTACCAACAATTTTGTCCACGTGTGTACCTCTCATCCAATCTAATGAAAATGCTAAAAGTCTTGTAAAAAGGACATGATGATAATGTTGATGATTGTTGTTGTTGTTTTTCTTCTAATTATCGCATTTGTTAATAACACGAAATAGACATGTTTGTACACAGAAATGTTTCCCATTATGAACACCACTTCTTATATACAGCACAGAGTATTGAAACATCTGTCACCTTTTCATGTAGAGACTGTTTAGAGGAGCGGAGTTGATCATCTGTCAGCTCTGACCTCAATTTTAGCTCGTGTCGGCGTTCTGAAGTGTGTGAGAATAAATGTGAGTTATTATTCAGTAGTGTAATCACACAAGTCATATTTTATTTTGAGGTGAACATTTGAGTGGCAAAGGAAACACTTTAAGCTAGTAAAAACCTCACCGTTTTTCAAGCTACAGTAAAGTGTGATGCGCGTGTAAGATGCGATCATGTTAAATGCCTGAAGGTGGTGTTTAATGTGATTTGCTTGAGATTTGCCATAGCACAGATGATCACACGTGTAAAGATGTGTGTAATGATCATGTGTAAAGAAAAAGGAAATATGAATAAAGGAAATATTTTTAAAAGTTAAATAATAATGTATGGATATTATCACATAGTTAAAAATAAAAACATATATATGTATTACATGTGGAGATACAGGAGCATCACATGTGAAAACCTAAAAATGACAACAAAAAGAGAAAAAAAATGACATAAAAAATTCAATCGCGTGGGGGAAAAACGGTCACATGAAACCTATAATCATGTGATCGTGTAAAATTATTGCAGTGAAAATAAAAACTCTCGACACTAATGAGAAATGAACCAAGCATATGAAATGAACCACATGTTAAAAAAAAAAAAAACAACCTGTCTGCCCCTAATGTCAGTAAAATGTAGGTAAATTATGTGCAATAAAAAGCATGTCACAAAGCAAACTGACTATAAATGTTCACAATATTAAAATGCTGACATGTAATATATACTCACATGATTACTGACACAAAGGTCATATTTTGTTATTTTTTTTCTTGGAAACCAGATTTTAAAAATCCAGCAGCAGCTGTATACGTCACAGCGTTTTCTCGCTCCCTCTCAGATAAACAAGGGAAGCTTTAGCTGCGAGAGCTAAGAATGCATTGTGTGGTGGTTTATGACCGCTGGAGGGGACGATTTAGTCAAATATTTGATCAGCGAGGAGGTAGAATACAACTCAATTTAAATAAGCCAGTGAGGAAGTAAACAGCGCGGTAGCAGAGGATCGGCGATAAGGCGGCATCGCGCCTCTCTCGCCGCTCTACGGCTAAATAACGCACTGGAGCAATTTGATTTCAGAGGCATATCAGATGGAATGTCATTAGAGATTAATAACTTATATTACCTCCGTGACAATAACGGTTATAGCCGAGATGTCCCGGGGAAGTGAAATGACACAAAGCCACAATCTCCTCCTGCCAAACTCTTTCTGCTCTCACAGAAATAAATAAATACGGAGAAGCAGTCGCACCAACATGCCACTGAGTATAGAGAACACACACACACACACACACACACACACACACACACACACACATGTCTTATATTATACTTGGTAAATAATAAATTAAAAAAATTCTACAGCACAGCGATTACACTCGAGCAGCAGGGAAAAAAGACGACAATAATAATCAATTCCATCGAGAGTGGCGTGGAGCTCCGGCTCATTATGATCGTGCTGTGTGAAGTGTTTAGTATCCAACACCACAGATGACATCAGCACAATAATAATAATAATAATAATAATAATAATAGTTCTGCATCCGGTCAGAGGCAAAACTAATTTATCAGCAGTTAGTGAATGGTGCTCTGGGAGGCCTAATGGGGCCGGGGGCGAGCGTAAAGCAGGAGAGAGCAAAACGGATATTGGTTAGACACTGATGAATGACCAATCGACCAAAATGAAACTAGGAGCGTTGGACAGAGTTCAAGTGCAGCGTCTCGTCCGCGTCTTCAGCCCTCGCTTGTTCAGTTGGGTGCTTGTGTGGGTGGTTGTTTGTTTGCTTGTTTAGGTGGTTGTTTGCCTGTTTGCTTTGTTTTTGTTTTGTTTTGTTTGTTTATGTGGTGGCTCGCTTGCTCGGTGGGTGAGTTGTTTGCTTGTTTAGGTGTTTATTGCTTGTTCAGAAGGTTGTTGCTCAATTGCTGGGTTAACTATTTGCCTGTTTAGTTGGGTCAGGGGTATTTCAGTGGTTAAGGCATTGGCCTAGTGTTCGAAAGGTCCAAGGTTCAACTCCCATGACCACCAAGTTGGCCCTGCTGGGCCCTTGAGCAACGCCCTCAACTGCTTGGACTGATAAAAATGTCAGTCGCTCTGGATAAGGGTGTCTGTCTAAATATAGTTGGTTATTTGTTGGTTTTTCTGCTTCATGGTTGTAACATTGATTGATTAGTTCCTTGCTTGTTTGTGTTACTTGAGTATTTTTTTTTAGTCATTATGTTTTAGTTTATATTTAATTTATTTACTGGTAGATAAACCCAACGTAAAAACAGGAATCTTGAGTCTTGAGGGATTTCCAGCTGCCTGGCATGTCAAAATAACATGGTTGAACATAGGTTAGGTTTATTTAAAAAGGCAGAATTGATTGATTTTCCACAGTGCTTGTGATGTGCAGGGTCACAGGGGGCCTGGTGCTGGTCTCAGGGAGCTCGGGGCACAAGGCAGAGGACACCCTGGACGCGGTGCCAGCCTATCGCAGGGCACAGGCTCCAAACCATACACTGTGGGCAAAACACACACTGACTGGAGGCAAGATTCAAACCCCTAACCTTGGAGGTGTGGGGCAACAGCGCTAAGCACAAAGTCATAATGCCTCGGGAGTTTTTCTTCTTTTCTTTATTTTTTTAATATATAGCAATCCTCTAACAAATGCCTGCTGAGTTAAGAAAAGCAGCACCCGAAGCTGAGAAAATGATAAATAAATAAATGAATAATTAATGAAATGAATGAATAAATAAATAAATAATATGAAATGATTATTATTAAATACTTTTTTTTTTTTTTCAAATCCTTTTGAGGCATAAGTAAATACCCAAGCACTGAGAGGGGAATGGTATTAATAATTTGAGGTCTCAGGGGTTTTTCCTTTTTGACCACAGGTCTGGTCTTTATTTCAGAATGACATTACTGAATAGCTGGAGCACATCACACTGCAGATGATGTTTTCCTGAAACGCCGCTTTATTTATTTTAACCTCAGCTGGGGTTCTCCCGTGGGAGCCGTGCCGAGAATTGATTTCTGACGATCCATGATTCACCTCCCTGAAGTCCCGTTTCCCCGACACTCCAGCAAATCACGTTAAAGGCCCTGTCTGACAGCTCCTCACAGTACACTCCATATAAACAGCCATTATTTCTTCAGAAAGCTCCTTTTTGTCCCGCCGCTGGTTCAAAGGGAGCTCGGCTCTCTCCAAAGACAAGCCGGAGTTCACAAATACTTCCAGAGGACCTTTGAAGGCAATGAGATGGGAGGCAGGGAGGGAGCGGAGCTCCATGTGCTGGCGCCGAGAAACGTTTAGAAGTCTTTAACACGTCGTCATGTCTCATCTTCTGCTCAAAACGCGAAAGGTTTTGGGGAGAAATGCTTTACTTAATGTTCGTACAGCTATCAGGGGTTTATCTTGCGCTGGGATTATGGCTTTGTCATTAATATTTTATAGTTTCTTGGAATATATGGGAAATAGCTGCCTGACAAGTTCATGTTAAATGTGCTTGCTTATGCTGAACTCTCATAAGATGAAAAAAAAAAAAAAAAAAAAGTTTTTCAAAACTCTGCAGTTTTGCTACTTTAATGTTGCTCAGCAAAACCTGGTGTCAATAGATCAAGAGTTTGCATCCCAACAATGCCGCAGTCATGCTTAGGAGTGAAAAGAGCAATGATATGTAGGTGGGAGGGGCATATTATCTGTCTTTTGTCAATCACAAAAACATTAACCAATCATAGCTATCGATGAGCTTATGTGCAATATGTGGAAGAGGGTATATATATATATATATATATATATATATATATATATATATATATATATATAATCATTGCTGAATATCCTTCGAAAATAAACAACTAAAGGACCCTCAACCCAGGAAGAACCCTGACATTATACCATGATGTCATATAGATGAGATTAGAACGTCAACCCGTATCCCAAACACAGCATTGGGCATCTTATCTTTATCTTTAATCTTAATAATGGTGTTAGGTTAGATTAATTAAAATTACTTTGACAAAATGACATTGGATTAATGTTGAGTGAATGACTGCTGCACAATTTATCCTCAAAACTAGCATTTGCACTGCTTAGTGTCCTCCTGTTTGATGTCTGTGTCTGTAATGGAATTAATATTTTCGAGTAAATACTGTAAGTACAGCTAGACGTTTAAAAGGTCCCAAATTTAACCGGTCCTTTAACAAGCGAACACGGGTCTCCGAGCTCCAGCTCCAGTAAGTGTGTGTGTTAATGCCCAAGCCGAAATACCACTTAGATTATTGATTTATTTATTCATACCCTCTGTTTCACTCCTTCTCCAAATGCACCATTTCAGTGTCTATGCAAATGAGCTCCTGCTGAGACACACGCTTAAAGGGAACAGCAGAGCTGAGCATCAAGGCGGGTGATAAGCATCTTCTTATATGAGGTCACACTTTGTTGCAAGACTTTTTTGTTGTTGGTAAAAACCACAACTTACAGTACAACAAATAAATAAACGTATAAAAATGTATACAAATAACAGAAAACATATCTATTTATCTATCTTAATTGTAATAATACATTTGAAATTGAATGTAAACGAATGTAGATCTAGACAGATAGCCTATCCTCATATATCTGAGCCATCCTTATGTTATATAACACATTGATATCCGAAAACGAAAAGTTGCACACTGATGGCGCGGAAGTCCTCTAATAACCCTTTATGAGTTGCAGACCTAATAATCATTATCATCCCTCACACGCTTTATTTCCTTCCTGAAGAAGCAGAGTTACATCTACAGACTACACATAAGGGAACGCCGTTAGAATAACAACGTCTGCGTTACCCATAAGGCCAGTTTTATTACAGCGTGGACGTGTGAAATGAAGCCAGGTTCACAGTATATGACTTCGGGGTGTTCGCCGGTCCCGCGATTCCGCCGGCTGAAGATTGGCACAGCTCTCATGATGGATATTTGGTGTAAAAATAGTGCCGTTTTTTATATTTTGACACCATCATTCCCCATCAAAAGGGCTGAAAAATGGAGGCCATCTGCGGTGGCTGTGCCGGAGAGAGATTACACTTCATAAAGAGAGCAGAGCAGAGAGGTGAAATTCCTCCACACCTGTATGGATTTTCCACTGGATCACTGATAGATTGCACTAATATCACCACAATTAGGTGCTTTTCAGGACACGGTTATTGATAGTTTACTTTTTTCTCCTCTTTTAAGAAAAAGCCTCACAAAATTAACCTCACTGACTCTCTTCACCTTACGCACACACACACACACACACACACACACAGCTCACAAGTCAACTTTAGTCGTTTTGACACACATTCATGTTGCAAATATTGCTCTCTTTTATTTTTAATATATATGTAGCTATTAATTTTTACTCAACATTATTTAAATCATTGTCATTGCCAATTCAATTTGATGTTTTTTTTTTCTTCTTCTTTTTTTTTTTTTTTTTTTTTTACATCATTTTGTAATTATTTTACAGAATAATTAGAATCTGGTTATTTCTACTTAATGTTTTATACGTGATTTTTAACACACAGTCTCCTATGATTTTCCTGACGAATTTCCTGTGACTCTTGTTTTTTAAAATCTATATAAATGACAGAAAGGTTTTGTCTGTACATCGCTCTTTCAGTGATATCTTTATGTTGCAGAAACCAGCAAGAGTGTGTCACAGCGTCACACAAAACTATTTGGACAGAGTTCAATGGAACTTCGGCGTTACTTTGGTATTTGCCTGAAGTTAAACCTGCGCAACAAATGAAATCAAAATGTTGTGAACAGAAGTGAAGTTATGAGTACTTTCGTACCGGTTTAGAAACTGCAGGTTTTTGACAGCGTACTGCTCATGTGTCAAACTGTGGACGAGTTTTAAATAGACAGAATTTAATGAAACCTTTGCAGTACTTATAATAATAATAATAATAATAATAATAATAATAATAATCACTTATTACATTAAAGTTCTTCATCATATTTTTAGCTTTAACCTCTTTAACCATTTCTATAAACTCTAACTTTCAATGATGCCTACTAAATCTAGTACAGTAAATTATATATGATTTTGATATTTTTCTGAAAAAAAAAAAAAAGATTTTATGTTTCGGTTTTTTTCTTCTTCCTATAATTAAATGATGCATGTTGTGAAAGTGTGTGTTGCGTATACTGTTATTTTCAGCGTGATTTTATTATTTTTGCTTCTGTTTTTGCCTAAATGCTTGTTAGCATTCTGTGCAGCGTTCACTACACGCCATCAGTATGTGTTTCCCTTTCGTTCGTAGCAAATACACACTGATTTATTACTACTCGAAAGTCTCTATAATTAAAATGTTTCCTTACGTGTGCTGACTCTTCTTTTTCCTTTTTACATTCCCATGGTGAAAAACACCAGATTTAAGTTTATTTTACCAGCAGAATCCTCGGTGGTCTGAAAACACCTTCTGGAAAAATACAGATTTTTTTTTTTTTTTTTCTCTCCCTTTCCCGCTTTCACCAAAACAAAAGTACACATCGGGCATTGAGAATTCAGAATACAGTGTTGTCAAATACTCTTAAGGGTGGGGAGTAATGTTTGGGGTATGAGCAGGGAGCGATGCAGTACAGTGAACGCAGCATATTTCAGGCTGCCGTTACAGAAAATGTATTCAGAAACATGGCATTTCAGAAGATTTGACCGTCCTGCTGTTGTCACGGTCAAATATGACTCCAGTGAATAAATATATTAAAACCTGATTATAGGAGTGTGATGTAATGCGTGAGGCGTACACACTCCGCTCGTCTGTAATACATCGAAAGCAAGCGTGAAGAAAAACCGAGCAAAAATCCATATTTGCTAATGGTGCATGGCAGCAGGCGCTCAATGACTGTCAGTCCCGCAGTGCTGTTTATGTGAGGCTTGTTTATGCGTGCGCGCGCGTGTGTGTGTGCGCGTGTGTGTGTGTGTGTGTGTGTGTGTGTGTTGCTCCCTCCTGATCCTGCACCTTGGGGCCTTTGACCAACAAGCAGTTTGTTTTTGTGAGCACCGTCTGTGTGTCCGACGGAGGCAAAAACACACACCAGGAAAACCATATGGCACTGCTGACACGGCGGCCATCTTCAGCATCGTCTCCGAGCAGGACAAGCTCATGACAATGCTAGCAGTACAAACGCTAACAACAGACAAACATGCACATTCGCGAGGAATAAAAACAACTAAAAGATTAGACAGTACAGAGTTTGGTTGTTTTTGCCGTGTGTGTGTGTGTGTGTGTGTGTGTGTGTGTGTGTGTGTGTGTGTTCTTGTAGATATTACGTTGGGAAAAAAAAAGAAAAAAACTAGTTAATTTTTTTTATACAGTGCCTTGCAAGAGTATTCAGACACCTTGAACGTCTCCACATTTTGTCATGTTTCAACCGGATTTTATGTGAGAGACACAAAGTGGCGCATCATTGTGAAGTGGAAGGAAAATGCTAAATGGTTTTCACATTTTTTGATGAATAAAAATGAAAAGTGTGGCGTGTATTTGTACTCAGCGCGCTTTACTCACAAAAACAAACTGCTTGTTGGTCAAAGGCCCTAAAGTGCAGGATCAGGAGGGAGCAACACACACACACACACACACACATACACACTGATTTTTAGTAATGGCATGAAACTTCATGAAGCCTTGGAACCTTCCAGCCAATTGCTTCATAAAAGGGTTCATCTTGCAGTATTGTCAAGAAGAGGACGGAAGAGAAGGGCAGTGCATGTGCTTGAGCGACTGGTGGTGGTGGTGGGGGACGGGGGCACTTAATTTTTTATTTAAAAACAGTATTTGTTCGACAGTGTTGGGGTTTAAGCAATTTCTGTTTTTGGAAGTTACTTATCCATCTTTGGAAAAAAAACAAACAAAAAAAAAAACGTTTGCAGGGTACAGATGATGCTGAAGTGCACAAAAACCCGACAGCAAGTCAGTAGAGGTTAGGAAATGCCAACTTCTGCCTCTCCCAGTAGAGAAGGGGTCCTCCATCTGCCCAATGTTTGGTTCAGACATGTGTTGCTGGACTTGTATAACATGTTATAATATTTCTGAGTGCACTTACCTTACTGGGAGAGACCAATGTAAAGTGCTTCCACATCGCAGATAACTTCCTTTTCCTCCATTTTTACAAGCACCAAAACTCCCACACTACCCACGAATTGTGTAGAGATTCCTTGGGCTATAATGCGTAAACAATACAATACAAGCCTCAATACTGTATATGTGCTTCACTAAACAGTTCCTGCGTCGCTCGACACAGGCTTTGAAGCATCAGCCCTGTTAGCAAACAAATGC
This sequence comes from Clarias fuscus, assembly GCA_030347435.1. Classification (NCBI taxonomy): domain Eukaryota; kingdom Metazoa; phylum Chordata; class Actinopteri; order Siluriformes; family Clariidae; genus Clarias; species Clarias fuscus. Next base: position 22,563,580 of record CM059228.1, read on the forward strand.
CTAATCCAGTCTTCATCACTGAAATATGATGTTGTACCCAAGTACAAGGGCACAACAATGGACACTATTAATCCAATAATTGGAATATCAGCCAATCAGAATGAACCTACTGTACATCAAACACACATGGGTAGCTCAGTGGTTAAGGTATTGAACTACTAATTAAAATGTCCCAGGTTCAAGCCCCAGCACTGCACTCACTGTCTTGAGGAAGGCCCTCGACTGCTCAGGTGTACGGCGAGATAAAATTTAAGGCGCTATGGATAAGGGCGTTGGCTAAATGCCATAAATGTCAATCTGATCCGGTCCTGAGTTTTCAATGGGAATGCGGGAGCAGTGGGTAAACATTTAATAATCTATTCAATAGGTAAATATTATCCATGTAAACACTTGATCTGATCATTTCTCTCTTGTTGGAATATTTATTTATTTATTTTTTTTTTTTGCATGTTTACCGTACATAGGGGTAACAATAGGTGACGTGACGAGTGTCCACGAATAACTTTTAAGGGACTAAGGGAGTATCTGACCGTTTCGATTCATACATTCACATTTCATACAAACTTAATTAATAATTATTTTGATTGTATAAAGCTGCTTTGCGATGATGACAATTGTTAAAAGCGCTATACAAATAAAATCGAATTGAATTTTGCTTCCATTCCTGATCAAGAGAACAAGCAACCGCCTCTGACTGAGGAAGGAGCTCTGATCGGATCTGATCATTTCACATGTCAGTGGTGACTCAGTTCTCAGAATCACAACACAGAAGGCGGAATTAAGCTGAAAAGATGGAACGTTTGATTGAACTTTAACGTTGCCTGGCAGATTAAATGTTTTAAATGTAAAAAACAAAAGTTTTTTAGATTCAGATTAAAAGCTTTCAGACTATGGACACATCTTTTAAGAGAAATGTTCATGCTAAGAGTCAAGTTGGAATATTTCCTCGGGATGAGAAATACTGTCCATGCAAACATACAGTAGCTAAAGTGGCCATCTGATTGGACTAATTCTCCAGAATTCACCAGGGTCATTTGAATAACGCTAACCTTGTAGCCCAAACATCATAGCTTTAATTCAGTAGATTAGGAATAGGAGTCTAGTCATCCTTACAGCACACCAATTTAATGAATAGAATAGAGAAACTATTTCATAGCAAAACAAGTACGGTATTTTCCCCCCCCTCAATCCATCCTACCACAGGTTGAGTGTTTTTCTTTAACGTATTAGCAAACATTAGCGGTGCGTCAGTAACGGCGTTGCTCAGCTCATTCAGTCAGCTGACATTCAACACAGAAAAAACACTAATCAGGAATAAGTCTAAATATCAAGTGTGCAGGATAATCCTCACGCTGTATGCATCACTTTATAAACAGAACACACACACACACAGCAGACAGCGCACACTATATTTAGAACCGTGTCTCAGCATGGAAGCCGCCGGCGACCCCACACATCATAATCACAAGTGCTGCTTTCAGCAAGATGTGACAGGACGTTTAAACACAAACGCTCACAGACCTGGTGCAGCAGTCATTTCATTTAACATGTCACGAAGCGCTCGGTTCTTAAAGCAGAGCTCACCGAGAGCTCGTACCTGCAGATATACACGCCGCGCTAATTCTAAGCCTCCGTGCTCACATGATATACAATTAGTGTCGTAAACTCGCACATGCGGACACTACATGCCTCAATGCAATACTATAGGGCCAGGCAGGATGAGGTTCAGGTTTATTTACAAAACAACTTTTTACCAAATAAAACAAAACAAACAGAAACTTATTTAAGCCAACTGGAGTTAGAGTTTGCACGATTTATCGCCCAGAGCCCGAGCATCAGCACTGAGAACTCAGGAGGAGAAAACAAATATTCGAGGCTTAGACCATGTCCACACGTAGCCGAGTATTTTTAACATTTTTCTACTTCGTTTTTTTAAATAATTCTGTCCACATGACCCATGTGTTAAAAATATCTTTGTCCACATACACAATGCCCTGGTAAGCGAAAATCTCCATTTCCCCGTGTCCACATAACACCACTGAAAATGGAGTTTTGGAAAATCTTCACTTTGGACGGGGTTTTCCAAAAGCTTCGTTTTCAACGACCAAAACCGCAAAGTTTTTTTTTTTTTTTTTACTTTTTAAAAATACCCGCCTACATGTGGACATGGCCTAAAATAAGGACCGCACTTAAAAGAAGCAAGAGCTCAAAGAAACTTTAAGTCAAACAGGAAGTGACCTACAAAGTAAGATTGCTGAGTGTGCTGGGAGCTGAAGTCAATGTCAAAATAAGGTTTCCGAATTAGTTTAACTCGATTCCGAACTCTAGGTTCAAAAAGTAAGTAAGAAAGAAGATGCATTTACATTTTAAGCTCCCACTGTTTGTACAAAGTTAGTGCAGAATGGTTCCAGGAGCAGCACCAGCTGAAAAAGTGCTATTTTATTTCCAAACTTTGAACATTTCACCAAAAATGGGGAAATGTCTGACATGTTTACGAAGATGAAATGATATTTCAGAGATGCAACTGGTAAGAAGAAAATCCCAGCAGGCAGAGAAAAAGGGGGTGGGGGGACAAAACAAACAAACAAAGAAACAAAAATATAAATATATAAACTATCTAAAATGTAACAAGACAAAAGTCAAACCTTTTTAATAATTATTATAAATAATACTTTTATTTATCTCATTTTTTGCTTGGCCCAGGCAATGGCAAGTCCAGAACACTCGTGAGGAGGTGGGCGTGTCATTGTGAAAGTCTACAGTCAAGGGACAACTTTATGAAGTCAATCAAGACTTTTCACTACAAGGTGCAAACCACTGGCAATGCTCACGAACAGAAAGGACAGATTAGACTTGTCCAGATTCAGACGTCAGTCAGATAGACTTTTAAAGGCAGTCCTTAGGTTTCTTTTTTAAGTATGTTAGTTTTATGTATTTATGAGCTCCCCAGAATGACTGTGTGTGAATAAAAATGGCTGAAATTCCTGAATGGTGACACTTTTGTCAAAACCCTTGAATGAAAGTCTGACTTTGACTTCGCTCACATCTTACATGTTTTTTTTTTTTTAATTCATTGTGTTTGTGTACAGTGACCAGATGACAAAAAAAAAAATCTTACCTTTGTTAAATAATTTATGAACCTGACTGTATGTCTGCTTAAACTGACTAAACTTGTACAGTGGAACCTCGGATTGCGAGTAACACTGCTCTGCCGTGATTCTTTTCAAAGGTAAAGTGCAGGTTAATTTGTTTTTTTTTTTTTACTTTAATGCAGTGATTCCGTTAGTGTGTCGCTCGTTCGAGTGTCAGAGAGATTTCTTGTTTATTTTCCCGATAAAACAGTGTTTCCGTTGTGTGTGCGAGCGTGTGAGTGAAACTCAAACAAGAGGGGAGGAAGAGTAACGGTGTAAGATGAAAAGAGGGAGAGGGGAGGGGCTCATTCCTCATTTCCTCTTACTTTAGCTTCACACACACACAAACAAACACACCGCCTGCGTGCACAAATGGAAACATTTATCTGTCGGGATTTATTTTTACATTTTTTTTAAAGGTAAAGTGCAGGTTAATTTGTTTTATCTTTACTTTATATTTTGTATTAATTATTTTTATCAATTTATTTTTTGGGGCTGTGGAACGAATAATTTGAGTTTCCATTATTTCTTATGGGAACATATGATTTGGTTTACAAGTGTTTTGATATACGATCATGCTTCCACGATGAATTATGCTCGTAATCCAAGGTTCCACTGTACTTAAAATAAACAGTAAAGTCAAATACTGAGCATCTAAAACCACAGAGGCACAGAATTAGGCAAACTACAAAAGAAAGATAGGACAAGGCCAGCAGCATGTCAGGAATAATTACTGATTTAATAATTTCATAGTTTTTCCAAAATTACTATTTAAAATGTTACTGTTCACTGTTCCAGTGTGTCCTTTATAGAGTTTGTAGCGGATTGATTCAGTCATGCCACTTCAAGTGAAAATGTCCCATCAATAAGTGCAGTTTATCTGAAATCATTTATTCCAAAAAATGTCAAATTTGCGCTTTTTGTTTTTCAAGTATCTTTCATGATACAAGTATAACACTTCCTGCAGTTGTCTTTAAAATTAGATTGTTGAGTTTGTAGAAACCCTAAAATCTCATACAGTTTTGTCCATTAAGTGTCACATCAGTAACAGAGATAAAATGATATGTGTGCACATTTTCAGATTGGAAATGATGATGTGTACTTTGTGGATTTGTTCACATAGATTCAGAGTTATACAGTTTGGTTCACTCAAACTGATCTTGCCAGCGCGCTGAAGCTTTTCGTTTACTCACGAGTCCAAATGTCACCGCTGAAACCACCCTGAGCTAGGTTTTGCTGAAATTGTTGGACAGAAATAAGAAATGACACAAGGAGAAAACGGCTAACGGTGATGTAGGAGAACTTTGCAGGCAGATTTGCTTTGACTAGTTATTGTGTGTAATTAGTAAAAGAGGTGACAGGATGCGTGTGCTGACATTTTCACGTTATTCGGTTTGCACATCGCACATCCGCATGTCGGCGCTTTGGCACTTTGCGGCGGTTTGCGGTGCGGCGTGATCAGAGCAGCGAGACGTTCCCTGACACTGTGGCACGTACTGCAGTCTTCAAACCGGGGTGTGTGTGATTTTAGTGTCGTGTGTAATGAAACGAAGTCACTCGTCTTTTGGCAGCATTCATTTTTTCTTTTTTCTTTTTTTTTTTAGGTGGGAAAATTGAGCTTCGTGTTTATTTCGGTGTGTCAAAAGTTAATTATTGTGGAAAAGCACTGAGGGAGGAAATTAATGAGAAGAGCGTCGCTTTGTTTTCTGTTAGCTGCGGTTCTCGATTGTTTGCATCTCTGTTGTTTGGAAGTTCTGTTATTGAGGGCAGCAGGTTTTGTTGATGTTGATCGCTGTTTCTTTTCTCTCACTCATAACGGATGAGCTGTTGTTCATTATTTATTTCATTTCTTTCTTCTTTTTTTTTTTCCTGAGCTGCACAGGTGAGATTTACAGATGATGCTCTAATTTTCAGCTCAGACAAACACCTGCACTCGGGACAGATAGCAACGTGAGGGTTTTGTTTGAAAGCTGTGATCAATGCTGTGCCAGGGTGCAAGCAAAGAAAACGAAGCAACGGATAATGCTGACTTTATCCCAAATGCCAAAATTTGTGTAATGTTAATTGCTTTGTCAGAGCAGCAGGCGTTTTTTAATAAAACGTCCCGAATGTTTATATGTGTAGGTCTCACTACGTGACACAATGACATTATCTGTATTTCTATCGGTTATTCATGTTTATTTCAAACAGAGATAAATAACTGGTATAAATACAGATCATACAGATACCCACCGCCTCCAATTTCTTCATATTTTGCTTCCAAAGCTTCAGACGGTCTTATATTGTTTAATGTAGTCTTGAAGAATTGTTCTCCAGGAATCCTGAGAGACTTTCCATGTCCAGTCCAGGCCCGGAGACCTGAGCAGGTTCACAGTCGCCTACAGTATGAATCATTCAGGCAGAAAAACATCTAAGTGAAGTCCTGAGCCAGTGAGAAACAGGTGCAGATGATAACAGATGATCAGGCTGGTGATTAGTTCACTGCTGATGCTGAATGCCGAGTGTTTAGACGAGAGGAGAAATGAGGTCGCGGCTGAGGTTGTTACTAAACAGCCAGTTTTTTTACATTGTATCTTTAGGCACTTTGCAGCGTGTCACTATCTGTGGAATTTTTTTGTGGAAGATTTCCTGCATGATTTTAATTTGATGGAGCCATCTTCTTTATAAATAAAATCAATACCCATCTAACAATAATGATTATTTTATGATAATTATTTCAGAATTTATTTTAAAGCTGAGACCCACGTCTGATGCTGCTGTGAGCCAAAATGTTGACTTTATTTTTATCTACCAGATCATTTTGTTGTCAAAAAATCAGAGAACTATTATTTAATATTAACAAAAGAATCAAAATTTAAAAAAAGTATTTATCTTTGACTATATGCTCAAAGTTTTTTTCTTGTTGGATTTTAAGTTGGCAAAGCAGGAAGTTTCGCCAGAGTTGCTATTACTACTACTACTATTATTATTATTATTATTATTATTATTATTATTTTCAAATTAAATTGACAAACCTTTTAAAGGTGACGGGTTCTTATAAGTTAATACATTTATAAAAAGGGAACATGCAAAAATCACATCACTGGAGTCAAGCTATAAGCAAACAAACAAACAAACATATAAATAGACAGACTTCAGCGTGCTCTTTTTAACAAGCATGACTGAGCTGTAATATAAACACAACAAGAGAAAATTAACTCACACAGAACGAGACTTTCCAAACATTGCATCAACGAGCCGTTTCCAGCGCAGTGTGAATCACCAGCGCACTGTAATCTCATTAAACCTTGTGTTTGGATGGTGAAACTGGTATTCATTTTGTTGCATGGCATCATAACTGGACGAACATTTCAGAATAACGTGGTTGGCACAGCTTTTCACACTGCGTTATTAATGAACACGTGACACCCAGAACAGCGGCTGATTTAACGATCACGTGCGTCTGAGCGTCCTGCTGCGTGTAGTGATCAGAATAGACTCTGTTCGTGCTTTCACTTTGTTTTTTGTTTTGTTTTTTATTCTTTTTTAGCAGATGTGCCCTCAGTGGCATCACTAGGGGTGTAGAGACGGCCACCCCGGGTGACACCGTCAGAGGGGCTGAATGTCTAGAAAATGTTTGTGCAGAGATTCAGCAGAAATTGTATTATTATTTTTGACAAAATATCCCTACAGTTATATAGAGCAAAAAAAAAAAAAAAAAACATTTTATTTTCATTAGCCGAGCCTACATGGATCAGTATACCTATAAGGCTAATGCTCGTTCACTGTAGGGACGTTCTCCTGCGCTCTGACATTGTTACCCAATTACACTGATGCCTCAAATAAGGCTTTTTATTCCTTTTTGTTTTTTTTTTGCTTTTTCTTTCTTTTTTTTCTATGCAGTACATGCTTGTGCTGATTTGCTGCTGCTGGTGTCTTTATAGTCACCAATTCTATCAAACTTTCTAGTGTTTTAGCTACAAAATGGTGCTAATTTGGATATATTTTTGAAAGATCTTTAGTAATATTAAAAACTACATTTTGAAATGTCCCAGCATTTTCCCAGCATTCATTTCCCAACATTTTGGCCTATGGGACACGATCGTCATTAGGAATTGAAATCCAGTCGCTAAAGTGAGAGCACTGCATGTTTACCACTGGACCACTAGGGGGCATGCTGTTGATGTTAATTAATGATTATAATTAAAAATAATTGCATGAAAATTCCATAACACCGATCACCACAGTACATTTGGAAGCTCAGATGCACCTCACTGAACATTTCTGAAATTAAATGAAACAAACAGGTAACATTACAAGACTAGGAGATGATGCACGTGGGAAGCTGTCGTGACCGTCTCAATTGCTGATCTGAACGGTATGAAGAACCCTGGTAGAAACGGGAGCATGAATGCGCTCTGACGTTGTGCGAGTGGATGCTAACCTGCGTTAATACTCCAAATAAAGGCTACAATTATTTTGGTTTTGTGGTTGTATTTGAGGGTTACCGTGGCAATCGTACCTACTGCAAAAACAGCCAATAAGTGTTGAAATGCTTGTGTAGCTCCTGGATGATATCATTTATTATTATTATTATTATTATTTTTATCTGCATCTGTCTGCAAACCTACAGTACCAGTCAAAACCAGTTTGGACACACCTTCTAATTCAACTTTTTTTTTTTTTTTTTTTTTTTTGTGATTTATTTGTTTACATTCTAGAACAATACTGGAGATTTCAGAACTATGAAATAACACATGGGATTCGATAATTAAGAAACAACAACAACAGCAACCGTCAGTTGCTAAGACAGTTAGTTTAAAACATGAAGGTCAGCTGTTCTGGAACATTAATATAAAAATTAACAGGCATTTGATTGAAAGTTTCTATTTTATTATTGTTATTTTTTGGATTCTATCATTTTCTCATTGATTTGAACTCCATGAAACTGGTTTACAGGAATTAGAGAAACATTAGTGCAAAGTCATTCCTAAGTATTCTGTATGGTGTATATTCTGAACATCCAAATCCTGCTGGAAGATATGTGTGTGTGTGTGTGTGTGTGTGTGTGCGCGTGTGTGTGTGTGTGAAGGCCGAGATGCCAGCTGGCGGTGTGTGATGGCAGGTAGCAGTGATTCAGACCCCTGCTGATCAGATGCTGAACGGTTTTCGGGGAGATGATTGGGAAAATGCGCCGCTTCTGCGCTTTAGCACTCTGCGTCTGCTGCAGCCACACGGAAATCCATCTCTGAGCACAAATACCTCCGCCGTCTTCATTTCAGACACACAGCCTCCACAAAATCGACTTTCATAAAGCCGGCTGTGTAGTTTTTACCCTCGTTTGTGTGTGTGTGTGTGTGTGTGTGTGTGTGTGTGTGTGTTGCTGTGTTTTTGTGTGTGTGTGTTTGTGGGAGAGAGAGATTTCCTTATGGAAAAAAAGAATTGCATACTTTTCACATGTGAGTTCACCATCTTACACCCTGAAGTTGCACGTGGAAGGCCAAATGAACGCACGTGATATCTAAGTGAAGAACACGTGATCACATGTGGAAACTAATATGGAAATGCTCTTTCTGTGAAGGAAAATGAATCAAGAAAAGACAGGTGGAGAAAGAAAATAAATCTTATGGAAAAAATTGATCATACCAAATGAAATAAATCAGGAAAAAATATAATAAATGTGATTTTAAAAATGTGATAAAAAATAGGCTTGTGTAAATAAATAAACAAACAAAAGTATAACAACTCTGAAAATAAAAGAATTGTGTAAAAATTCATCCTGGGGGGAAATAATTATAATAATCATAATACAATAAATGAATCATGTGTAGAAGAATCATGAAAATATGTGATTTGTGTAAAAAGTTCATCTAAAGAGAAATAAAACAGAAAACTTTAGGTAAAAACATCACACACAAGTAAAAAAGTTTCAGTCCTCTCGTTGTAGAATTCATTAAAAAATTGTTCTTTGAAATGACAAATACATAACTTTTCGACACACTCTCCTTGCTTTTCAATACACTTTGTCATTCTGTCAACAAGCTTTCGTGTTAATTCATTAACTTAAGAATGTTTTACGTCTGATCTGTGAGCCATGAATGCGCCGCTGTCTTCATTTCTTCACCAGAAGTGACTCTTTGTCCTCGTAGTTCTGCTTTCACGGGATGGCACAGGTGAGCGTCTGATGACGTGAGATCAGGACTATAGTGAGGACGCTTTACCACCTCAGAGTGTCGACAGTGCGGAACAGAAGTGCGCAGACGTGTATCGTCACGTGAGATCACGACGCCCTCGGATATCAGTCCTGTGTGTTTAATCTGAAGTTCAGTCTTCAGCTCTTCAATGAGTGTCTCTCTGTAACGAGCTCTGTCGATTGGTGAACTTTTTGTTCCAATACTTCTGGCCCTTGAGAATCCCAGTAAACCCTAAGCGTCGATGTATTTTCCAGCTGATGATCGACTTTTTTACTTTTTTCTCGGTCGGCGATTGAGGATGTTTCCGTTACACACTCTGCCGTTTACTCTCAGACTCGTAGTGATGAATCCGTGTCTCGTCACCGGTAACGATTCTCTTTAAGAAGCTTACACTTTCCTTACAGTATCGAAGGTTAATACTCCATACAAACGCTTCTGTTTATGCTGTTCTGTGAGTTGCACCATGTTCACCTTCAGACCACGGACACAAATCACTGCACGCTGCTCTCCTTTCATGCATTCGTCCACTTTTGCTCTCACCGCAGTTACAAATGAACTGATGTGACACGTTCACACCTGCACGGCACTGACCGGGGAGACAGGAGTCGGAACGGAAAGCGCTGATGAGACAGTGCGGCCAATAGAATGAATCATAAGGAAAAGATTCAATAAAATGGAAATCACATGTTTAAAAAAAATACACAGTGAAAATGAACGAATCATGAAAAAAAAAAAAAAAAGTAAAAATATGAATCAATCAATAAAATCAATAAAATGTTAAATGAAATAATAAATTCTATTGTGAGTGTGTGTGTGATTGGAATAACATTAGTGCTAAGTAGTGCAAGTTTTTGTTTGTTGCTGGTGTTGTTCTACTGAATCACTTTCTGAAGATTTACGAAGATTCTGAACGAATCAGTGGAGCGAATCAAAAGCGACAGAACAGGACAGTATTGGATGTGGAGTGAAGGAGTGCATTGTGGGAAAACAATGTTCTAATGGTGTGTGTGATGGCAGTAAACAGATGCACATGCTGACTACACGCGCACACACACACACACACACACACACACACACATAAACACACACCGACAAGCATATGGGTGAGTCAGAGGGTGACATTAATAATTCCTCTTGCACCACACTTGTCTACCTGCTCCAGTGTTCAAACCTTCTGCTCACGACAAGGAGAAAGAGAGAGAGAGAGAGAGAGAGAGAGAGAGGTTTTGAGGTTTTAAACAAAATTAAAGAGACTATTTCACTATATATATATATATATATATATATATATATATATATATATATATATATATATATATATATATATATACACATATATACACACACACACACACACACACACACACACATATATATATATACATACAAACACATACCTATGTACTGTATGTACACATACATACACACGCATTCACACAGACGCACACATACAGTATTTACATATTTACATTTTTTTTTAAAGACCCCCTAAGCCCAACCCCCCCCCCCGCCCCCCCCACGTCCCCGCACTCGAAACACCTGAGCGGCTCCGTGCTGAGGAAGACGGTGTAGCCGCTGTCCCCCTCTTTACATTTAATGTCTGATCCTGATTATTTAAGATCATGAGCACTTGCCTGCGGAAGGACAGGATGTGCCGCATGTTGGAGCTCTTACACCCGAGCGGGATCGCTCTCATGGGGCCGACCAACTTCCCGAAACGGGCAGCTCCTTCAATATCGCCTCGTCCCTTATGAACGGAGGCACGTTGGATATGAGCACCCGCGCCGCGGGGGCAGACAGAGGGGTGACTTTAACCGCGGCTCCTCTCGCACAGATTCCGCTCCGCGTCAGCGCGCTCGCGAGGTCGACCCTGTTCACCAACACCACCACGGCCTTGTTCATCCGGGAGGCAGAGTAGATGTTCTCACACCCGCACACAAAACGTCCTCAATCGGCACACCGTCTTCCGGGATGCACCTGATGCCATGCTGGAGAGACACGCTCGCTCCCTCACATCCAGTGCATGCGCAGAGAGAGAGAGAGAAAGAGAGAGAGACTGTAGGAGAGGAAGAATGAAAATAAGAGGCAGAGAGATAGAGAACAAGAGAGGCAGACAAACGAGAGAAAGAATGAGAGGGGCAGAGAAAATTTAAAGATTTAGAAGAGAGAGAGAGAATAAGAGAAGCAGCATGAAATAGATAAAACTCTAAAAAAAAAAAAGTAATGGCACCCGAAGGACTTCCTAGTTTTTCTCAATACCACGACATAACTCAAGGAGGTGCTGTTTCAATGTTCAGCCGATTATGATTGTACTGTAGGCCCTCGGCTCGTTCATCAGGGACGATCTGATCATTCTGATTCACACACATTCTCTCACATTTCATACGCATGTCCCTATTTTACTTTTGGTTCTGTAAAGATACTTTGCGACAATGATCATTGTTAAATGCGGTATAGAAATAAAATTGGATTGAATTCGAGGTGGCACGGTGGTTAGCGCCGTCACCTTGCACCTGCGGGGTTCGAGTTTGATTCCCGCCTCGGGGTCTGGGTGCAGGTTGGTCTTGGTTTCCTCCGGGTGCTCCGGTTTCCTCCCACAGTCCTAAGATATGCAGATTAGACTAATTGGTGTTCCCAAATTACCGATAGTGTGTGTGTGTGTGTGTGTGTGTGTGTGTGTGTGTGTGTGTGCCTTGCGATGGATTGGCACCCTATCTAGGGTGTACCCCACCTCGTGTCCTAAGTCTTCTGGGATAGGCTCCATGCCCCTCACGTCTCTGTATACAGGATAAAGCGGTACAGGCGATGAGTGAGTGAGAGTGAATTTTGTCTTGATGTCTGTTTAAACTCGACACTCACACTTTGATGTTTAATTCAAAATCATTTAAAAGAACACAAGCAGCACTAAACCTTCTTCCACACAAGCTCATAACTTCAGTTAGGATTACATGTGTAATTTAGTACACGCTTGTTTTTACTTGCGTTTCTTTTAGAGAGGATTTAAACATGAACTCATCCGTTTTGTCCTGCAACGCAAACACAACGCTAACGTCTTCACATAAAGTGTCTCTTCAGTCTGCTGATTTTTTTTTTTTTTCCAGGAAGAAAAACTGTATTTCTTTTTTTCTCCACTTCATTCTCAAGGCTGCATTAAGGCGTTCGACTACACGATGATTGACCTGCCTCGGCGCTAACGTGGTGTAAAGCTAATTTTCACTTACCGTGTTGGAGGGGAACGGAGCGGAGAGGGGCGGGGTCGGGTAGGAGACGTTCGCCGCTTTACGGTGTGTGCCGGCTCCATTATGCCGGCCCTTATTATGAAAACATTAAATAGTTAAGGTGAACTTATTTAAACTTTTACAAACTAATCCTCGTGGCGGGAATCAATTCGAGCGATTGATGGAGCATGCCTCTTTGGCTAAGTGCACTTTCTTGGAGTGCATTCAACTGGATCTTGATTAACAATTGTAATCAATCCAGACACCAAACTCCTACACACACACACACACACACACACACAGTGATTCTGTGCTTGTAAATGTTGGTATAAACCCACTGAAGGTCTCTCTCTCTCTCTCTCTCTCTCTCTCTCTCTCTCTCTCTCTGTTGTTCCACCAAACTCGACTTGTTCAGCATTTATTATTTTAATTCTAGAAAATTCTACACTCTTTCAGCAGCCAGTGCATGTTTTAGCTATAATTCTATATGACTTCCTATAAAGAACATAGATGCTAATTATTATTATTATTATTATTATTATTATTATTATTATTATTATTATTAGAACACTACATTTTTTATGAATGAAAAAAAAAAAAATCCAGAAAAGTTTAAACTGATCTTCTGACCAATCAGACTGCAAATTGCAGCACAAGATACAAAAACAAACATGGAGGACATAATTTACTGCTGGTGGAATACAAGACCAATAGATTAATAAATTTAATTCAGAAATAAAGCTAGTTTGCAAGTTAATTAGTTATAACTGACATTAGCTTGGATAAATTATAAACTCATCGCACCGTGCACTCTGTGTTTTTTTTTTTTTTTTTTCAACAAAATCTCCTTTTAATGGTGCATCGATGTCGTGTGGACGCCGTCTCAGATTTACACTCATCTGTTCAGATTAATTCACTCTGGAAATGAACTCGTACAGAAAACCAGTCGACCTGAGCTCGAGCCGACCCGGATTCCGAGCTTTGATGTAATAAGAGGATCATTTGCGTATTTTTCCGCGAGCATTTCTGCATCGGGCGTCTCGTATTCATAGCCCTCCTGATATGATAATATCTCCTCCGGACTGTGTGTGTGTGTGAGTGTGTGTGGAATGTGCATGTTCTTCCCATCCTTGGCGGGTTCTCTCCAGGTTCTCCGGTTTCCTCCTACAGTCCAAAGACATGCAGATTACAGTAGGTACAGAGAGACTCAGTCAGTCTTTATAGTGTTTATCCTGTGCAGTGTTGCAGGAGGCCTGGAGCCTCTCCCAAATGATTCGGGGCATGAGACGGGGTACACCCAATCTATCGCAGGGCACAAAAACAAACACACACACACACACACACACACAGTACAGGCAATTTTGAAACCGCAATCTGGTTTCCTCCCACAGTTTAGGTTGATTTTTCCAAATTGCCTGTAGAGTGTGTGTGTGTGTGTGTGTGTGTGTGTGTGTGTGTGTGTGTGTGTGTGTGTGTGTGTGTGTGTACTTGTGCCCTGAGATGAGTTGGCACCCCATCCAGAACGCACCCAGCCTTGTGCCCTGAGGTCCCTGGGAGAGCTGATGGATGATGGATGTGTTTCATTGTTGTGGCACTAAATCAATCACGTTCTGTAGTCGAAGGCCATCGATGTCAATTTATTATAAAATAACCCTCAAATAAAACAGTGTAAAGTTTAGCTAAAAAAACACACTTTAGTTAAATTATGTTCATTATACCAATCATTTACACAATAAATTTACTACTTGTCGAACTATTTTTGCTTTTTTGCTTTTTTTGGAAAAAAACAAACAAACAAACACCTGAGACGAGTTAATAATGTAAACCAGCACTTCATCAACTTCAAACCATATTTGGAATCAATCTGTATTTGGGAAGCACATGCATTATGTTTATGTAGTTTACAGCGACTTACAGAAAAGCTTTGGCATTTTGATCAAAGCAGATACTTATACTAGTTCATTAAAGCAGGGATTAGGATTAGCACCATCATCTGCATAAATGAAGAATAAACAAACCACACACACACACACACACACACACACACACACACACACACACACACACAGTGAGGCTACACAAAATCACAATAAATAAATAAATAAATAAATAAATAAGTTACATGTATTTATTATTATTTTTTTATAAAGCACATTTAACACAGTTGACTGAAGCGCTGTATAATCCTAAATTAGCTGCAGACAGAAAAACGGACAATAAAAAAAGTCTCATTGAATAAAATAAAGCAAAACAATAAATACATTAATTTTATTAACTAAATAAATGAATACACATCAAACATAAAAACAGAGGAAAGGGTGTGTCCTCACACTTTATTAAATGCCAAAGAGTATGAAAATATCTTGAGGTGAGATTTAAAAGTAGGAATAGTGAAATAAAAGTAAGATTAATCATTCAGTGATCACAAAATAAATCGTGGCGTCTGTACAGTACACTCAGCAGTGAGTCAAAATAACTTCCAGTCCACTGACCGTTCATTCGTCCTCCCAGCGCTCTGGACGTGTTTTCCTTTTATGGAGTTTTGTGGGTGTCGATAAATGCAAACGATTGTGTCAAGAATACGCTTCGCATTTTACTGGTGACCAACATGCACACACTGTGAAGGAAATCATCCGATTTATCTATTATTATTATTATTATTATTATTATTATTATTATTATAGTTGTTATTATTATTTATAATTATTAATATTATTATTATCATAATAATAATAATAATAATAATAATAATAATAATAATAATAATATTATTATTATTATTAACACCATTTACTTTACTAAAAGGCCAATAAATGATGTTTTCAGTGATAAGGTCATGACTTTCTGTTTAAAACATTACTGAAGCAACTTTAGATTGCGTTTCTTCTGCACATCCCGTTTGCCCTCCCCATCTTGTCTTGGAGCTATTTTAAGAAACGAGGATGTAATCCCAAACTTAAACAACCGGCTGTTTCCTGTTCACCTGCTCAAACTCTGTCTGAGATTTTCCACGAGCAAATATTTGAGGAATCACATAGGTTTGTTTGGAAGCTAAAGATTGATTCGCATTGTGGAAAAACAAAATCTTTCAGTTAGTGATTGTGTGTTTCTGTAGCACACAAAGTCCATGTTAAATACAGGAGGGAGTTTGTCCGGTCAGGAACACAGCGGGCATTATGACCTCGATTTAGTTTTGTACTTTATTTTATATATCTGGGGGAAATATAAGGCCAGGCTTCTCACGTCTGACCCCGTGACACTCTCCTAAACTCCATCATCTCATGTTAAACACAATGCGATTATTCAAAATGACAAAATCACTCATGTCTTACAATTACATGCTCTCTCTCTCTCTCTCTGTCTCTCTCTCTCTCTGTCTCTCTCTTCGAAAGTCCTTGAAGCCCATCCCTTCTACCACTGTAAAATAAATGAATAAATATAAACTCACACCCTTGTGTTCTCCCGTGCCGCAATTATTGACTCGATTTTCACCCTTTATCTTTGCACGAAGCCGCTGGAAAATGTGAGTGAAATTTTAAGCGCAATGTGAAGGAGAGGACGACTCGGCCGACGCTATCAGGACGCACTTGGTATGCGAGACACTCCCTGAGGCAGTCGGTGGGGCCTCGGCTGCAAATTTACTCACAATGCTCTGAATTCGTTACCAAAGTGTAAAAAAGAAAAAAAAAATCCAACAAAGCAGCAATCCTGATAAATCATAAACAAACATGGATGGGGAATGCTAATCTGGAGCAAATATGCAGAGGGAGAATCTGAAGGTTAGCATGAATGCAGAGTGTTTACGTTCATGTAGTGGACAAGAATTGTCTTCAATCTTTATTTTTATTTAATTTTAAGCCAACAGACTGTTAAGCCATCATCACAAGGCAATGGCAAAAATAATCTTTTTTGCTGTATTTTTTTTTTTTTTTTGTATTTTTGAAATAAATGATCAGAATATAATTTTTTTTCTAAACTTATGCATTGATCTTACTTATTTATTACAATTTCTCTAATATACAATTTATTAAACATTTTACCAAAGTCATTCCATATCAATGAGTGTTAAGTGATAAAATTAACATAAATAAAAAGACTAGCATTCAATCAGGAGAAAAATGTTACCTTCTAAAAGGCTGAGTTACTGGAAAATGCATGAATTTTATATATACAGTGGAACCTCGGATTGCGAGTAACATGGTTTACGAGTGTTCCGCAAACCGAGCAAAGATTTTTAATAAATTTTTATTCGGAAACCGAGCAAGTATTAGTTTACAAGCGCCGAGTATCATGTATCACACATGCGACTCTTATTTTGACACCGAGCGTCTCATCTTGCTTCACCTTTTTTCCCTGTTAAAACTGTGTTTCCGTGTTTGTTGTGAAACTTAAGTGATTCTGTTAGTATGCGCTCATGCCAATCTCACTTTTTTCCATTAAAACGGTGTTTCCACTGTGTTTATGCGTTGTGAAACTTAAAAAGTGAGTCCGTTAATATACGCTCATGCCAGTCTCAGAGAGATTTCTTTTTTTCCTTTTAAAACGGTGTTTCCGTTGTGTGTGTGTGTGTGTGTGTGTGTGTGCACGCGTGTGTTTGTTGTGAATCTTAAAAAGGTGAGGTGGGGAAAGGGAGGAGGAGTGTTACTGTGTAAAACGAGGCGAGGGAAGGGGATAATTCCACACACACCCACACACACTGCGCGCACCAACGGAAACACATACTGTATCTGTCAGGATTTATTTGTACTTTTTTTAAAAGGTAAAGTGCAGATCAATTTGTTTTATTTTCATTTTATAGATTGTATTAATTATTTCTATGTATTTATTTTTTGGGCCTGTGCAACGAATAATTTGAGTTTTCATTATTTCTTATGGGAAATGATGATTTGGGTTACGAGTGTTTTGGAATACAAGCCCACTTCTGGAACGAATTATGCTCATAATCCAAGGTTCTACTTTATGTATATACTGTGTATATATATATATATATATATATATATATATATATATATATATATATATATATATATATATATATATATTTAGTATTATTAATAATTTTATTTATTCCTCTTGGAAATCGGTGGGAGTCTAAATGTAAATCCGCTGAACCATGAATGCTCTTGGCAATGTACATTTCTCAAAATACCTTCACATGAGTATAAAGAAAACTTGGTGAGAAACTTTGGTTTGGTTTGGCCGCAAAACTTATTCACAAATTTCACTCTTTATGGACTTTTTAAAAAATTACAATCAATGTGCACTTTTCTCCCAAAAACAAACAATTTCTGTAGATGATGAGCTTTTCCTGATACCTTTCAAAAATTCTACCTTAAGTGTGTGTACATACATGAAGAAAGAAAGAAAAAAAGAATAAATGCAGCTAAAATTCAATTAAATCTGTGTATTGGTTGTCATGAATAGGAATAAAAATAATTGTAAGGCATAATTACAGTCGTACACCTACAAATGCCCCACCTTGCAAATTTCTGTATTAGGAAAAAAAATAGCAAGAATTTTCCCTCAGCATGAGATCGTTTTCGGCCAGTAGCCAATCAAAACTTTTTTGCGTCACTGGAAAGCCAAGCAAAGTGAGTTAACATATTTTGTGATTTAGTTTTTTGCATTTTGTGTAAGATTTAATGAAGACAGACCCAGGATGTTATCAAGTACGGTAGAAAGAAGAAAACGGAGCCACTTTGGTTTGGTTTTTAAAGTAGCCGGTGCCGAGAGGAATCAGAAATTAAGGTTAAGTGAGGTTTAATGTCTATTTATTTCATATTTTACTTCATTTACATGTCTTTTCAAAATGATTTGATTGTTTTTATATGCACAAATATGATTATATTATTGCTAATATTTTTGTGTGGCTGAAACGTTTTATCTGCAGTAACATTATTTCCTACGGGACAATGCGTTTCGCAATACAAAATTTCACCTTAAGAACTCGCCTCCGGAACGGATTAATTGTATTTGCTAATATTGATTATAGATTATAGATCGATCATTTCAAAACCTATTAAAACTCTAGATGTTGGTTGATTTTGCTGGCTGTCTGATTTAAATATCTTAAATTCATATGAGTATTTAGTCGAGCTGTGTCAAAATGCAAGGATGAACATTTAAAAATGACGATTTTGTCCTTGCAGCAAGCAGCCAATCACACGTCACTGCACTAATCATCCAGAATATCATCAAGTCAATCTGCAAAATGATGATGTGCCCAATTTCCCAGCTCCTGTGACACACCGAGGCAGACGAGCTGGTTAATTTAAGCCGAGACAGCAGCCTCCTGACGGACTACATTACATTATCCTCTCTCAGCTTTACTCCAGATTCCAATTTTCAGCCTGTCCTCTCTAAATATCACTGACAGGTGGCTCGGAGAGCTGACAGTGATGGAAAAGTCGGGAAGTTAAAAGTTCACAGCAGTAATAACGGCAGGTCATCCAAGCAGTGTCTGAGAGGCTTCATCACTCCAGGGTTGTGATATGTAAAGAATAAAACGCTCAGTGCTGAGCAGAGACGCTGTTGCCATGCTGAAGTTGATTATTTTCCTATAAGAGCCTGACACTAGATGTTTAACTTCTCTACTACTACAGCAATGACATTTTTTTTTGTTTGTTATTAAAAATGAGTTAGTTCCTGTTCTCACGTAGGTTATAGCAGCTATAAAAAAAACATGCACCAGATTCTCAGTTTAGTCTCAAAAAGACAAAAGCTACACTCAATGCTGTGTGAAAACGCTATGGGAAGGAGAATACCAACGCCGCCGCACTGCAAGTGTCTGGACCCCCAGGTTGTGTAGCGTGTGCGCACAAGCCGAGGAGGTCTCAGACCTAGCTCTGGGATGCTGACTGAAGGATCCGTGAACCCGGAGTAGCATTGACATCCAGACTATAAAATCTAACAAACGTGTGTGGAGAGGACCAGCCCGCCGCATCACACACCTGCTGCAGGGGTACGCCTCTTGCCAAGGCAATCGATGAGGCAATCCCCCTGGTTGAGTGAGCCCTGATTCCCAGAGGCGAAGTGTGACCACGCGCCTCATAGGCTAGGGCAATGGCATCTCTCACCCAGTGTGACAGAGTCTGTCTAGTGGCAGACCCCCATGGCAAATAAAGAACTGCTCTGACTTACGCCCCTGGCTAGTGCGGTGGACGTAGATCCTAAGAGCACGTACTGGACACAGTAAGTGAAGTCTTTCCTGCTCCGGAGCTGTGAAAGGCGGAGGACAGAAGGCCTCGAGAACAACTGGGTGCATGGTCGAGAATGGAACCTTGGAAGATAGTTCGCGTGAGGATGCAGAATAGCTTTAGAAGTAATAGCCATAAGAAAAACCATCTTAAGAGGCAGGAGCCTGACAGGCGCTGACTCTAGTGGTTCGAAAGGGGTGTCGGCCAGGCCTTCGAGTACGATAGTTAAGTCCCACGAAGGGACCGTCGCTCTAGTGGGCAGCTTCAACCGTTTAGCTCCACGAATAAAACGGGCAAATAAATGGTGCTTGTCCACAGAAACCCCATCATTCAGAGCGTGACAAGCCGAAATAGCGGCTACGTACGTTCTGAGCATACTAGGGCATAAGCCTGAGGACCTTTCTTGCAGAAACTCCAGCACTGAAACAATTTGGCAGTGAACTGGGTCTACATGTCTTGCCATGCACCAATTTCCAAATACACTCCATTTGAGGGCATAAGTTCTTCTAGTGGAGGGAGCCCTGGCACTTAAAACGGTTTCAATTACGCTGGCTGAAAGCCCAGCATGTCTTAGTTGGTCCGTTCAGGGGCCAAACGTGAAGGTTCCAGAGCTCGGGCCGGGGATGAAGTATTGACCCCCGCACCTGAGACAGAAGATCCCTCCTCACTGGAATCACCCGGGGTGAGCCGTCGAGGAAAGGTATAAGATCCGAGAACCACACTCTGGTCAGCCAATGGGGCGCTATCAATAAGAGGCGCAAGCCCTGTTGACGGACCCTCGCCAGGACTCCTGGGAGCAGAACTATAGATGGAAACGCATAAAGGCGTAATCTGGGCCACGTGTGGGCCATTGCGTCCAGACCCAGGGGAGCTGGAGGAGTCAGAGAGTAGTAAAGGGGGCATTGTGCTGCCTCTTATGAGACAAAGAGGTCCACCTCTGCTACGTAAAATCTTTCCCAGATTGACTGACTACTTCGGGGTGGAGTTTCCCTTCCCCATGTTTTACAGCTTGTCTGGATAGCAAGTCTGCTCCTACATTCATATGCCCTGGAATGTAAATCGCCCTGAGGGACAGGAACTTGTCCTGTGCCCAAAGCAGAACCTGGTGCGCTAGCTTGTTCAAGCAGCGCGAGCACAGTCCACCCTGGCGATTTATGTACGAGACTACCGCAGTGCTGTCCACCCGCACTAGGACATGGTAGCCTCTCAACTGCTGGAGGAAGTGTTTCAGGGCCAGAAACAGAGCCATCATGTCGAGGCAATTGATGTGCCACGCAAGAAGATGACCTCTCCAGCTCCCTTGTGCTGGACGGCCATCCAAGACCGCACCCCAGGCCGTGAGGGAAGCGTCTGTCGTTAGCATCTTGCGACGACAAGACGGACCTAGAGTGGGACCCAAAGTCAGAAACCAGGGTCTGAACCACATAGAACGGGTACGAAGCCCCCGGCGCATAACCCTTATTAGCCTCTGGGGGTTGGCCCTTGAATGAAACCCCCTGGCTCTTAGCCACAGCTGAAACGCTCTCATGTGCAGAAGGCCCGAAGGTATCACCGTGGACGCAACTGCCATGAGGGCTAAGATTTCTGAAAGTGATGAACGGTGACCTTCTGGCCTAGCTTGATTTCCTTCAGGGTGTTGAGAATGGATTCGACACAAGCAGGAGACAACTGTGCCCGCATTGTGACCGAATCCGATGTGACACCCAAATATGTTGTCCTCTGAACAGGAAGGAGAACGCTTTTTGTGGCGTTGAGTCTCAATCCTAAGAATGAAAATGGGCTAGGACGACATCCCGATGTCGAAGCGCTAGCTCCTGAGACTGGGCCAGAATCAGCCAGTCGTTTATGTAATTCAAAAATACGGATGCCCTGGAGTCCTAAAGGAGCCAGAGCCGCATCCATGCATTTTGTATATGTGCGGGGTGACAGAGCTAGGCCAAATGGAAGGACCCAATACTGGTAAGCTTCGCCCCCAAAAGCGAACCTCAGTAACTTCCTGTGCTGTGGCAATATTTCTATATGGAATCTATTGAGATCGATTGTCACAAACCAATCCTCTAGTTGGATTTGAGAAACAATCATTTTGACAGTCAACATTTTGAATCTGGATTTCTGAGATAGCGGTTCAAGCCGCGAAGATCCAAGATCGGACGCAACCCTCCCCCTCTCTTGGGCACCAAAAAGTACCGACTGTAGTAGCCCGATCCTCTGTCTGGGAGGGGAACATGTTCTATGGCCCCTTTGCCCCTTTTTCGCATTCCTGGGGCTCGCGTGCTGATCTGGCAGATGCGCACGAGACGGAATTCCCCCTTTCTCTCGCGCTCTCTCCGGATCAGGAAGTTTTAGCTTCCGCTTTGCAAGCGCGCTCCGGCGCTTCTTGTGGAAGAGCGGGGTTTCTCTTTAAAGAAAGCGAGCCGCGCGCGAAGCACCTTAATAGGGAGAAGATCACAGTACTCACAGTCTCCCTGAAGCCCGAGGCGAGCGTGTTCTTCCCCAAGCACTTGAGACAAAACTCGTGAAGATCGCCCTCCGAAAGTGATCTATCGCACAGAGGCACGCATCTCTTAAGCAACTCCGCCATATTGGTGAATTAATGCTGTTATTTTTATTTCGCTTTCGTTATGGCTTGTACATGCACACGCAAACACAAAGCGGTCCTGAAGACAAAAAGATCTGAGGATGTTTCCGGTTCACTCCTATTTATAACCTGCAGGTGCACCTTATTCGGTGACGTCATGCCTGGCACAGGTTATAAGCCGAAGGTATTCGGCGGGTTTGACATGCACAGGCTTCACAACCGGGCAACAAAGAGATGTTCCCATAGCGTTTTCACGCAGCATTGAGTGTAGCTTTTGAACGGGAACAGCAAATACCTTGGCATGTCAATGAGAAACCACAAAGAAGTTTAAACTTTAACTAAGTTAAAGGTATACCGTGACAGAAGCAAAGGTCTGGCACTGGAGACTCCTTCTGTAGATGTTACATAAATGTCTTGTTACTCAAAGAAAACTTCAGCAGATTAAAGATTACATATGCATGCTAATTACTTAATTAATAATTGTTTGGCTCGAAAACAGAGAGGACAATAAAATACTATTTCTGAACCTATAGAACCTATATATGATATAAATATATAAATAATTACATATATAAAGATCCCTTTCAAGGCATGTGTAAAAATTGTTTGCACTTTGTTTATAAACACATACACTTCAAAATGTAAAAAATACAAACAAAAAAAAAATACATTAAAAATACAAAAATATATAAATCTTACCGAATATACAGTAGTTTTTCTCCCAGTTAAGAGATACATGGTTAATTTAAGGCGGCACGGTGGTGTAGTGGTTAGTCATCTGTTTACTCACTGTCATCTTGCACCTTCAGGGTTCGGGTTCGATTCCCAGCCAGGCTTGATTCCCGCCTCTGTGTGCATGTTATCTCTGTGCTTAGTAGGTTTCCTCCGGGTGCTCCAGTTTCCTCCCACAGTCATGCACATTAGGCTAATTCGTGTTCCCAAATTGGCCGTAGTGTGTGAATGAGTGTGTGTATGTGTGTGTGCCCTGTGATGGATTGGCACTCTGTCTAGGCTGTACTCCACCTTGTGCCCTAAGTTTCCTGGCATAGGCTCCAGGCCCCCCGCGTCCCTGAATACAGGATAAAGATGTATAGACAGTGAGTGAGTGAGTAGTTAATTTTTTTAAAAATGAAGAAACATAATCTTTAAAATGTTTAAAAGCTTGTAATCTTTTCAAAGGTTTTAAAAAGTCTTGAAGTATTTCAATGAGCGCCATATAAAGGATTAATATATTTAGTTAAAATAGACATATTATTGTTATTATTATTATTATTATTATTATTGTCCTTCTAGATTCCACACGTGAATCAAGTCTCTGCTGGTTGTGACTTGGTGACCAGAAGGTTGTGAGTTTTAATCCCTGTTGCTGCCACATGCTCTCCCCCCTGTATCCTGTCTCGGTTTGCAGGTCACCGTGTTTTTATATAAAAGCCTCAGTTAAATATAAAAGATGAACCTGTCCACTGCTCGTTTACTCTCCCACCTGCTACTTCTCCACATTCCTCCTGAAGCTCTTTTTACAGAATATTCTGTTTTACACAGCATCTCTTTGGCACTGAAGATGTTGGCGTTAGCAGAGAAGTGCTTCTTGTTCTTGCATTATGTAATGTTCTGGTTATTTTATTCTCAGGCATGCTGTTTGCGCAGAAGAAGAGCTCGAGTGCTGCAGGGCCAGAGCACTGTACAGCCATGTAATGAATTTATTCATCATATAAGACGGAGGAGAACATCCACGCTGTGCTCGTGCTCTCAGACACTGACGACGCAGGAGTTAGGATACTCGAACGCATTATGCAGGCTGTGATTTGCACAGTGTACTATATGTTGGTATGTACTGTTCATTGAGTAGTAAATAATCTATATAGCAGCCTGCCTTTGTATATTTTAATATTTAATAAACAACTGAAAGGCTGCCAGATTGCAACCTTCCTGATCCTCAAACTTGTGGCCAGAAAACCATATAACACATAATATATAAGTGGGCAGAGCTTCATCAATATGATAACAAGACATATAAATGATAAAATGCACGATGACAAAATAAAGTTTTTAATCCACTTCAGAAGATGGGTTGTAGATTATTTATTATTATTATTTTATTATTATATTATTTATTATATTGCTTGTGTGGTTTTTGCATGGAAACTAAAAATGAAAATGATTAATTATTTACCATCGGTTACAGTATATAGCTTTACTGTGAACAATACCAGTGTTGATTAAATTTACTTATGCATATATTACAGTACATAATAATGTAGCTAAAACATATGTAAAACATGATTAATGCAACCATTTCATGCTTTTATGTGAAAAGCAACAAAAAGGTAGTGTGCAAAAGTCTATATATTATATTATAATACAGTATAATGCCCAATGCTACAGTGTGCTTAATTACAGTTTCATCCCATAACCATAAAGAGTTTCCTTTAACACAGCTTAGCTATTACGTTAATAAATACAGCCCTGATTGTATAAAATGTGAAAAAATAAAATAAAAAAATCTCAGCAGGATACGGATGAGGGGAAACATGGTTTTGATTGTATGTATTCCTTGCAGAATGAAAATGTGATCATTAGGAAAAATTGTATTTCATTTATATAACTTTTGCATCCTTATACATCAAAACTTGTAACAGTATCAGTTAGGCTTAAGGGTGCGTGGGTAAGTACAGTATTAATGAGTCAGACATTAAAAAAAAAAAATGTTATGATTCATTTTTATGCAGGAGGATGTGAGTGCAAATTTAAACTATTAAACTCAATCACTGTCAAACCTGAACAATCAGAGGGAAAAATAATTAACATTAAATGGAACAAAACAAGAAAGGAGCAAAGTTAACAGCAAGGAAACCATATCTGGAGGTGCGTTGCTTAAACACAAAGTTTATGACAGAAAACAGGAATCAGTGTGTTCAAAAGTACAGTACAGACTTTGTGCTGTATCTGGAGCGGATTACAGAGCGCTGCGTGCTGGACAGGTTCTGGGTCCAGGTTTAAGAGGGAATTATGGTGCAATATTTCTATTGTTCTTTTCCCCAAAAAGTGTCCTGTCTTTAAAAGAGGTCTGATAAAATTGGTTAACTTAATGTACAGGAACATTATTATTCATCGTGAAATCAATTATATGACATATCACAACTAACAATCATATGTGTTATAAAAATAAAATACACCATAAAATAATAAGTAAAATAAGACTTTTAATGTAACCTTTGTAATAATAGAAACATTCAAGGCGACATATTATGCAAAATTTACTTTTTGTTCATTTAGTCATTGAGAAAACCAGTGGCATGGCCATTAGCACTGTGGCCTCACACCCCCATGGTTGAAGGTTCATTGAGTTTACATGTTCTCCCCGTGGTTGGTGGGTTTCTTCCCAAAGTCCAAAGACATGCAGATTAGTTTAATTTTAAAACTGCCCATAGTGTGTGTGTGTGATTTTTTTATTTACATTAATTTATATTAATTACATTAACTTGTTATGGAAGGAGTCTCCAGTGTTGGTGTTCTATAACTGTCGGAGGGAAAGCTGTAGCTTTAGGATTTCTGACTTTATCCTTTGAGGTTTCTTGTTAACAAATGTGTCTCACAAGAGAAGTAAAGAGAGGCTGGTAAAGGAACGAGTGTTTATAGCTGCTATAATGTAATATTATATTATAAAACCACATCTACTGTATGGCTCAGTTTCTCCTCCTGCAGTAAACATTTCATCATCTGCCACATTGTATTCCTGACTGGGTAATTGTGAAAATGATTACACAAATTGTAAAAATCTCACCAGCTGACGGCAAAAAAAAGTGTGATTACACAAAATATGGGACAAATGTTGTTGTTTTGATGTGCGAGGGTGTTTAAACATGGAGTCAAAAACTTTCAAACTTTTAATATTCATGAAGATCATCAACATCAAACAGAACTGGACAATGGTAAAGCCGATATTAGACAGTGAGTGAGATGGTGTGTTTTGTCAACTGTCCATGCTTTATATACCCATCGGTCATAAAATTATGACCACTAACATTTGAACTGAATGACACTGATCAACCCCCCAGGGAATAAAGGCCAGTCCATCCAATCCAAACCAATCCCACTGAAAAGCCAATGCAGCAAAAAAACACCAAAAAGTCAATGCTGGCCAGAATAGAAAAGCACCAGAACACCCAGTGCACCATAGCTCACTGTGCATGTGGCCCAGCAGGCACAGAACCCAAGGTCCCTGGCCAGGCCGCCAAATCTCCAGATTCCCCCCTGATCGTGAACCTCTGGAATGCACCAGACAAATATATAAAATATCAATATCTAACAATATTCAATATATATATATTTTGAAATTTGACACATTTTCCACAAAAAAATCTACATTTCTATGTAAACCTTTAAAGTATTTGCTACTGATTTTTTTTCCCCCTCACCCATCTCAATCAAATGGGATTCAGTTCAGCATGTAATCAAGTTTGACTGTAATTAACTGTAGTTAGCGCTATAGCTCTGAGTGTTAAAGGATGGAGTGTGGAACCGGTGCTTGAGCGCCCCTGACCATATATCAGTTAAAGAAAAGAAAAGGAAGTAAGAAAAAAAAAAAGTAATTAGGCAACTCATTTACTTGAAAGGCATGAATGCTAGATTAGCATCGACTGCAGCTGCAGGAGCTAATATAACTAGCAGCAAGGCTGAATGATGTTAACAAGATAGTTACTTGAAAAGCAAACTCTTTCTCTAAAAGATATCATTTTTACTTCTAAATGTACGTTACATTAATTCAATCTATTAATTCAAACATTTACATTTTGTACTTTATTAGCTTTTACGTTTCAACCAGGATGATTCGGTACATTGTCTATATATTTCGCAGTAGTTTTTCCAACAACTGAAACTAGTAAATATTTCAGACTCACAATCCACCACCCCAGGTACACCTCTGACCACATGCCCTGGAGTGTTTCTGTTCTTCACACATTACAGCTTAACCTTCTCAGAACCTGTAAACACTTCTTGAGCAGTTAGATAACGCTGGCCAAGCGACTCTCAAATCAAATATTGGAGAACAGGCTTGAATTCTGCATGAGTTGTGTTCATAATCCTTCTCTCTGAAACCTGTGTATTTGATTGTAAAACCCAATCTGTCTGTGACGTTGTCCAAAAAACAAAGGAGGTGAAATATTCAAAACAGATGTCAAGCAAATCATGGCAAATTTGGTGCGATTTGCGTGACGGCTGTTTTGAAAATTCCAATATGCTCTATACAGTCTACATAAATACGTATAATCTACAGGGTGGGCCATTTATATGGATACACCTTAATAAAATGGGAACGGTTGGTGATATTAACGTCCTGTTTGTGGCACATTAGTATAATGTGAGGGGGCAAACGTTTCAAGATGGGTGGTGACCATGGTGGCCATTTGGAAGTCGGCCATCTTGGATCCAAGTTTTGTTTTTTCAGTAGGAAGAGGGTCATGTGAGACATCAAACTTATTGGGAATTTCACAAGAAAAACAATGGCGTGCTTGTTTTTAATGTGACTTTATTCTTTCATGAGTTATTTACAAGTTTCTCTTTGTTCACAGCCATTGACATGTCGAAGAGGTTAACACGTGATGAGCGGATCGAAATTGTGTTGATATCTGGTGAACGCAGTAACCGGGTCATTGCAGCAGATTTCAACACCTTAATAACATTCCCATTTTATTAAGGTGTATCCATATAAATGGCCCACCCTGTATATACCATAGTGTATAGTTTGTACTTTGTAGTGCCACGATTTCAGACAGCCTCGGTCTTCTTTGTCTCTTTGTGCAAGGAAGCCATTTTTCTTTAAAGTAAAGTCAATATAAGCTTTTCAGTCAGTTCCTTTTAAATATAAAGCAGCCCTGATGGTCCTTGATGATGAAAAAGGCAAGCTTCACTTTAAAGCCTTGCTTACACTTCTGAGAGCTGTCTGAAATGAATTTTAAAAAGCCGTAGGATGTTTGTCCCTATTTGCAGGCAGGTCATCAAACAAAGGAAGTAAACAGGAAGAACTGATAGACTGATGCACCGATCACTGAGGAGAGCCGGACATATGGCCGTCTCCCTTTAGAGAGCAAACTTACTTTCTAACCTCATCCTTTTCATTTATTTCAGGATTATCATAAATAATCCATGGTGTAAATGCAGTGGCATTCTTTTTTTTTCCTTTCCATCTTTCTTTCTTTCGAATTATACTACAAAAAATTGACAAATAGCTCAAAATCGACTTGTGTCGATTTTGACATGTGTAACTGCAGATCTTTTCTTTTTTACTTTTTTTTTATAATTTAAATTTATTTAAATTATTATTATTATTATTATTAATATTTTAATTAACTTTAGATTATTCACAGCAGAATTATCAGTTATTACTGATTTGTTTAGGGAACATTAGGAATAAATTAGAAATAAGATCATTCAGATATGAGAATTAAAGAATTTAATTACACCTTATTTAGTTTGAGTTGTATTTCTTAAAAAAAAAAAAAAAAAAATATATATATATATATATATATATATATATATATATATATATATATATAGGCTGAGGGATTGACATTTTTATTTGTTTGTTTCTTTGTTTCTTGTTCAAGGAATGGAACATTTATGGTTTGAATCAAAAACACACCAAAAAATGCCTTAATGCATCCATAATCTATCCAAAAGTAATACATCCATCAATCTAGGAACTTCTATAGGCCCATTAGTGACCATTGTACAGTACCTATTCCCATTTTGTACAACAACCAATTTGGAAATGCCTAATCTGTATGTCTTTGGACTGTGGAAGGAAGCAATAAAAAAATATAACTTATGTACAAGCCTCTTTTTAACTTTATTCTTTTTTTTCACATTATTACTATTATTATTATTATTATTATTGACTGCACAATAATTCAGTATAAAACACCATTAAAGCAAACTGTGTGTAGCTGGTATGAGGTGTGCCGCCACATCATTTAAACTAATCTAATCACAGCCTCGTTAGAACCATGGCTTTGTGGGTTCATTAATGAATTTTCAAGTTCTATTCAGCTTCTGGCAAAAATCATTCCAAAAAATGCTGCACTTTTTTTTTTTTATCATGCCAAAAAAAAAGAATGGTTGCATTCCAAACGAACTAATTAAACTCAAAGCTTCATCATTTTACTGTAGTGCAACATTAATTCGGTTTGACTTATCATCGTTTGAGTGGTTTTACATAGTCTCAGGCAGGAAATGGCATTAATTCCATTAATTTGATGAAATTTATGAGTCATTAATACAAGCACGAGGATGTGATATGAGCACGAAGGAGCGTAAAATTTAAACAGAGGCAGATGGCGGAAAAAACAGGCCTTAGGTTATTAAATTTCCGTTTCTCACCTAACTCATGCGATTTATTATTTTCTTTTACATGCTGCTGATAACTTTCTGTACGCACCCCTGTGACCTTCCTGCTCGTAGTCTGCCTTGAGTAAAGTCTAATTTCTTTCGACATCATAAAGAATAAATAAGGTAAAGGAAGTTTTATTTTGAACTATACAAGAAATCACTTGTATAACTATACAATTATACAAGAAAATTAGCTTCTTAGTACTTTTGAATAATTTGCATACATAATCAGTTGTTTTGCACTAATTAATTTACAACTTTTCCGCACATTTATACAATTTGTCAGTTACTAGAATTTGTACTGTCTAGAGTTTAGATTATATGTTCATATTTTTAACATTTTTAGCTCTATTGTTTTTTCACCAGTAAATAACATTTGTGATTTGCTGCTAGTTATCAGGCTAATTGTGATTAATGTGCTATTTGCTAATATTTGATAGTTTTTGATTGTTTAAAAACTATGACATATGAAACACAGCAGCTCGCAAGACAAGTAACTGCCAGGAAATATGCTAGCTACTTTATCAGCTAATTACGGGTGTAGATTATTTCTTCTAAGGTATATTTTGCTTATTTTCTTTGTAATTATTCAAAGACATTGGTGGTCAGTAGTTGATTAATGATTTGCTGCTAGCAATTAGGACTTTTGTTGTGATCATGTTTTTTCATTTGTTTTTTTTTATCAGCATGTGGGCTAGCTGCTAGTGTGTGAAGCTTTCTCAGAGTTCCTATGCTTTATATCAGCCAGAGTTTCTGCTATTTTTACATTTAGGATTTGTGCCTTTGCACAGTAAAGATTGTGATTAGATGTTTGATTAGCAGACTGGGCAGAGATGAGATGAAAAAAAAACTATCAACTAAATATACAGCTAAACTATTATCTGTTCTGATCCTCCTGGACCCATCAGCTGCATTTGACACAATACACCACAATAATCTATTGTCTATTCTTACAAGTATTCGAATCTGTGTAACAGCATGGCAGTGCTTCCTACATAGAAGATCAGTCGTATAAGGTGACATGGAGGGGATCTACATCTGCCCAATGCCGACTCTCTACTGGTGTCCCACAGGGTTCAGTACTTGGTCCTCTTCTGTTCTCCCTGTATACCTGGTCTCTTGGTAAAGTCATATCATTGCATGGCTTTTCATACCATTGTTATGCAGATGACACGCAACTTATTCTCTCCTTTCCGTCCTCAGACACTCAGGTTTCCACCCAGATCTCAGCATGTCTGGCAGACATATCTTACTAGAAGGCAACGCATTAGCTGAAGCTCAATCTGAGTAAAACAAACTGCTGTTCATGCCTGGTTACTCATCCCCCAGTCAAGACCTTGTGATCTCCCTGGACAACAATCAGATCATTCATTCAGCCACTGAACTTCTCAAATCACAACTTGCACTGCACCACGGTCCCTCTGATCGTCCAGCACTGCTCGCCCTGTCCCATCATCTCTCAGGGATCGAGGAAGACATTCATCCAGACTCTTTTCTGTTCTGGCACCTAGGTGGTGAAATGAACTTCCTCTAGATGTGCAGACAGCTGAGTCTTTAAACGATGACTCAAGACGTATTTGGTCCTTCAGTATTTGATTTTTTTTTTTAGCCTGTAAGTATTCGAGTGTGCGGATTCTATAAATCAGTGACACAAGACTTTATTCTCCTTGGTCAATTACAACATTGGAATTTTTATTGCACTTTAAACATTTATGGGGAATTGCTAAAAATGTCATATATTTTTTTTTCAAACACTTTCATTGTTTCTATTTTTATATTGCAAATCAAGGTTAGTGAGAGTAACCGTGTATCACCACATTTGTGTAATCACATTTCGTAACTTCTGCATTTTTGTCTTTAGTTTTTTATTTTTCCACATTTTTATGTTTAAATGCATGTGTCTCTATTTTATATATTTCTTTTAAATAAATATTTGGAATTTAATAAGCCCCTAAAGGGACATGGGTGGAAAAAAATAAATGTTGGAGGAAAAAAAATTCCACCTTGAAAAAAAAATGCAAAAAAAATTAAATAAATAATAATAATAATAATAATAATAGACTAACAGGATATGAGTGAAAAAAAAATGAAGCTAGGAAAAAAAAAATGTTTGCCAGATCTCGCAAACATTTCGCGAGATCGCGCAAAACTTGACTCTTCAGCGTTGCCGATTTAGAACAGTAGGTGGAAGCGATGCTCCTAAAAGCTTGATCCTTGTCCGCGCAATACCGATCCAGTCCAGTAATGTGCCTAAAAGCTGGCTGTGGGGGGGATAATACTCGAATTGGAGTTACACATGCGTTGTTAAATAGGGATGGAGAGAATTACTGAGTAGAATTCTGAATAGCTGAGTTTTACTTTCATCTTGGCCTAAGATGTAAAAACATTCAGTTTGGCCCTTTCCGTATTTTGGCGCCAGAAGCACGAGTCACATAGAGTTTTTTTTCCTCCTATGTTGCGTTTTTTCTTTCTTCTTCCTTTAACGGATTTTTTCACGCTCATACATGTCCCTTTAGGGGCTCCGTAGAAAAATTTATTTGAAAAATGATTAACCTGGACCTTATTACCAGCCAACTTCACTGCAATTGATTTGCAACATAAACAAAAAAGCAAAATAAATAAATAAATTAAAAAATGTTGATGAGTGCCCTAGACAAGAATATGGTTCCACATCCCCCTAAGGTAAGACACACACATACATATATAAACACAAATAAAATAAAGAGACTCGGACAATGTTAGATTTAAACATAGAAAATGTTAAAAAATACAAATATACAAAAAAGCAAAAAAAATTTCAAATCCACAGAAATTACGAAATGTTGCTCTTCACCTGTTAAGGAAGAAATTAAATTGACTGAAAATCTGTGAGAGGGGAAAATTTTGACCTGCCCTGGGTTCTGCATACAGTATCACTTCCCAATCCCTCCCCTGTGGTTAGAGCATGTTGGTTGATTTACACTCACTTTCAGAGGTCAGAGATGAACATGAACGTGGTAGGTAAGTAATCCTCCTAAATGCTCCTGTAGTCATCTCAGCCTTCTTCCAAGAAAATCAGCTCACTGAGCTGCAAAGTTGCTCTGTTCATGGACATGAGCCTTTATGCTGCATTGCTCAGGTTCAGAATCCCAGATGAGTACTGGAAGTAACATGATACGACTCCCTCTGATCTTGCACATTTATAGGCTGCGACTGATATATGAAGATGTACTTTGATGTTATATTTACTGTTTTTTTTTAAATAAATAAATAAAAATAGAAATGACAGAGAAATAACTACTTCAACCATAAAGATAGTTGAATGCTATTGTAATAAGTAGGTAACTAGTAAAAGTGAATAGTTTTGTAAGTCTTATATATATATATATATATAACAATGCTCATTTTTTGCTTCTCCTAACCCCTGATAAACATCAATATACAGATTAGCATGAACCCAAATCAGGCGTTCATTTTGTACCTCTAACTGTGATGGAAGGCAGTCAATTTCACCTGATCAAATCCCCCTTAAAATCCCTTCTGTTCCACTCGCTAATCTCTCACCAAACTTCATCGCTAGTAATCAATTATGAACCCGAGAGCCTGAGGCGTATCTCGAGGCTTCGCTGCCAAATAAGATGCAAAGCTGTGATCCTGAAAGACTTCGTATCTCAGGAATAATGCAGCTCTGAGCGTCTCAAGCGAGACACAGATAATTTCAACACATAAGCAGATTCTCAGAGCACTTTAATCAATGCCAGTGGCGCGTTTTAGCCGAGGGACAAATAATGAGGCAATAAAGAGATAATGCGGAAGGAACCTGGTGGGATTTGGTGCAGGAGAAACGTGGAGCGATGGAACCCTCGGGGTTCTGAGCTACAAAACTCCTGATAGGAAGTTTCGAGAAGTTTGAATCAATTTACTGGAATTCAGGCGTATATTGTAGATACGGCATCATAAATAAAGGCTCATGGATGTATGTGTGATTTGCTGAAATAATAATAATAATAATAATAATAATTGATATTAACTAATATAAGACCACAAAAATTATGTATAAAACCAAAATATTCTTTAATATTCCTTTGTAATAATTAATATAATATCAGATTGTATTTAGTGCAGATTGTGGGTTTTCTTTTGAAATATATTTATTAATTTTTATTCTTTACTTTTTATTATTATTATTATTATTAGTAGTAGTAGTAGTAGTAGTAGTAGTAGTATTACATGTTGGACATATCACATGATGTAAACCTGTCGTCAGCAGTAAGAATTATAAAGCCAGTTTGAAATTTTCAAAGAAATACAGAAATTCTGGAATTGAGGTGAACATCTACAAAAGTAATGGCAAGACCAAAGTGTGAAGAAAGAATGGATCTGCTCCTGATCGAGAACATATGACCTAATGGGAAACGCTTGGTGGAGGTAGTATCATGGCTTGGCCTTGCATAGCTGCTTTTGGAACGTTCTGACTCATCTTTTATGATGATGGAACTCATGATGAAGCATCAGAGTGAATTCAGACGTCTACAGAAACCTTCCGTCTGGGAATGTGGAGAGAAACACTACATCATGCAGCATGACCCAAAAGACACTGCATCACAACATGCTGCATCAGAGCATACTGAAAAACTACACTGCAACAGAACTACATAACACACTGCATCACAAGAAAATGCAACACAACACATTGCAAAACCACACACTGCATCACATGACACTACATCACAACACAACACACTGCAACACAACACAACGCACTGCAACACATCACAACACACTGCAACCCAACACAACACAACACACTGCAACACAACACAACACACTGCAACACAACACAACACAACAAAACACAACACAACAAAACACACTGCATCACAACACAACACACTGCAACACAACACACTGCAACACAACACAACACACTGCAACACAACACTACAAAGCACACTGCAACACAACACTACAAAACACACTGCAACACAACATAACACACTACAACACAACAAAACACACTGCGACACAACACTACAAAGCACACTGCAACACAACACTACAAAACACACTGCAACACAACATAACACACTACAACACAACAAAACACACTGCGACACAACACAACAGACTGCAACACAACACAACAGACTGCAACACAACACAACACACTGCAACACAACACTACAAAGCACACTGCAACACAACACTACAAAACACACTGCAACACAACATAACACACTGCGACACAACACAACAGACTGCAACACAACACAACACACTGCAACACAACACACTGCAACACAACACAACACACTGCAACACAACACACTGCAACACAACACAACACAACAAAACACAACACAACACAACAAAACACAACACAACAAAACACACTGCATCACAACACAACACACTGCAACACAACACACTGCAACACAACACAACACACTGCAACACAACACAACACACTGCAACACAACACACTGCAACACAACACAACACACTGCAACACAACACTACAAAGCACACTGCAACACAACACTACAAAACACACTGCAACACAACATAACACACTACAACACAACAAAACACACTGCGACACAACACAACACACTGCAACACAACACACTGCAACACAACACAACACACTGCAACACAACACACTGCAACACAACACACTGCAACACAACACAACACACTGCAACACAACACAACACACTGCAACACAACACAACACAACACACTGCAACACAACACACTGCAACACAACACAACACAACACACTGCAACACAACACAACACACTGCAACACAACACAACACAACAAAACACACTGCAACACAACACAACAAAACACAACACACTGCAACACAACACAACACACTGCAACACAACACAACACAACAAAACACACTGCAACACAACACAACACACTGCAACACAACACAACACATTGCAACACAACACTACAAAACATACTGCAACACACTGCAACACAACACAACACACTGCAACACAACACTACAAAACACACTGCAACACACTGCAACACAACACAACACACTGCAACACAACACTACAAAACACACTGCAACACAACACAACACATTGCAACACAACACACTGCAACACAACACTACAAAACACACTGCAACACAACACACTGCAACACAACTAAACACACTGCAACACAACACACTGCAACACAACTAAACACACTGCAACACAAGGAGGAGACTGAAGTTAGACACCCTCGTCAACACACAACACCTGAAAGAACAAGCCCGTGAAAGCATCACAAATGCGAAGAACGAAGCAGTTTGCTGATATCAGTCATTATTTAGCTTGATGCGGTTTTTACAAGCGCTGGGTACACAACACCATATTAAGTGTTATTTACTTCAATTTACTTCAAACCCGTTTGTCCTTTTGCTCAGCTAAAACTTGTTTGGTCTGCACAGCAAAAGTGTCATGTCAGGAAACAAAAAACTATATTCTGCTCTGTCATCTTAAATTCAGCTTTTGACCAGAAACTTAAAGGTCTTCAGTATAGAACAAAAACATAAATAAATAAATAAATAAGAGCTGGCCTTGTCGTTCCAATTCTGAAAAATAAATGACATACAGTATGACTTAAAGAAAGATCATTTAGACATAAGTTTGGAAAAATGTTGTATACAGCAAACTCACCATTCACTTGTAAGAATGATGAAAGTAGTTTCTCTTACTGTTAGAATGATGAAGTTACATTACTGTGTGCAAGTGCAGTGATTTTTCCATTTTATTTTATAGAATATAAATAGGTTTTAAGTACCTTTGTGTGATAATCCTAAAGTAAAGGAATGTTTATTATTATTATTATTATTATTATTATTATTATGGAGATCTAAAGATCATAAAACACCTTGAGGTCATGAGCGTGCGAGTTCTAAACCCAGCAGCCCGGTGCAAACAAGCCTGATTGATTTCCTCCACCGCGGCGTGATTGAGAACTCGGTGGCCGTATTTTTCCTGGCGTGAGGACTAACGCGGAGGATTGATGAGCAGCACTACTGAGTGAAACACATGATTATGAACAATTAAGACAGCTAGCTTGACAGCGGACATTTTTCCCCCTTCTTCTCCATGCAGTAACCCGTCTATTGATAATGTTTACCATAAAACTCCTTTAAGCCAGGCGACGCCTCAGAAACTTTGCCATCACACTGATGTATGGAACCATTTCCCCAAACTAAACATACTTCAAAACATTATTAGCGCCATCGCTGCGACGGATTAAGGTGAGAAGCGCTGAAGGCGGTCTGCTGAGGCGCTTTTCGCTTTCCCTGGTGATGAAGTGCCTTTCATTCAGGCCTCTCTCAGACACACGCTGTGAAATGGGGGAGATTTATCAGAGTTCACTCCGTCGCTCTTTCTCCTTTTAAAAGTTAGTGAAGGAGAGGTGAGTCTCGCTGACGGTTTAGCGCATGGTCCGTACGTTAAGAACGTCAAGCGGCCGGTTCATATGCATGTAAATCAGGATGTCGTACGGGGAAGCGAAGAGGTGCACGCTCGAAGTAATGGGCCAATTTTTGTCGGGTCTATTGAGCACAAGATTTAAGCATTACGAGAAACGCCATCGCTCAACACGCTCATGACAGCCTTTCATTTCGAGCTCGGCGGAATGAACACGCGTGTTTGTGGCGGTTTGAGATTTATCCAAATCATCGCGCAGCTGCGGCCCTGCCACGAGGAGTCGAGAGGGGAAATAACTTCTTTAGTGCTAATGATGGATCGCCCTGTTACCTGCTTGTTATAGAGGCAAAGGTGCAATTAGAGTGTTTTCCTTCAGCGTGTTCTCGCTTCGGAGATCTTCATTTCACTCTCCATGAGCCGAAGTGTTCTGTTTGTGCGGTACGGATTTGACATATTTCACAACACTGAAAAGCTCGAATGTGATTGAGCATTTAAATCATAAAACCTTTTTAGAGAGAGAGAAAGAAAAAAAAAAAAACACATCTTTTTGCTTTCGGGGAAAAAAGAATACAAAGAGCAAGAAACCTGTGCACTTTTTTGGCACGAATGCAAAACCATGAATCCTGTAGAAGCCGTGCTTTATCCTTGGGCCTTTCATTACTAATGCATCTTTAATATTAAATCAATCTATCTTTGCTGCCAGCATACTTCTTCTTCTTAATTTTTTTTTTATTTTTTTATTTGGCCCCTCCCCGACGACCTTCATGGCTCCTCTCGTAAAGGTGGAGAGGTACTTCTCCATCTCCTCCTCGCACACACTGCCATTTTTTAATAATCACAGCAGGGTCAAAGCCTCGGGCAGCGGCACTGTAATTAGGAATCTCTCCTAAACGGAGGCAGCAGGTCCTGGCTGAGAAGCGCGGTCGCATGTTTTCTTGTCTCATTATCGCCGTTGCTGAGCCAAGCTGCTCGCGGAATCTCCACTTTGATCACTCAGGGCTCGGAAATACTGCCAATTCCCAGGAGGGCCGATTTAACCGGTGGCTCATCAACAAGTGTGCGAGCAAGTTTGAGTTAGCGTCGTTGGCTAGCCTGTTAAAAACCATGATTAGGGCTTTTGCAGCCGGCGACTAAACCGAGCCCAGACACAGATCATTTATTGTTCCATCTTGCGCAAAAAGGATGACTGTTTGCTTGCAGAGTCACTCACTTACAAGGCTACGCGTTGCTCCAGTCCTGGCATTTCTCACACTCTTCACAGTCTTACGGGGGAATTTTCTCACAAAGAGAGAGGATTTACAGCACGGCCAGGAAGCGCCGCGAATCCTGAGCTTCTTGCTGGTGTTTCTGTCAATATGAATTGAAGGTTTTTTTGTTTTTTTTTTGAAAAGTGAAATTGCTGATTGAACCTTGGAAGAATAAATTGGGATGTACTTTGAATCAATAAATCAATGCTTGAATGTATGACATAATATAATATAATTGCATTTTGCGGTGGTGTTAGGTGGTTGCACCTCCAGGGTCCGGGTTCGATTCCCGGCCAGGTTTGATTCCCGTCTCTGTGTGCATGGAGTTTGCATGTTCTCCCCGCGATTGGTGGGTTTCCTTCGGGTACTCTGGTTTCCTTCCACATTCCAAAGACATATAGGTTAGGTTTATTGGCGTTCCCAAATCGGCCATAGTGCGTGAATGAGTCTTGAGTCTGCCTCATTTTTTGTAATTAGTGACGGTGTTTACTATATTTCTATTTCTTTTTTTATTATTTTTCTTATGTCGGTTTCCTATCTCCCCTAGACGCCTAGAGCTAACCTACCATCTGCGTAGGAAATCGTAACATAATGATTGAAATACAGGAAGTAATTATTTCAGAATCACCGTAACAATATGCATGAATGAAAGAAGCCGCGCCCCTGGCTGCGTCACTTCCGGGTTCTTATACTCGACTGGGGCCGCCTCATTGGTTCCCATGGGATTCGCTGTCGCGCTGGGAACAGTGATTGGCAGGGGCGGTGTCCAATCCCAGGACCTGAAAGATACGGGAGCCAAAAGACAAGACCTCCCACAAAATACTACGGGACGTAACAGTGTGAGTGTGTTTATGTGTGTGAGTACCCTGCGATGGATTGGCACCTTGTCCAGTGTGTACCCCGCCTTGTGGCCTAAGTCTCCTGGGATAGGCTCCACGCCCCCAGTCACTCTGAATAGATTAAGCGGTAAAGATGATGAGTGAGTGAGTGAGTGAGTGATAATTACATTTTATTTATATTAATGTACCTTTTTTTCAGCAATTTTAATATACACTAAAGTGATTTAGAGCAGCTTTGACTGAGAGCCATTTCAATCCAGATCAATTATGGATATTTAATACAGTGTGAATCAGAATAATTTTGGTAAGATTCAGAGCCATTTTCATGTGGTGATATTGCTTGTTTTTTTCTTAGATGACGCAGAGGTTTTGTTATGAAATGACTCTGTTGTGTGATATG
Source organism: Clarias fuscus (assembly GCA_030347435.1). Lineage (NCBI taxonomy): Eukaryota > Metazoa > Chordata > Actinopteri > Siluriformes > Clariidae > Clarias > Clarias fuscus. The sequence continues at coordinate 22,603,185 of CM059228.1, forward strand.
ACAGAATTTTCAGGCGTCACGATCGTTACATTATTGTGATGATCTGATTCAGAGCTATTTCCATACAATGATAGAATTCAGATCCATTATGTGATTCAGAGCAGTTTGTTACGATAGGATTCAGAACTGTTTCTATAAGATGCAACGCTGCTTCAGTGTCATTGAATGTGTTTCATTATGATTCATGGAACATCCCAGGAACACTGTGAAGGTGAGGCAGCAACACAAGCTGGACTGTCCATTAAAAGACATCATGTGCACACGTACATACTCACACACTCATTCAGGCCTAGGGGCAATTTGGCATGACCAGTCCAGCTGTAGCATATTTTTATTCGCTGGGTGTAATATGGAGAAGAACCTGGAGAGGAGCCATACAAAATATGGAGAAGATCCATGTATACACACAGCAAAACCATGGAGAACATGGATAATAGAAGATACAGCAAACATGGACAACATGATGAAGACCTGCACAGAACATGGAAAACGTGGAGAAGACCCACAGAGAACACGGAGGAAAACTACACAGACACAGCGAGAACATGGAGAACATGGAGATGAGCCACACAGAATATGGAAAGCCTGGAGAAGAATAACACAGACACAGTGAGAACATGTAAAACTTCACACAGATGGTAACCCAAGGATCGAATCTGGGAAGTATGTGAGGTTAAAAAAATAAAAATTTGTAGTCATAACATTAAAGGCTGAGAGGCCACATTCTGTGTAGATTTTCTCCATGTTCTTGTTCTTTTCACTTACTCGTTTTTTCTTTCCTGAAAATGAAAGAAAGAGAAGTTTTTCAGAAGTTTGTGAAAGATTTCATTATATCCAACCAAAGCGATGGAAATTACTCGTGAGTTGCCGCACTGCCACTCTGGTCTTTTCCTTGTAATTACGCTTTATTAATCATCGGTAATTTATCTAGTGGGGGACAAAAAGACTTGGCTTCCGGCAGTGCAATTATTGGAGTTAACCAGAGCCCCCTGTTCCTATAGGTCTGGAAGGGAAAAGTCTAATTACGGCTTAATTAAGCTCTGCACTCTCAGACCTCACGAGTTCGACCAAAGCTGACGTTCTTCTGTACTCAAAGCTCTTATTCTATGCCTGCATGTCATAAGCACGTTTTTTTTTTCTTCTTTTTTTTTCTCTTAATTATTTATTTTTTAGATCTCAACCTGTGATGATTACACAATTAATTAATCAGTCATTATGCTCAATTTATCAAAGGCATGTGGAGTAATCAGCGCACGGACGCTCCTGAGGGAGCACAGATATGTCTTAATGATGGATTCATCCTGAGAAAGCCAGTCAACATCCCACTACACACTGCAGGAGGCACAAATATTAAATACGCCTCTTTATTTGTGACATATTTCCTTGGAGAGATTAAAAAGGTTAAAAATATAATAATAATGATAATCATAAAAAAAGAAGTGAAGTCAATCTCGGAGCTTTATCCATCAGCCAATAAGCTGAAAGTGACATTTTGCCGATAGCAAATGCCACAGCGGTGATCATTAGGTTTGTGCTCGTAGTGGTCAGCTGTACTGCGCAAAGGTCACCAAAACAAGAGACTCGCTTAACGTCAAATATAAATCACTCCCTTGAAACTGCGCGCTTCTATTTCCTCACATGTTCCTTCAAAGTCTCTGTTCATCGACTGCATATTTCCTAAAATAGTTAAATATTATCAATAATATAATAGTCTGAAAAAAGGTATACTGTATATAATGCAAACAGTTTCTTCCTAATTAGTGTCAGAACGACCTCGGTCGGGCGATACACAGCTCATTTTACTAACAACTGATATAAGATTATAAACACCAGTTCAAGGCAAGGCAAGGCAAGTTTATTTGTAGCGCACATTTCATACACAATGGTAATTCAAAGTGCTCTACAATAAAAGAGAAGAAAATAATGATAAAAAGAAATGGAAAACAATGGCAATAAAACTAAAAAAATAATCATCATAATAAAAAATTAAAATGTCAAATTTGATTAAAGATACAAATAATGAAACTTTTAACACTAAACTTTGCAAAATAAAACAGTTAAAAATATTAGATAAACATAAAATAATGCAGTGAATAAATGCGTAGCTAACCAGATGAGTTTTAAGTTTAGATTTAAATGTGACTAGTGTTTTTGCACATCTGGGCCCGTATTCACAAAGCTTCTTAGAATTCTCTCAGAGAGCTCCTATCTTAGCCTAAGAAGTCCTAGCTGGGAGTCCTAGACTAAAAGTGATTAAGGAAACTTCTCAGAGCAACTCTGAGTAAGGAAAGTACAAAAACCTTTATCTTAGTGAGTTGGTGTGGTCGATCCCGTTTGCTAGGGATGATGCAGCAATTCAAGGACTGTGATTGGTTGATAGAAAATAAGCTCTGACCTCTGTAAACGTCTTGAAATTCTTCAACAGAACGCATGATAACAGAACAGACAGTGAAATCATAATGTTTGTATATGATGAAATTGTATAATCATGGCTACAGGCTACTTTATTCAACGTTTCTAGGCTGAATGTCTTAAAGATAATTAAACAGCGAAATGTTGAAATGTGTCGACTTTTGAAGCAACCAATTTCCATACAGTAGTTACTATATTTAAATTCTCACATTTATTTACAATACTGTTTTTATTACTTTTAATCCATTTTAGATTGATGGAAGCAAAATGGCTCCCTTTTTACCAATTTACATGATGGCAGGACAGTCTGTTTAAGTTTTTTTGAAATGTTATGTAGCCAACAAGCCAAGAGAGATGGAAGGAAGTAGAAGAATAAGTCAGAAGAGCAAATTGGACAGAAGAGCAGGGTTTACTTTTAACTATACGTTCAGTGTTTGGAGAATATTCCTTTTTCCGCCATTTTGTCCTCTGCTAGAGAAACTCTTAAGCCTCTTAAAAGTCCTCCTCACTACTCTTTACAATTTTTACCTTAGGAGCTGTTTTTAGGGCCAAGATGTTTCGTGAATCATTTTTATCTTTGCTAAGATTTAATCCTAAATTTAAGGTTAAAATCATAATTCTAAGAATTTTCTTAGAATTTCATTACTGGGACCAACTTTTAGGCTTAAGAAGCTTTGTGAATACGTGCCCCGATTTCTTCTGGAAACTGGTTCCAACTGCGGCCAGCATAATAACTAAAAGCAGACTCCCCTTGTTTTGTGTGAACCCTTGGTATTTCTAACTGACTTGATCCTAATGATCTGAGCGTCTGTTAGGTTCATATTCAGTGAGCATATCTGCAATGTATTTAGGTCCTAGGCCTTTGAGTGATTTATAAACGAGTAAAAGTACTTTAAAATCTATCCTGAATGTTACAGGAAGCCAGTGTAAGAACCTGAGGACGGGTGTGATGTGCTCAGATTTTCTGGTTATAGACAGAATTCTGGCAGCAGCGTTCTGGATGAGCTGCAGCTGTCTAATGTTCTTCTTGGGAAGGCCTTGCCTATAAAAGGAATGTTTTCAACTGCAAAGCTTAAATAGTACAAGCTTGCGTTTCCATAAAACATTTTGATATGATTGGTTTAGTGGTGTTTTGATCTTATATGATTCAGAGTCAATCTACAAGTTCCGATTCAAATGCAATGCAATGCACTTCACTCTGATTTGTAGTCTAAATAGATATACAGTTAAACCTTGGATTGCGAACATAATTCGATCCGGAAGCATGCTCGTAATCCAAAACACTTACAAGAAATTATGGCAACTCAGATGATTCGTTCCACAACCCAAAAATACTCATCTATAAAATTATTGATACAAAATATAAAGTAGAAATAAAACAAATTAACCTGCTGTTTACCTTGAACTGAAAAGAATCATGGTTGGTGTGACGCAAGAGAGGAGAGGAGGAGGAGGGGTGGGGTGGGTTATTGTGTAGAACGACTTTCTCTCACACACACACACACACACACACACACACACACACACTAACTGGAATCTTTTTCTTTTTGTGCGACTTTAAAAGCAACCTCTCTAATGGCACTTGCACTCTTTTGCTTACTTTTGAGGATTTTGTGGAAATGTGATGCTGCATTCTTGTTAAACAGATTTATCTCCCGCACTGCTACAGCCTTTTTATTCGCTCGTCTGCCTTCACATGCATATGAACTCATATGAAGGCTTTTCACAAGGTTTGGGAGTGTGTTTATGGTAATTTTTGACCATTCTTACAGAAGCACATTAGTGGGGTCAGACACTGATGTTGAACAGGAAGGCCTGGCTCAAAGTCTCCGCTCTAGGTGTTCTATCGAGTTGAGGTCAGTCGAAAAAGTTGGGAGCATGAAATTGTCCACAATGTTGCTGAAGCCCAACTCCTGAAAAACAACCCCACTTGGGGATGTAAGGCTTGGATGGCGCTGCTCGGCCATGGAAACACATCCCATGAAGCTCTCTCCACATTGTTCTTGAGCTCGTCTGAAGGCCACGGGTCTGTAGCTATTGACTCTGCAGAAAGGTGGTGACCTCTGTGCACTATGAATCTCAGAATCTGTGATTTTATATTGGCTACCACTTCGTGGCTGAGTTGCAATTGTTCTCAATCACTTCCTCTTTGTTATAACACCACTAACAGTTGATTGGGGTATATTTAGTTGTGCAGAAATTTCACGACTGGGCTTATTACACAGGTGGCGTCCCATCACGGTACCACACTGGAAATCTAATGTTTGTAGAAGCAATCTGCATGTCTAGGTGCTTGATTTTATACACCTGTAACCATGGAAGCGATTGGAACACCTGAATTCAATGATCTGGATGGGGGGAGTGAATACTTTTGGCAATATAGTGTATGATACAGAGCCATTTTGATACAAGAAGATTCAGAGCTGTTTTGATATTATATGATTCAGAGCCATAAGGACATGATTGATTCAAAGCCATAATAATCAAACATGATGACATTTAATTCAGAGCTGTTTTGTATGATATGATTTAGATATGTTTCAATATCACTGCATGTGCTTCAAAGCAAAGCTCATAAGATATGATTTTGAGATTTTGATGCACTGATAATGATTCAAAACTGTATTGATTAGACCTGATTCAGAGCTGTTCCAATAGACAATAGACTTTAGGGGCAGTTTTTTATACTATATGATTTAGAGCTATACTGATAAAATATAACAATTCAGAACTGTTTTGAAATAATATGGTACTGATTTCAATATACAGTGGTGCCTCGGCATACAAACATTCCCAAGAATGTTATCAAGGATGGTAGAAAGAATAGATCATAGATCAAGGTTAATTGGGGTTTAATATCTATTTATTTATATTTTACTTAACTTACATGCCTTTTTCAAATGCTTATATGCTTATAGTGTTTTTATTGGGAATACTGGGAATACATTTTGGTCGGTTGAAATGGATTACCTGCATTTATATACATTTTTTTGTGAAAGTGTCTTTTGCAGAACAAAAGAATTGCCGTAAGAATTCGCCTCCGGAATGCTGAGGTACTGCTGTAGCACAGTTCAGAGCCATGCTCCTACTATATGACTTAGAGCTGTCCTGAAGGTTATATTAGAGCAGTTTTGATATGATTTGGGCCTGTACTTAGTGTAAGATATACGTAATTCATTATTATCATTATTATTTTCACTTACAGCTCTTCTTTCAAAGTTTGGCTTCAGATTTCTTTTTCCAGAATAACTCATTCCCCCTGGAATATGAGACACGTAGAAAAATAATCTTTCAAGTCCAATGAAGTCCTGCGAAATTGCCACTCTGAAATTGGTGGATCCATCTTATAACCTGAGAAAGTGTTATTTTGAAAACCTTGGGGGTTTTGAACAACAAAAACGTTGCGATTTCTACTCGGGGCACATCTCCTCCGGGCAGAGCAGCATGAAATCGTCTACTCTATGTGGAAATGAATCCTGCGGCTGTCAGGAACCGACGAGAGGAACGCATGCACAGGGTCTGCCTTCAAACGATTCACCGACTCAATCCAGAGATCTGTACAGGCCTCACTTTGAGTTTGCGCCTCTTTTTAAGAGCAGTGTTATTGAAATCCAACCAGATCTGATGCGAATCTGAGCCATGGATCATATAGAGTGGATATGAAATAGTTAAAAAAAATTCCATCATGTAGATGAGTCTAAAAGTGTAATGCAAAAAAATCTGATCGTTCTGTAGGCAACTATCACAAACCAATGCTGATTTACATTATCTGTGCTTTGAGCTGATCGATTACACGTGAGGTAGCAACATTCTCAGGCGGCCATTCTTGTCTAAACCAAATCAATCTATTCCAATAATTAATTAGACATAACACAATCCAGGTGCATTACTAAATCAAATTCAGAGCCGTTTCAATCAGATGCAGTCATTTTTAGATATCGTTCTGGAACGATATGATTCACAACCATTTAGAAATAAAATAAATAAATAAATAAATAAATAAATCCATGTTGATTCGGACACAATCGATATACTATGATTCAGACTGATTTGGATGGGAGGTGATTCATCGGCCCTGCAGTATTTCATGCTTCGCAGGCTTTTGTTTGCTGTATGATTCAGAACTGTTTCAGTGTGGTGCAACTGAGAGCCATTATGATGCAATATGATTCAGAACCATTTCAATTTGACAAACTGATTCATGATCGTGAGTCATTTCAGTATGTTATGTTTCAGAGCTGTTGTAATATCATATGATTCAGAGTCATATCAACATACTAAGAGGTTTCAATAGGACAATTTCAAGTCCTATAAATATGATACTAAATTGCATTCCAAAATAACCACATACACAACTACAGGCTTTTACAGCAGCTGTCCATTATGACAAAACTGTGGGAGGTAGTTATGGCGTTTTGAAAAAAAAAAAAAAAAAAATTACAGAAAAAAAAGTGACTCACACTTACATAACCCAAAGCATTTTGACAAAATATTTTGGCATTTGTGCTTTTGAACAGTGACTCAACGAAAACATGAACCCAATATTATCTATCAGTTGGTAAGGTCCTGTTAATAAAAAATTCTGTTTATAGCTGCGATAACAGAACTGAGAACAGGCGCTACCCCGTTTCGCCGCTGTTCCACAACTTTAAAAGTAACCATAAATGGATAATGCATGGATTGGGACATGCTGTTACAAGAACTAAAATAAACCCCAGGGTAGTAACAGTAAGTTGCGTAATAAACACAGCATTTGGTTGTGAACTTAGATGTTTGTCTTTCTGACAACTCTGTGATGTTTTTGGCCTTCAATAAGTCTGAGTTTAAAGCTCACACCCACATCATAAACAAAAGAAAACAAGAAAAAAAAAAAAAAAAAGTTGTCCAACAAGCAGACATCCATGTTCTATCGCACGGTTCGTGCACACGACTACGTCTAAATGCTTTTCAGTCTGCGTGTGCGCGTGTGTTTGTTCGTTCTCCGAGCTCACATCACTTTCATGATCAGAAAGCATTCTGGAAATGAGAATGTGCACAGCAGCTCCCATTATTTTGTCCCATTTCGGTGTGTTTCTGTTTGATTTCCTCTTCAGAGCAGCGAGAACACACCAGTAATGCGACTCAAACTCGAAAGCTTTGGCAACATGACGAACCACAAAAAAATGTGACGGACGCTGCCTAATGACAGACATGAGAGCGGATTTGAATGGGAGAAAGATAAAAAGGGCGTTTTTTTAGTCCATGCTGAACGTCTGTGAGCGAGTGGAAATGTGATCCATTACCACTCCCACTTCACTACACACCACACTTTATCTCCATCACCAAAAAAAATAAATAAAATAATAAAACCCTGACTCCCAGCAGTATGGGTCGAAGACTTGAAACCAAGTTTGATCTCCTTTCATGTTCAGTCGAAATCAAATTGTGAATGTAATAATTTGAAATCAAATACTTGGCACAGAATTGCAGCAGTGAAATTTTATAAATAATATGAATTATCTCAACAATGTGAAAGAGCAATAACAGCCTGTAATGAAGCTTTTATCAGAAAGCAAATATTTTATTCCACTCCAGAACTGAACAGCGTGTACTTACTCCATTAAAGCATTTGTTTTGTTGTATTCATGCAACGATAAGTTTTTCCTTTTTTTTTTCCCCTTTGGTTTGATATTAAATGACAGATAAAAGGGATGAAAGGCTGTGAGAAACTACTCATGCTCTAAACTCACTTTAAAATAGCATGAATAAACAAATTAATGGGCAGGTGCAAAGATTTATTTATTTATTTATTTATTTATTTATTATTTGCAACATTTGGTAGTCCATGAGAACATAATCATGATTTTTCAAATATCCCATATAATATATTATATTTATTTATATTCATTTGTATATTTATTATATTTAAAAATTTATGTTCTGCTATATATTAACCTTTAAATAATCATTTATGATATTCTAGCCTTCCCATAACTTTTATATAAAAGACCATTTATTTACATCCAGCTAAAATCTACAGTAGTTGTGTTGTTTTAATTTGGTTAAAAATAGGGCTATTTTACTAAATGATTGGATTTTTTAAATACTTAAAATGTCATTTAATGTAAACAAAAATAATAATTAAAAAAAACTTTTAAAAACAAATCACTTTTGGTTAATAAAGGTTTATTCATTAAACCCATCATCATGCAGATGGTAGCATAAGAAAGTGCATTGCTTGGTGTAATTTATTTCAGTTTCAAGATTTAAGGTGTCTGAATTTCCCTAAAATATAAACTAATTGCTTTCAATGCAAGAAGAAAAAAGTCATACCTGATATTTGACCAAATAAACAGGAAAAATCTAAATTGAAATATGTGTGAGTAAATCCACTGTATATTGTGAAAACTCGAAAAAATTTCACTTAAACTTAACAAAAACACACTAAACAAACTGCACGGACTGCAAAAGTGAAATCGAGCACAAATTCCACCGACACACTTTCACACCTGATCTTCTTTCCGGGCAGGTTTTAGTGAGACACCAGATTACAGATGTGAGCTCGGATTTTACGAACAGGTGCATTCGTGCTCGAGACAAACGAGAACGTCTCCTGCGCCGAGCACCTGCCTTTCATACACACCATAATCTGCTGCTCTGAGAAAAAAATGAAGTTCAGATGAAGTTATATTTTAGGACACACCTGCAAACGCTCAGCATGAAAAATCTCTGCGAAGCCACTGGAAGAACTCGGAAACACATTCTTATGATGTGAGAAGTAATTAGGATGATTTGTGAAGTCATGAAAAGCAGCGAAGCTCAGGTTCACTTTTTTATTTTTAAAAGAAACCTGGTTAATAAGGGCAGTTAGAGCTAACGCGACATCCCTCAAAAAGCAGTGCTACTCTGAGTTTAATGATTAGTTTTATTATAATATATTTTCTTGGGGTTTGCTGCTGCTGCTGCTTTCTGCAGAGTCCGGGTCCTTACTTTGTGGTTACTGTCGATGCGATCTTCTGAACCTTTTGAGCTTTGAGGTCTCCTGGAATCGCTTTCAGGATCCTATCAGGTGCTGCTTTGATGGTGCCAAGGGCTCTGGCCACCACAGGCATCGCTCTGGTCTCACATCTCCAGATCGTCAACTTTTTTGTAAATGTCTTCAGCTTTTTTAAACATTCAGTTCTTGTCAATGTGAATCTCTAACTTGATCAGCAGGTACTGTTTCATGTTATGGACCACTAAATTCAGGCAGTTGCCACAGATGCTTTGGTTGGAAAATTGATTAATATGTTTATGTTTCACCTTTTTTGTTTCACCTTTATGTTTAACTCTAACTGATGTCTCACTTGTTCGTGAGATTCATAAGAAAAAAAGGCTTCAGTTTGTTAGGGATCATGAAGCTTGGACTTTGGAGCGATGGAACAAGGTCATGTGACCTGATGAGTCCAGTACCATGATGAGTCTATTCCAGAGTGATGGGCGTGGTCAGGGTGAGAAGGGAGGCGCATGAAGCGATGCTCCCATCATGCATAGTGTCCACTGTACAAGCCTGACACTAGACTTCACAGAGCTCTCTCCATAAACTCAAACTTCATTCATATGAAGTATAATGAATTTAATTGGTAAATATAATTAATTAATTAACTACTTGATTAGATTTAACTAATTCATGATCAGCACCAATACCCTGTTTTTTTTTCCCCCTTTCTTGGCCCAATCTGTTTCTAATTACTGACTTTTGTTACACTTTCCCTGTTCAGTCTTCTCACAAAAAATAAATAAAAAAATTAAAAAATACACCTTCTTCTGTCAGCTTTGTTCGATGACACGCTGTCACATGCCTATTGTTCCTCATGTTGTTTTTCCTGCGTTGTGTGAAACATCCTGAGTGTCAGACGCTTAAAGGCAAAGAAGCAGCACATGGCCTCTGAAAATAAACCACTTTAAAACACGGACGTGCCGATGCGGGGTGTGAATATTAATGAGCGCACTGGCAGGCCTCCAGAGCTTTGGGAGAAACTTCAAACTTAGAAACTCCAGGAAGTGTTTAAAACATTTTAACTGTACCTGTCAGCTATAAAAACGTGAAGTTCTGCTGATACTATGTTCTACACATCACTTTGACTTTATTTCTATTTTATCAGATTTTCAAAAAAAAACTCTGTGTGCACCACTGCCTGGTTTTAACTCATAACGCTAAAAATAAATTCAATAAATAAATAAAATATGATCAAATTAAACAGAAAAACATCAGCAAATTGTCTGCAGAGATAATGAGATGTAACAGTGGGAACATTAGCGGAGGTTTCAGCGATTGGAATGATATCGTTTGTTACTATGTTTGGGCTGTGGGCGGAGCTAGACACGGATCAATCATGAAGAAATTAGTAGCAAACTTGGCCACTGGATAGATTCTTAATTGCTTTTCAGGCACACTTGACATTGGTACAATGATTTAATATGTAATAATAAAGACTTAAGGATGCTGAAAACACTGACAAAATATGCATAAGTAAGTAATCAATGATAATTAAGAATTAGGTAATAATCTATAATGCAAGTAATGTTATTTAATGCGTATGGGTATAGTAATGTTGTTTTTGGTCATCAAGGCGTCGACACAGCAGACCGTCCAATCCACAAACAATTTAGCACAGGTTTTACTCTGGACGTCCTTCATACAATACAAACATGTTAATAATCCTTAACCCAGCATAGTGATATGTTAATAATGCACAGGTTAATAATATATAAGTATTAATATGTATATACTGGAAGATCATAATATTTTAAACAGTACAGTACAAGCTTGACCTCCACAAAGGTACCTGGAATATATACAGTATAGTTTTTTCTGTAAAAAGGCATGCTCTGGAAATTTATTTTACCTTATTACATTTAAAAAAAATAAAAAAGAGCGATTGGGAAAGAATTGCCTGTTTATAGCTGCTATAAACATGAAGCCCAGTTCCCACTACGATTTCAATTTCAAACCCTTGGTTTCCTGTGCCTCTGAAATGCTCTCAGGCTGCTCATGGTTTCCTACAATTGAATACAGAATACAGAAGGGCTCACATGACCATATACAGACTTACCCTATAGAAACAGTGTCGACCTACATCAGACCTAGGAGTCAAAAAAGCTGCAGCTGCATTAGAATTTTTTAGGCATACCAAAGACTTCATGGATCACGCCGGCACTACAGGTCACACTGACACGTCCTAATACAGTAAGTCACCGTCATACCAGATGACTGCCTACAGCTAATCAAGATTTATTGTGTCACCTGCCTGTGGAGAATAACTGACACATAATCGCCTAACCCTAACCCAATCTGTTGCCTCGTGTCAGCATCAGCATCTTCAGTGGTATTCTATTCGCAGCTCCTCCTGAACCAGTTATGGGAATTTGATCAAACCTTTAATTAGGAAGCTTAAATGGGCACTAGCTATTTAATTTTCAGATTTTTCTTCTTCTGATTATATATATATATATATATATAAATTTATTTATTTATTTATTTATTTATTTATTTAAAAGTCAGGGTCAGACAGGTGACACATCTTCCTTAGATGACTCACATCTACAATGCCTTGCAAAAGTATTCATACCCCTTGAATTCAAATTTGTCACAAAGTTATTTACTGTATATGAATCATCCACATTTCATTCATTTGTATCCTCCACACTTCACATATCAATTTGTAAAAAAAAAAAAAAAAAAAAAAAGGATATAATTTACCTTCCACTTAACAATTATGTGCCACTTTGTGTTGATCGATCCCATAAAATCAATGGTTAAATTGTAAAAAAAAAAAAAATGAAAAAAAATTTAAGGGGTATGGTGTGCTCACGTATTTCTTGGGGGAAAAACAAAACACATTTAAACATGCAATTGTCAAAACTATCATTTGATCCTTTCCATGGTTTTCATCATTATAAGAGTAGAATAAAATAATCTACATAACCATTAATAATTAAATAATTGAGTTTTGTGTGACTAAGCACCAGTCTCTCTCTCTCTCTCTCCCTCTCACACACACAAGCTGTCAGTCAATTCGGAAAAAAAAAAAAAAAAAAAAAAACCTCCCGCATTAAACTGAATCCTTTGTTTTCATCGAGTCTCGTCTGATAGGATTTGTGTTTATGTATCATACCTTCAGTTCTCTTCTTTTTTAAATATGCAAAAACTGTGCTTGAACTGTTCTCTTGCGCAAACTTGTTAACAGCGTGTTACAATATTGAGTTCTGATTGGCTAATAACCGTTATTTATAGGTTGTAGATGATCATATGTAGATTGTTTTTATATTTCATTTCCATGACAAATATTGCATAATACATACAGGGGATGTTAAGGTGGATGGTGGTTTAACAGAGGGGATGGAATAAAAGTCCCAATAAAATACAATTACATTTAAGGTTGTAAAATGACAAAAAGTGGAAAAGTGAAGTTCAAGCAGTATAAATACTTTTGCAAAGCACAATATTTCAAATTCATAGCAGTTTGTGCCAAAAATCATGAAAATCGAAACTGAACTGTTCCATGTCCCTTAAACCTAACGATAAATAAATAAATAAAAAATATATATTGTCTTTCTTTTCATCATAACTAAATAAATAAATAAAGTGATATAGAAGGAATGAAACACTCGCTGTAACAGGAAAACAATCAACTTCAAGCTGTACACGGCAATTCTGCTTTATTCTATCTTATTCTTCACTTCTTGTGTGGGCGGGGCTTCTGAGCTGCTGAAGCAGATAAACACTCCGTCTCATCTGTCATTAACACTGTACGCTCTCTACTGAGGAAAAGTAAACATCTCCTCCTGGGACGAAAAAGTGTCTTCATGTCACGCTCAGTGGCTCGGACCGTCGAGGCTCAGCCGAGTAAAACCACACATCTGAGACAAGCACACACACACACACACACACACACACACACACACACACACACACACACACACACACACACACACACACTTTTGTATGATTTTATTATACTCTTTGTAAACATCAGGTTAATTACAGGCGTGTGCCGCGTCCCTGGCCCTGTCTCAAGTGTAGCTCTGACAGTAAAATGATCCACTGCATGTAGATTACATCACTGAGAATAAGACCCAGTGCAACAGAAGCAGATTTTCTACTGGATTCACAGCACAGACGGGACGTGTGTGAGGAAGAAGGAAACAAAAATACAGTAAAGGCTGATGCTGTGTCATTAATAAACACTATTGAAAAAAAATATAAAAAGAAAAAACCCATGTATGGATGTCAGTATGGAAGAAAATAGAATATTACAAATATAATGTGAAAATAAATGTGAAAACAAATGTGAAAATAATAATAATAATAATAATAATAATAATAATAATAATAATAATAATAATCAGAGACTGCCCTGTATTCATTAAATAAAATGAAACAGGATTTGTTTTTTATCTGCCAGACTCATATCATTTTATATATATATATATATATATTTAAAAAAATTATAAAATAATTATTATAATAAAATTATAAAATAAACTAATAATAAAAATAAAATGAAATAATATTTCACAATGGCTTGTCAGAGGATTTGTTTGTATATATTTTGTATTTAATATTATAACAAATAATTAAATAAAATTTCACAGATGACACTTTTAGTCATGTATTTAAAAAAAATCTAAACTGACATTCAGTATAAAATCTGCTTGCACGAATATATAAATAAATAAACGTGCGCACACACACACACACACACACACACACACACACACAAATGAAATACAATCTTGTCTTTTTTCCTGTGTTGTTTGTTAGATGGAGAACTGCTGCACAGAGCAAATACTTAACAAAAAAAAAAAAAAAAAAGTTAATAAATGAACTAAACTCACCCGTGGAGTGAGAGATGAGTAATTACTCAGCGTTTAAGCTGCTTGCACTCTTCTATTTGTTCCGTAATGAGACTTTAATCGAATATAAGGCCCAGGTTGCCAGGTCTTGCCCTTGATCTCCTGCTTCCTGTCTCCTTTTTCTCTCCTGTGGTTTAAGTTCGTGATGGTAATTCAGTTTCTCTGCAACCAGCTGAAGTAAATACTTTGACTTCAATTATCGTAGCGCTGTAACTTTATTTTTAGCGTGTGCTGAACGTTTTCTGTAAGCTATAAGGGATTGTAAGCTTGACTATTCAAAAGTGCCGACACTTGGCGTCTAGTTTCCTTTTAGCGTTCCTCCCCTAGAGGGTTGCATACTTTATTCTAATTTATTCTGCTTAGCCTTAATTAGTCGTAATACTATTTCCTTATTTTGCATCAACTTTAAAGCAGAGGACTCTTATGGAGCGAGCATGCAAATTAAGTCCATTTTTCAGTACAATTAGTGCGCAAATCTCCGGAGGAAAGCGACCGCAAAGCGCTGTGATTTTTTGCTTTAATTTTCATTATCTAAGGCACATGTGGATCGTCGAGAGGCCGGCGTGGGCAGGAACTGCTTGTTGATGCCATGCTAATCAGTGGCGAAGGCGCTTCTAGGTATAACCTACTTCAGTGGCAAATGAATATGCTAACCCACTTACACCATAATGAGGAACATAACATTTAACTGTGCTGTTTACAGCCAAAGCATGAAACCGAGGGAGGCCCTTCACTCCTTTAATTCAGGTTTACAAAGCGAGACCGAGCTTGGATCTGGCCTCCTGCGAGATGATTAACCCTGACTGAATCATGGCACAGAGCGCAGTTTTCCAGCTCCCGCATGTAACTGATATTGCCATTTTGAATCTTGGCTGCACACACACACACACACACACACACACACACAGCTGAACTCAAACTGTATGACTGTGCCAAATTTCTGCCTGCCTGTTGGTCTTTACCATATGGCTCAGGAACACACACAGCTTTTCTGTGATAGATGGATGGATGGATGGATGGATGGGTAGGCGTGGCCTTTCCCCACCCACCCCCAAACCTCTAGTGTCTGTCAAATAGGCGTGGCCTCTGAGAAAGTAGCCAAGTTCCAGTCGCCTTCTAGCTACATATCAGCCACATAGTTCTTGTGAAACGAACTGCGAAGTCGTCTGAACATCACGAGACCCCAAAACCATAGTGATCGAAACTGTTCAACCAAAACTACTGAACAAATGGCCATCGCTTCGAAGGACACTGACACACCATCAGTCATTGTGCTGGCAAGGACAACATAATATTCATATTTAATGAATGTCTTTGAAAATCTGAAGGCTTCTAATTCTCACCTAATGATATTTAAAAGAGCGGATCATCTCGTCCATTATTTCAGCACATGGAATTTTACAAGCTTCATATTATTGTGTCTGTTTTGTAAAAAAACAACAGGAGTCCCACTCTACACTCTACTTCATCTATAATTTAACTCTGTGTTTCTGCTCACACGCCTCCTCCTGTCCTGGTGACAGTCTGAAAAGGTCCATTTAAGTTTTTTTTCTTTTTCTCCCATCAGGATCAGGTTTATTATCCAGCTTGTCCCATTACACATCTCAGAGAACGGAGGCCAAATGAAGATAAATGAGTGCTGGCTAGTCATCCGGTGACACTTGCTCTCCTGTTCGGAACCTTCACACCTCTATTTCTGGCTTGACCAGGTGGCTCCGTTCTCCCTGAGGTCAGGAGCGGAAAGGTTCTCGTGTCCCCCTGCAGGGTTTGATGACTGGTGTGGGGGGGGGGGGGGGGGGGGGGATTATTTTTAGTTATGTGTGTCTGAATATTAGCTGCATTCCATTGCAGTGTAAAGGTCTTACAGACAAGACCAGAGTCAGGTAGGGACAGAGAGTAAGTTACAGTAAGTGGGGAATAAAATGTGAGTCAGTGTTCTCTTCATGATTACGCTCAGCTGATTTTGTCCCAGTAGTTTTGGAGTAAGCCCGAGCTCTTCAGGAACCCAGGCTTTAATTACCGCACATCTCTCATCAAAGTTTAAATATTGTCTTTTCCTGCCTCTGTAATATTTACTTTACTGGTTTATTGCTATAGAGAAAGTGTAACAGGTGTATGGGTTTTAATACAGAGAGGTGTGTGAGAGAAGGATAATTTGTGTCCTCAAGAACTGATGTTTTCCCAAACGCATCACTGCACACAGATCTTCATAATAACAGCAGACTGAGAAGCATTTTAACGTCGTCAATCTCAGACTCTCAGGACTCCGGAGAATTCTGGGAAATGGGAAATGGGTGGTTCTATCGTTCTTATCTACTCCAGTTCTTTCATTCTTTCTTTTCCAGATGGCTTTGTGAAAAGATCAATTGTGTATTGATGTACAAATACTGAAGATTAAGTAAATTATAAATAATAAATATATTGGCTTTTTTTTTTTAAGTTGCAAAACTAGTATAATGAGATCAGTATTATTATTTCTTTAAAGGATTATTTTTTAGGTGTTCTTTTCTCATCCAACTGAATGTTTAAATGGTCATGTTCAAACCAATAAATATATTAATAAATAAATTATATGATTAAAAATACCTTTTATTAATTTGTATAAATTCTACAAAAAGTAAAAATGCAAACACCAAAAGTTCTACTAAAAATGTACAATATTCTGCTGAAGGAAAAGCCATCAAAAATGTAGTTAATAAGTTAACAGGTTTTGCAGCTTGCATGGCATGTTGTGTGACATAAACACACATCAATTTATTTATTTATTTATTTATTTATTTAAAGAATTTTCCTTTGATCAAGTTAAGTTTCGCAGAAGACACTCATCAATAAATAAAAAAAAATATGTAAATATAAATAAAACCTAGAGTGTGTGACCACTGCAGTCAATAACTCAGTTTTTCTTCCTCCACTTCCCTCCCACGGTACACACGGTGTTGTCCTTCATCCCTCTTTACATGATTTAGATGTTCCTGTATTCTTTTTGTTTATTTATTTATTTATTTCAGTAAGTGCCATCATGTCACGCTGTAGAAGTCTCTCGCGTGTCAAACCCACACGCTGAAAACACAAGCGCACTTCAGAGACAGCAAAACCTGCACTGAACGACGGCTAATGCATGCAGTGTGACTGAAGCTGAAGCCAAATGAAGCTTACACACAGCGGGGTTCTTCAAGCCTGGCTAATTGCCTCCAGGTGAGCTCACTGTAACGAGCCAAACTCACCGAGAGCTTCCAAACACCAGGCTTCTCTCCCTCTGGTGTAGCGAAAAATATTCACCAGCGCAAAGGCATCTTCTTTAAGAGGAACAGAATACTTGGGGATTTGGTCATTTTGAAAAATAATAAATTTGACTAATTAATATTAACTTTATTATAACACCATGCGCAGTAAAGTGTTATATTGTTTTATAGATTACTTCAAAATTCTGTTTGTTTGTTTTTTTCCCCCCTCTGGGAATAATTATGTTTCTCTACAAACACAGTTTATTTTCCATAAACCAACAATGTAAACCAACAAAAGTAAAAATAAATAAATAAATAAATAAATAAATATGTCAGACTTATAATCCTTAAAAGTCTCCCAGAAAATATATTTAACATCTATTTACCTGGTTAAAAATATTTTTGGAGCAATTCATTAATTTATTATTATTATTATTATTATTATTATTATTATTATTATTAATTTATTTATTTATTTATTTATTTATTTATTTTTAATTGCAGACGTCGATTCAAAAGCAGGTTTGTTGATTTTAGGACAAGGAAAAAACCCTGACAGGACGTTCAGACTTTTTGATTTCATGTGGCTGTTCTCTAAAATCTTTTTCGGTGTAGAATATCTTAAGCTGCTTTTGATCTCGGAGGCGACTAAAAGAACAGGTCTAATTTACATCCTTTCAGGAAACAAACTTCTTCTTCTTCTTTTTTCTTTTTACCTCCTTTTGATGTTCACTTGTGAAGCCTTAATCTTCAATGTCTCTGAAAAAAAATCTAATTGCTCTTCTTGTGTTCTAGTTAGAAAGGGAAATCTAATTCTTTTTGACTTTTCTGTGACCTTTAATCCTGAAAGATCATACAGAGATATTCATACAGTATTCAAAGAAATTCCAACACTTCCCCAGGGAAAATTAATTGGCTATTATTTATAAAACAGTCAGAATTCTAAAAAGTCACACAGGCTGATTTTATGAGTTTATTTAAAATTCTTACGCATAATGTACATTAAAATGTTGTGAAAAGCATCTATAAAATATAAATAAGTAAAATGATAAAAGGCAGACTGTTAAAAGGCAGATCAATCTTTTAGTCTTCATACATAAAAGGTATGGCTAATTGTGCTTGTGTATAGATTTAGCTGTTCTTACTGATTTCTGGGAAGAAAGGGATCGTGGAGAAATCCTTAGGCATCCCTTTCACAACATAGTACCATTAAATTCTGGATTCTGATTGGTCACAAATGTTTTAATCATTTTCTTTACCAGCAGCTGTGACAATACTGCAGCTGCAAATCCCAGGTTTATATTAAAGCTCATGGTGCGATATGCACATTATTATTTCTAGCAACAGCTTAATCACAGGAACAAACACAGTGTATTGTCTAGATAAAGACAACAGCAGAAATGTGCTGATATGGTGATTTTTTTTTTTTTTTTTTTTTACAAAGAGATGTTTATGTAACATGCCTGGAATGAGTCTCCAGGATCGGGGTTTTGTAGCACGCAGAGGTAAAGCTATAACTTTGCATTTACTTTTGAAATGACTGATGAGTTTATTTTCTCGAGTTTCTTGTATTTTTATTACTTCTTTCTTATTGACTTTGAGAGAAAGAAAGAGGAATGAGAGACAGGTGAGAGGAAGACTGTTCATGGCAGCTATTAAAATAAGAACATGAACTAACTTAACCGTAACTATAAATTATTAAATTAAACAATATGTCGTTTGTTTAGGAATAAGAAATGAATAAATTAATGACACTGCTATGGTACAGCAAGAACAAAACTCTTGAGGATGTTCGCTTATAGGAAGTTAGTCCGGTAGTCTGGCCAATCGGGATCCAGAATTCAAGAATGCAGCAGTGTAACAAACTATAAAACCCAAAGACCTGAAGAAAAACCTGCATCACACTGGTGTAGATTTGTCACTTATTCATTCATGTTGTATTTATTTTATGCACTTAAATCTTTAGCAAATGCAGTTGAAAGATCTATTTACTCCTACACGCAGCCTCCTGAGGAACGCTGAATCAGTGATATACAATATATTTTCATAATCTCGAATTACTGTGTAAAGATCTTCTTCATGAAAAAGGGCTCGAGATATGATTTACAGCACTGAGATTTGATTACAGAAATATAAGACCTGCAGCAAGAAGGAAATTACATTTGGACTGTTGGATCAAATCTTTAGACTGTATCCGTTTGAATGCAGCACCTTTAGGTATTTATGTGCTGGTTAAACACACTCTTTGATACAGACAGACGACTTAGTTTCTTCATTTCCAAGAAACGCCAAGGTCATAAATACGGGCCCTTCCCAGTGCATTGAAATCTTTGCACAAGAAGAAACGCAAAAGTCCTAGAAATTCTGAGGTATGTAAGCCGTGCTGAATGGTTTCATTATTTTCCAGACTGACATGTCATGAACAGCTGAAGCTGCAAATCTGCCACGTCCTGTCCCCTTGTTAATATGTGGGTTTCGGCTGATGTGGTTTGTAGAGTAAACCTGGGCTCCGGAGTGACACGTCGGTCGGCGGAAAAGTGACGGCGAGAAATCAACTCTGAAGGTGACAGGTCATAAATCCCTACAGAACGCCACTGGGGAAAAACAGGGAGCAGGAGAGGAGAACGAGATCTCAGCTCAAGCATAGAGAGGGAGAGAGAAAGAGAGACAGACAGAGAGACAGACAGAGAGAGAGAGAGAGAGAGAGAGAGCGAGAGAGCAGCACTCTGCCACTCAAACCCCTCCCTCAAGGGACGATCCAACAGGCTGCATGCAAAGCAACCCACTTTCTCTGGGTCCCGAAAAAGAACAGAAAAGAGGGAGTGTCTGCAAAAAAAGAAGAGCCTTCTTCCTATTATCCGGATGATCCTGAATGCCAATTACCCTGTGTTCTGCAGGGAGCAGCCTGTCAGTCAGAATGTGCCAGCCAAACGCTGCTGCACGGTGGAAAGTCACCATTTAGTGCAGAAATGTAACACTCACCAATCCTGCCGTCCATGGCGGTTTTCAGCTCCTGGTTATAACGCCGCATGGGACGTACTGCACGTTATGATTGAGGCCACAGTTTTCACTTTAGTTTCATCTCATGTCTCTGATCCACTCATTAATATTTGGAGTGATGATTCATGACCTCTCCTCTCCTGCAGTGCAGAGACTCAAGCTTCATTCTTCTTCATGTGACCTGAATTACAAGTTAATCAAGGTTAAACAGCAATCGCGTGGCTTACAGTAGAATATAGGATAGGCGGTGTGGTCCACATGGTTACTGTAACACGGTTTGGATAGAAAACATGCATGTATTGGTTACTGTAACGTGGATTATACCGGACCTATGCTCCTACTGATTGCTGTAGATGAGTTTGAACAGGAGCTGTGCTCCTATTGGTTACTGTTTGAACTAAGTGACCTAATCCCTTCTGCATTTCATGCCCTTTGTGGATGGTCCCTTGGTGATTCCGTTAAATATTAAAACCCTGGTGAAGTGCATTTTTAAGACATGAAACCATTATCTTCTGTTAAAATTGATAGAGGTTACTTTTGAAATGCTTCTGGCTTCGTTCTTTGGTCAATTTGTTCATATGAAATGAAAGAGTGAACATCAAATGTCTACTATGAAACTAGCTACAGGCTTTAAAGTGCACCAGGTCAAATGAAGAGATTTCTTTGAATACATTTTTATGTTTGCTGTCTGACTTTTAACCATCTTCCCTTCCTGAACAGCATGGCCAAAGATACAATTCAGGTCCTTCTCCTGTCGAAATTATTCAAGCAAAGAAAAATATACACCTGGAAGTCCATGTATGTCAACTGACAAGAGAATTTCCTTTTTTTTCCCCCCCCCAGTTGTTTCATTCAAATTATTCAATGCAAAGTGGTGAGATGAAAATCGGGTGCACACAGGGAAAGTGGTAAAGAGACCAGCGGCGGTGATTCTGCATTCACTTGAATGACCAATATCTTGTCATTCCGCCCATCTTCCCCAAATGTCATTCCATATCAGCCGTCCTGAGGAGTAAATTCAGGCGAGATTTACCTTGCCGTTGCTGCCTTGTCTATATTGTCATCCAGCTTATCCACCTTTGATGAAAACATACAAGATGAATGTGGCAGTACCCGTGTTTGCCAGAGCCTGATTTTCATCAGATGTGAGTGCAATGATAAGATGCGCAGCACCTGTGGGCCGAGGCGTCTTCTGAATAAAAATCACCAACATTTCAAACACACAAACAAAACAGACAAGCATAGGGGGAACGAAAGAAAAAAACAGAAAGGGACAGCATATACCTGGGTAATCTAAGAAAGATATGTTTTAGAGCCTGAGCTTTGACTCAGACCGAGAAGTGTTTTGGAAATTTATTTCTCCTGTCAGGGCCTATTGATCATTTTAAGCCGTTTCATTAAGGGTAAAAGCCAGGGCTTAAGTCAGACTTTGACATTTTGGGACTTGAGGAAAGACAGATTTAAAATGCTTTAAAATATTTTTGCCCATAAACTTCATGATGTCTGTAGTTACCTCAACTTCACTCTGATATACACATGTATATTTTCAAAAAAGTCTTACAGTTTGCATTTTTTATTAGCCAACTGAATTCTTAATTATTGAAACTTGCTAGAGGTGAAACACGTTTTAATAACCTACTGTAGTTTAAAAATATTACATGATTTCACAACAGTATTATGGAAATTGTATGAAATCTATGTGCATCTTTTATATACTGTAGTGAAATCAAGAGAATAAAAAAAAAAACATGGCTGTTACATATTGTATTGTATGCACGCTCACCATGCAAGAAAACACAACTCCATGCATACAGTACATTTAGGCAGACACCCTTATCCAGAGCAACATATGTATATATATATATATATATATATATATTAATTGCATTATACATCTGAGCAGTCGAGGGTGAAGGGCCTCACTCAAGGGCCCAATGGTGGTAACGAGGTTTGAATCTGGGATCTTCCGAACTGTAGTCCAATGCCTTAATAACTGAGCTACATCCGATGACATGTAATTGTCTGTTTCAATAAATGATTGAATCTGCATTATAATCACTTTTAATAGGCGGCATGAGGTACAAGCTGTGCCATGTAAATTCTAAAGATGATGATGAGGCTCTAGCCCAAGATGGCCGCTCCAAATCCAAAATGGTGCAATTTTTTGTTTCCTAGCCCAACATTCTTTAGACTTTACAGCACAGAGACAAACCTTGGATAAACCTGTGTTCATAGCCGCTTTTGTTTTAGAAGACAATGGGCAAGAGCTCACAATCTTTTAGCTAAAAGTACTTCACATGATTCTTCTGGTTTTGGTGAATTTTTTTGTGTTTCAGCCACGGAGAGCCTGTCAGGCAATCAGTCAGTCAGGCGGTCAGTCAGGAACAGTGACTATAACTGGCTTTTGCATTTGGCTGTCCAGTAAAAATAAATGACATACTGGATTGCTCCTGACTCTCAACATCGTCCACCATGTCACTGCAGTCCTGCCTTGTAGCGTTGCAGCATGACGCTCGTGACTGCTCAAGACAGACCTGCTGATTTACCGTGATTGTGACAGAAACAGAAAAGTGGACCTTTTCACTCTGATTTCTTTACAAATAACACCTGGAGACAAAGCTGCACTGACAGCAGGTGTGTGAAAGTCTGCTCCTGACTACATGCTAAACGCTGACTCAGAGTCAATGAGCAAATGTCCACATGTACTGGTGGTTTAGTTTTTCTTTTATTTTTTTTGTGTGTGTGTAAAGTTTAGTATATATATAGATAGATAGATAGATAGATATATGGAATGTATGGATATACACACATGGATCAGTCATAACATTTAAACCCCTGACAGGTGTAGTAAATAACATTGATTATCTCGGTACTCTGGCATCTGTCAGGGAGTGTGATGTATTAGGCTGCAAGTGAACCATCTGTTCTCAAAGTTAATGTGTTTGGGAAGCAAATTGGGTGAGTGTAAGGATCTGAGTGCCTTTGACAAGAGGTACAATGTGATACCTGGATGAATGGGTCAGAGTACTTAAAAAACAGCAGGTCTTGTGGGATGTTCCCGGGGAAACAATTTTTTATTTTATATAATATCATTGGTGGGGTGTGTGCATCACTTACCTGGGGTAGAGACAGTACCAGGATGCACTATGGGAAGAAGGCAAGCGGGCAGAGGCAGTGTAAGGTGCTGGCTGATGTTCTTAAAGGAGATGGTGTTCCCTGATGCCAGTGGCCTCTTTCAGCAGGATAATGCACCCTGACACATTGCTCACACTGGTCAGGAATGGTTTTGAGGAACAGGAAAAAGCGTTGTTGACTCGACCTCCAAATTCTCCAGATCTCAGTCCAGTCGAGCATCTGTGGGATGTGCTGCGCAAATAAGTCTAGGCCATGGAGGCTCCACCTCACAACTTACAGGACATAAGGACATCTGGTACTGACGGCTTGGTGCCAGATACCACCGAGACATTCAGAGGTCTAGTGGAGTCCAGGTCTCTCGATGGATCAGAGCTGTTTTGGAGACAAAAAAATGTGACCTAATCAATATTAGGCAGTTGGTCATAATGCTACAGTATGGCTGATCAGTGTGTGTGGGTGTGTCTGTATACACTGTATTGACAAAAGTATTTGCTGGCCTGCCCTCACATGCATATGAAATTTAACACAGCTTAAAAAATTCTTAATCCATAGGGTTTAATATGATGTTTGCCCTTTGCAGCTATTACAGCTTCAACTCTTCTATGAAGGCTTTCCACAAGGTTTAGGAGTGTCTTTATGGGAATTTATGACCATTCTTCCGAAAGCTCATTCGTGAGGTCAGACGCTGATGTTGGACGAGAAGGCATGTCTCGCAGTCTCCGCTCTAATTCATCCCAAAGGTGTTCTATCGGGTTGAGGTGCAGACCAGTCAAGTTCTTCCACACCAAACTCATAAGTACCGTTCTCCTGGTAACCGCCAAAACCAGAGACTAGTCGATCGGATTGCCAGACAGAGAAGCATGATTCGTCACTCCAGAGAACACATCGTCACTGATCTCGAGTCCAGTGGTGGCATTCTTTACACCACAAGCAGTCTGCACTGATTTTATGAATCTGCAAACATGAAAGTGATTAGAACATCTGATTTTAATGGATGGGTGAGTGAATCCTTACGGCAATATAGTTACAGTATATACATAGTTAGCCAAATAAATGTTTACAAACTGCAGGAAAAATAGTATGTACTGTATATTATATTAATATAGTCTATATGATATTCATATTATTATCATAATAGTATAATATATATATATATATACACATGCTGTAACTGAAGTGTGTATACAATCTCTCTCTCTCTCTCTCTCTCTCTCTCTCTCTATCTCATATGCATATTTTAACTGTTATATTTAACGACCCTTTCTTTATCTCTCTCTCTCTCTCTCTCTCTTTCTCTCTCTGCATGACCTTTATATCCTTTATCCAATCTTATAAGCTGTGATATCTCTGGGTGTTTCTTTGAAAAAAAAAAAAAAATCTAATCAGGAGCTGTGTTAAGAGAAAGCCTGACAGTATAATTTTGACTTATCACTGTAGATATTATTGTTGTGCTTCACAGTACTGCATTTTACGAATTCCACCGGCGAGTCAGAAAAAAATAATGGCTTGAAAATAGTGCTATCAATCCATCTGTTTTGGCCCCTCGAACTGGACCGTCTGAATTATTACCGTCCCATTTTTCCTTCAGGACGCTGATGGGTGTGCTGGACCTGAAGGTCACGTATGTCTGCTCATCTGTAGCTCATTGCATCTGATGGCTTTCTACTACTGTCTAGACGATGATTAATGGACGATGTCTACTTGAATTTGCAGGAGAAAAGCTGCGTAAGAATGAAAAACTGGGAAGCTAATGAGGGCTTGTGCTGAAATAAAATGAAGTGTCCTTTGTGTTTCGTGCACAGTGTTGACAACTGAATGACTGTGTCCCCTTTTAAGGAAGATCAGCAAATAATGTAATTTTTTTTTTTAAAGCAGATGCTAATTAATGACAATCTGGAACTTAATATGCTTCTCTGGCTCATTACAATAGTTTACAAAAGTTTTTTTTTCTCGCTACGAGGAGCAGCGAATCACTGATCAGCATTGTTCCCAACAACCAATCACTGACCAGCATTCTTAACAACCAGTCATTAACCAGTATTGTTAACAGCTCATCACTGACCAGTATATTTATTTGTTCTACATTTTAAGATCTCTTCTTGGGGATATTTGCAGTATTTTCTAAAGGACATTGTCTAAAGACGTATTTCAATAAGAAGTGACTTACAATTTATTATAGTCGAAAGATTCTAAGACTCTGTTCCATGTGCTCATTTTGATATGCAAATCATCGTGATAACTTATGAATATGCAAATGACTCTGTGACAGCATATGGAGACTTTGTGAGCGTGCGTTAGCTTTCCCCTGTTAGCATCACTGTTTGTGTTTAATTCACACAACTCAAGCGTCATAAACACAGAATCCTGAAGCTCCCGTGTCATCCAGCACATGGTAAATGATTTTCCCAGCTGCATGTGATGTGAAAGACGGGAGCGTTCTTAGCTTTCTTGGCTGTTTCACAAAGCGACTTTGAAGCATCTGCCATGCCCTCCTCAGGATAAATGTCACGTGTGGAAAATCTCCAGCAGCAGGTGGGCCAGAAATCAGCCTCATCACTTTCTCTCTCTCTCTCTCTCTCTCTCTCTGTTTCTCTCTCTCCATTTCTTTCATATCTCATTCTCATTTATTCATTCATTTACTCCCAACACCTCAGACGGGACACGCCGGGCTGAACCGATTGGATCTCGCCAGCCATTTTTCAATATTAATCAAAAGCACACGGGGGTTTGCTGCCCACTGACGCCAGCTTCATGGTCGATGTTTGGCCGTCTGCTGGGTTTAATTTGTGCCCTTGTTCTGCATCAATAAACCGAACTGGGGCAAACTGGACCTTCACTACTCTGCATAGATTGAAGTATTTTCAGAAGGACATGTTAATTTTCTATAACATCAGGTCTGAAAGCGAATCCCAGGTTTATATTAATGCACTCGTTCTAACACGCCATCGTCTCCTTGGTAACGGCTCCTCCACAGGGACTTATGACCGACACGCCATGTAATCAGATTTTTACAAAATGCGACCAAATTTTAATATGATGATGTTTTTTTTATTAAACATTTTTGGAAGGAGTCTCCAGTGTCAGGTGTAATATATACGGTACTGTATATATTTTTTTTTGGTTTAAGAAGAAAAAAAAAAGAGAAGAAAAAACAGCTGGTTATAGAGTATTTATACAGCAGCAAAAAAGTTTTATTATTTTGTTTTAAATAAGGTGAATTAGAAAATAAAGCATGCAGAATTTGCTGTTAGAGGAAAGCAACTGAAAGGTTTAAAGGTGCTTATTAAAAAAAAAAAAGCAACATGGTATATAGCGTATTATAAAATGTAATAAAAGGTTTGTAATCATTGCGATATGAATAATTGTAAGGATTATAAGCATTTTAAGCTTTTTAATTAAAGTCTCATTAAAATTTTATTCTGTTTCATTGCTTTTGCTTGACTGTGCTTTAAACTAAACCATATAAATAAAAGCAACTGTGAGTCCTTTAGAGGAACGAAAAGAGAAATGTTTCTTCCATTTAATTCTTGCTGGCTTTATTCTTCACGGGTCTCAAGGTTGTCAACACGTACTATAGCTCTTCCATCGCTACCTTTGTTTTGGCGGATAAATCTTTCACATTTCCCCTTTATTGAGTTTGCTGGCATGAAATGTTGTCCTCCAAGGTCTTTCTTCGTACAGCTCTGCTTCTCAGAAACACAGGTGTCTACCCTCCACTATGGCCATGACTGTCATCTTGATATGATTAAAAGACTGGGGATGGATAATTGGCACTAAAAAAAGGAGCAACAAAAAAAAAAGGGGTAAAATAGAGGGACAGCAGGGCTGCTCTAGCTCTCCATCCAATATCACATCGAGTCACATGTTGCTTATGGGACTTTGCAGGGGAATTAATCTGGCCTGCACTTCTCACAAGATTTAGGCCGCTTTGTCCTTTGTCAAATAAACACAGAGGAAGAGGCTGGTAGTTTTGTCACTTTATGAGGTTTGCTGCATTTCCTGGATGACTGATTAAAAAATTCATGTTTTTTTTTTTTTTTTTTGGCTTTTTCAACAACTTGTATTTCACAAGATTTTCTTCACATTTATATTGGTACAGCAGATTTACATAAACTGACCCGCACCTAAAAACCATCCAAGTCTAAATCCTAACATGAACCTCAGACCTCCTGGTCACTAATAGAGGATCTTAACATGCTGAAGTATTCCTGTTAAACCGTCTTATCTGTCTCCAAAATGTATCTGCTAAAGTTCCAGCTAAAATACAATTTTATTCAATTTTATTTGTATATCGCTTTTAACAATTGTCATTGTCACAACACAGCTTTACATGCTTAAAACGTACCTTAGATCCTGAATTCTGACATTCCTTTTCAAACGGGACATTTCAGTGTCTGTAGCTTTAAATGATCTGGCCCCTTTGTGGAAGTGTATTTTTCTATTCAATCAAAAACTCCAAACAACTGCATAAATGTACCCCTTTTTTAAACTCAGTCATATTTAGGATATTTCCCACCCATTTTGAGAATGCAGTCGCCTAACCCTAACCATAACCCTACTTTTAGCTCCCAAAGAATTTTAGTCTCTTATTTTCAGGCCAGTCCCTGTACAGTACCTGAGCAGTTTCAGAGACATGACCCAGTGAGAAACAGGTGCAGATGATGAGAGATGATCAGGAGGTGATTAGTTCACTGTTGATGCTGAATGCAGACGAGAGGGGAAATGAGGTCGCTGCTGAGGCTGTTACATAAACAACAAATACGAATTTTAATATAGGCACTTTGCAGCCTGTAACAGTGAAACATTTGTTCCCGTTCCTGTCATTTAATCTACATAATTTAATGTCATTTAATCTAAAAAAATGGTGTGCTTCAAGACTTTTGCACAGGACTTTAGCTCCATATCAGTTAACATGGTATAGTAGAGGGTATAATTATGAAATAACTCTCTTATATTCACACACACTGGATTTGATGCTACTAAAAGCTTGCAAAATTGGTTAATTTTTTTTTTTACAATGATTCTCTGGTACATAGCACTACTCCTCAACATTACACTCCCAAAGATTTATCTTGCTTCAGCATGATAAAATAGTCACACTTTCAGATTCGGGATGTGAAGCCACGGACAGTCAGAAGAGATACAGGCCTGAGGTTTAGCACTTTCACAAAACCAGCTCAGAGTTGTCCCTTGCCGAGAGAGCAGTCCAATGTGAAATGTCTAAAGCACATGTACAAGTTGGAGGTAACTGTGTGAACATTTCCATCATGAATAAATGAGACTTTACCCAGAAGTTGGGCGTAAATATAAAGTTAGGTGTTCTTGTTTACGGCCAACAACAGAGCATTTCCCCGTCCCACTTCTGACACTGAGATGCTATAACCTCAAAACTCAAAACTCTTACTTACAAACACACATCTCTGCTGTCTCTTTACCTATTTTTGGCAAATAAAATGGCAACCCCTGGGCAGAGCTGAGCCTCGAGCCAGACGAGGGTGTTTCCTTGTGAGACCACAATGTGAATCACTATGACACTGTACTACCTCAGTGAACATTTTACAGTAGGTACAACTGATTTTTATTTGCTGCTCGTTTTGATCAGATTATACATTTTCTGGACGTAGATGCTTAAGTCACATGTATGTAATGAGTCTCCAGTGTCAGCAATTTGTAACAGCCAGAGGTCCACATCTGCAGAATTTGGACACTTTGTAGTTTGTCTTGCTAACTTGAAGAATGTGCAAAAGAAGCTGCTAAATTTTTGACTGATAGATAGACAGACAGACAGACAGACAGACAGATAGATAGATAGATAGATAACTTTGTTAATCTAAGATGGAAATTATATACAGTGGAACCTCGGATTGCGAGTTTATGAGTGTTCCGCAAGACGAGCAAAGATTTTTAATAAATTGTGATTTGAAAAACAAGCATATCTTGGTTTACGAGTGCCGAGTTTTTTGACACCGACACACACACACACACACACACACACACACACACACACACACACACACACACTCTCTTGCCTTTACACCCCCCCCCCCCCCCCCTCCCCGGCTTCACACAGACACACACACTCTGCTCTATACAGAAACTCTGCTCTGTCACGATTCTTTTCAAAGGTAAGGTGCTGGTTCAATTTTTTTGTTTTTTTGTTTTTTTTTACTTTATAGCAGTGATTCCGTTAGTATGCGCTCACGTATCATTAGAGAGTTTTTTTTTTTTCCCGTTAAAACAGTGTTTCCGTTGTGTGTGTTTGTTGTGAAACTTAAAAAGCGTTGTGTGGGGAGGGAGGAAGAGTTTTACTATGTAAGACGAGGCGAGGGAAGGGGCTAATTCCACGCACACACACACACACACACACACACACACAAATACACGGCGTCTGCGTGCACAAACGGAAACACTTATCTGTTGGGATTTATTTTAACTTTTTTTAAAGGTGAAGTGCAGGTTTTGTTTTATTTTTACTTTATATATTGTATTATTTATTTTTCTGTATTTATTTTTTTTGGGCTGTGGAACAAATTATTTGAGTTTTCATTATTTCTTATGGGAAGATTTGATTTTTTTTTTTTTGGTGTTTTGGAATACGAGCCCGTTTCCGGAACAAATTATGCTCGTAATCTAAGGTTCCACTGTATATTAAATAAACACTTGCAACAATGGAATGATAACAGGAAGTGGAAGTTATGCAACATTAAACGTAACTATTAACAGATAAAAGAGAATCCTGCGTTGGTCTTTAATAAATAAATTGTAATCATTAGAGGATGCACTAAGCAGCCATAACATGAACTATCAATTATACCCAAGTAAACTAGTGACAGGATCATGGGCACCTAAGGCTCACCCATGCCCGCAGAGACCAAAGGTCAGCCGGTCCGGTCCAATACAAAAAAGTTGATGCTGGCCATAAAAGATAGGCACCAGAACAGCCAGTGCACCACAGCCCACTGTGCACGGGGCCCAGGCCCAGCCAGGTCTCCCCTGAACCCACTCATGCTAGGTATAAAAAACTACAGTGTGTTGCATTTATGAAATCAGTGAACCGCTACAGAGAAAAAAACTTTCTGCATTTTATTTCTGCATGCAACAAAAACTCAGACTACTTATTATTTATTTTCCAAAACCACAGGAACCCATAGCAGAGGGATCGGTTGTCGTGGGTTTACCCTGGACTAGATAAACAAATCCAGTCCATGGAGGCTCCACCCAAAAACCCGCTGCCAATGTCCTGGTTCCAGACAACACAGGTTTTAATGTTATAGCTAATCAGGTGTAGGTGAGGTGTAAGAGAAATAAAAGACGTGCTGCTATAAGACGATAATCAACTTCAGGACACAACCACAGGAAACTCTGCTTCATCGCACCATCCCATCACTGTTTTTTTTTTTTTTCCCTTTAACAGTTTGACACACAATATTTTATTTATCATATATAGCTGGGAAAATATGTTCTAACACATCCACTCCATATGCAGCATTTCTTTGCATTTAGATTCTTTGATAGGTTTCTTTAGAAATGCTTTTACTCTTTCATTTCAAGGATTTCCTCAGTGCGCTCCTCCTCAGCTCACTTTCACTCTGACAGTTCAAAGCTACAGAACAGTACGGCATGAAAGAACCTCACTGCACTGAGATTTCTGCCCTCCCGGATGGCTTAAACGGCGAGTATGGACGTCTCGGGACAGGGGCCGCGATCGAGGACTCGAAAACACGGGTGTAGAGAAATGGAGAACGTTCACGGCGCCACTGGTTAAACCTCAGCCCAAGTTTTTATTCAGCAAAGTCTGAAAGTCAACTCTGAGCTGTTTTAGCGGTAAACAATGACAAGCTTCTAATAAACAATCTGCCACGGTTCACTCCATATTAATAACTGACTTTCGTCCCCTGTCAATCTTCATAGAGAAGACCAATTATTCAGGCTTCAGTCAGCTGGAAAGAAATTGGCTTTTCTGATTTGCTCGAGAACTCGGGGAAATCAGCACAAAGTGATGAATAGTCTCAATCCGCGGCTCTGTATTAACCGTGTCTGGGTTCAGAATTCATTAGAAATACAAGACGCAGTTATTTCAGCTGTATCACAAAATGAAACTAAATATTTAATGTTAATCATGATGGAGACGTTACAGTTTATCTAGGATCGCCTAAGTATTACAGACGAGAACGTAGCAGTGCTTGTATCTCTTTTGCGAGATGATACACAAGATGATGAGTCAAGTATCAACCTGTGTGTTTGTGTGTGTGTGTGTGTGTGTGTGTTTGGTGTTTTAGTAAAATAATCAATGACAAGGTGGTAATAAAGTTGAGTAAATGTTATCACAATGAAGTTGATTACTTTGCTATAACAGCTTGTCTTGAGGCTTTTTTTCATTCTTCTCTCTCATACAATCTGTGTCTTTCTGTACATAAATTCATACCAAAAAAAAAAAAAAAAAAAAAAAAAACATATTTCAAAAATTATAAACCATGCAACAGAAACAGACCCGAGTCCCGGGGATATTTTTCTCCATCTTCTCAAGACGCGACCTTTTCACGACTCTGTCCAATCCGAACCTCCAGGTCTTTCTTCCACAATCAAGGTCAGTAAAAGTGGAGCTTTACTGCCTCGGGATGAACAGAGTCGACTCCACGCTCCACACAACAGCCGCCTATTTATTTATTTATTATCTCCTGAGATGGCAGGATGTCAGAGAGGTTTTGGATGAAGTTCCTCGGGGGGGGGGGGGGGTGACGCAACGGAGGAGTTTTCAGTCAAGACAGTTCCAGGTCTGAGGAGGTCATGCGTGGATAGGGGCAACTTCCTGTCCCCAAAACCTCCCTCAGAGAGCAGCATATGCCCTTTTCAAGCCTCCCCCGGGGGATTGAAGGTCTGTTATTTAGCACACTTTCACCTCGATGAGCAGTGATGGCTCTCAGACACACACCAGCAGTCAGCCTTCTGGTCAAAGCTCAGCCTGGTCCAGCTCCATCAGCGCAGGGTTTGTGATAGGATGCTGAATTCTGACCGAGACAAATCAAACCAGTTACATAGAAAGAAAAAAAAAAAAAACATAGACTGAAGACTATTTATTAAAAACTTGAAGAAATTGTAATACAATTCCTTTGACTATTCAGAATAATTGACCAACATTTATTCTCCACATTTAGATGGTGGAGGCTTTATGTTTTTCGTTTGTCTATGAAAAGGTGCATTATTTGATATTCTCATAGATAGTTGGGTATCTCAAGACCGAGTGATTGTGAAGTCTTTGTTGTTCATGCAATCATGGTTGTATCCATAAAGGGTCAAGGAAACGGCAAGGTTAAACATCTAGCATAATCATTACTCATTCATGTTAGAAGCATATTTTAAACATACTGTATTACATGCAAACAGACTTGTTGCTGATGAAGACATCCCTGTCAATGGACGCGTCGCTGATAACGTTACACGTTTTTTTTTTTTTTTTAATCTTCAGGACAGAGCATCAGGCCAACTGGGGAAAAAAAAATAATAATTTCTTGCTTCTTTCTCTCCTGACAACACCACTGACCTCAACATTTTTGTTAACTATTGGCATTTTAATTTGCACATTGGTCTCGGTTAATAAAGTCTTGCTCTTGACTGAGAGTTTGTAAAGTTAGTCTTTGTGTTGTCTTTTTGGCGTACACAAGTTTACCAAGAAGTTTTTTTTTTTTTCTAAAAAAGCATTCAAATTATTGGCACAGTGCATGAATGAATGCATGCTAGTTAAAGTAAAGACAAAGCCTCAAATAATAGTTGATGGATATTGGTCTTAATTTTGACTCCGGCTCAGCTAAGTTAAGCCTTTATTTGTCACATATACATGACTACAGAGTGAAATTCTTCCTTTGCATATCCCAGCGTAACTGGGCTCAGAGCGCAGGGTCAGCCATGACACAGCGCCCCTGGAGAAGACGGGGTTAAGTGCCTTGCTCAAGGACTCAACAGTGGCAACCTGGTGTAGCTGGAGATCGAACTGCCTTCTGAGCCACCACTGCCCCTAAGCTAGTCCTAAGTAAGGTAAGTAAGGATGATTCCTGAGTAACGGCAGACCCTTAAACATGTTATGGATTGGTTTTGTCAAGGTCGGGTGGCCCAGTTTATCAGGCTCAAAGGACCCAGAGGCTCTAGTGGTGCCCGTGGTCCTAACTACCTAAATACAGCACACTCATCATGGTCACATACACCAGTCAGCAATGACATTAACACCACAAAACATTAATATAATGTTTTAATGTTTAATGTAACCCAAATAGCTGAAAAAGGCCAGAGCACCCAGTGCACCACAGTCCATCATTCACTGGGTCCAACAGGCAAAGAGCCCCAGACTCTGCCTCCAAACTGCCCAGATCTCCAACTGATCGACCCCATGGAACGCACCGGACAAACAAGACGATCCCATGGAAGGCCTGTCCCGCAATCCACTGCACTCAAAGGATCTGTCGCTAACACCCTGGACATCACAGCACACTCCCAGAGGTCTTGTGGAGTCACGCCCCAAATGACAGAGCAGTATATATACAGTATATATATATGGGCCAGGTGGCACGCGGGCACAGGTTGGCAGAGTGGGCCTACATGGGCAGTCGCTCCTGCACGCCCCATGGGCACCCTTCTTCCCGCTGATCTGACCTGTCTCCTCACAGCTCTGATGGCGTCTGATGGCTGAGCGGTTTTCCAGGCTGGGAACGGGGACCTTTATGTACATGCGCTGCGGCCTTTTTAATTTTCGGCAGCAGGACCCCGGAGGCTGGCTCTGTGCGGGAGTGCGGGTTCCGTGGGAGATCATGCAGCATTCACGCGGTCGGGCTGACGCAGCGATCAAACGTCTGGTGTCAGTTTCATTTCCATTAAAGTCCCTGGGGCAGGTTACGCGTGCAACTCTGCTCCGGATATTCAGCACGATACCAGACAGATCAGACCAGACCCCGAGCTCCACTCCCCGTCCTGCTTTCATAATGCAGGGAGAAGAGAAGCCCGCGATCCATGATGCTGCAGCCCTGCTTATTTTCAGTGGCCCCGCCCCTTCGCGCATCAGCAGAAGGGGAGGCCATCTACCTAAGGAGTGAGCGGGGAGTGATAACAGATTGGGCCACACGCCCATCACAGGAGCATGCCGTGACTATATACACTATATATATATATATATATATATATATATATATATATATATATATATATATATATACTGTACATTGTTTATGAATATGTGTAGAGTTTTGTGTATTTGTGTTGATGTGGGATCTGAGTTCCACATCTTACATAAGCAGGAACATGACAGGCCATGCTGTTATTCATAAATATTTCATGCTTGGGTGATGTAAATCCACCACAAACTATTTCTCACCGAGCACATTACATAGTGAAGTGTTTTATTGCTTTTCCCTTAACCGTGGTTTGCTGAAACTTACTTATTATAAAACTTACCACCACATGTGTTTTATATAGTCATCATCATTATAGTTATTCAGAACGTCCGTGAAACGTCTGTGATGTTCCTTTTGTCATTTAAGTTAGAGCTGCTATAACCACTCCTTTAGTACCGATCTCTCTTTTTTTCTCTTTCTTTCTGTAGTAAACAAAAACGGCTGTTGTGTTACAGAGAAACCACAAATAAACATACACCGAAGTCTCATTCGATAAATGCTACATTAACATGAGATTCATTGTCCTGAGTGAACATTTTTATGAATGAGCTGTTGGTATTTAAACAATCACATTTTTAGAGAAAGAGTTGCTTATTATTATTAATAATAAGTAAATAACAACTTAAATCTCTGGCCCATCAGAATTTAATAATAGACATTGCTTTGTGGTAAAAAATAAATAAATAAATAAATAAATAAATAAATAAGAGTAGACTGCACACTAACGGCGACGGAGCTGAAGACTATATTTACCAGCAGGACTTTCAGTTGTACACAAAAGTCATCAATCGTGGAGCGATGTACACGAACAGAGAGACTCATATCCTCTCTCTCATCCACTCCGGTGCTTTCGCTCTCTCCGTATCAGAGGGAAAATGTAGGGAGAGGAATGAGAGCAGGAGGAAATTATGCACATTGGGGATATCTATTTCCCGTTCTCTTTCCAGATAACGGCTTGTTGTTCCAGGCTTTGTTATCTGCCGTGTTTGCCTGTGGGATGATTAGTATAACAAAGGATGCAGGGATGCAAACCTGCTCGCACTTCAAAACAACTTCGGCTACACTTTGAAGATGAAAACTCACTTCAGGCGAAAAAAAAAAAAAAAAAAGAAATAATAATAAATAAATAAATAAATTATAAATAAAAGGGGAAAAACAAGGAGCAGTGTAGATATCCACACAGTCACACGCGCCAAAACAAAGCCCCGTGACCAGCACGATTTGTTTTTAGTAACATGCTTGCAATTGTGTTTTTTGAAACGAGTGTGGGAAGTAAGGCGGCGCCATGCCGTCGGCGGTTTAGGGTATTTCTTTAATTCTCCTTTTTACAAGAGCCCGCGTTTAACGAAGATATTTGATCCATTATACATTGTTTGTGTCTCCTGCCGATGCCGAGAGAATAATAAATATTGCATTCACCCCGGGTCTTCTAATTCAGTCTCCAAGACAAGTTCATAACTTTCTCAACAGGGAAGCCGGAGATCTCCTGCAGCTTCCACGCCTTCTCCTCAGTACAGATTTCTCTTTATCGCAGCAAATCCACCGAGAGACACTCGATTTGCGTCGTGTGATGCTCAATCACCAAAAACACCACAAACAACCACCGAAGGAAAGAAACTGCTCGTTTTTTTTTTTTTTTTTTTTTGTAACTCACTCTGACGTGCTGATGCGGATCTTAAACATTTAATATTTGAAATTCTAGCATTATGTTCATGTTTAATTATAGAAAGTGGGACATACTGTAGAAGGAATAAACCAGTGTGTGAGATGCTGGTACAACTGCATTTATTTGTTAATGAATGGTATTTTATACTCATCAATTTCAGTACGATTAAAAGTATATGCACCCCTGACTGAAACAATGAAACTAAACAATTAGACTAAATTAAATGAAATCAAATGTTATTAAATTAGACTAAACAATTGTAATGTTTAGTCTAAGGAATAGGACTGTAATGAATTCCTTTCACTGGAACTAGAAGGCCCAAACCGCTATCCGGTATACCAGTGTCGCTGCGAGATCCAAAAGCCAGCTCCATGAAGGCATGCTGTGTTGTTGGGTTGGAGTGGAAGAACTCGAGTGTCCTGCACAGAGCCCCGACTGAACTCAACCTGACTAAAGCATCACCTCTGGGGTGAACTGGAACTGGAGGCTCCTTGTTGTCCCGTCATCAGAACCTGAGCTCACTAATGCTCTCGAACACAAATCCACACAGCCACGTTCTAACATCTAGTGGAAAAAACCTTTACAGAAATCGGAATGGAGGATTATAAGGTTATGACCAGTGGATTGTAGCCCTAAAGAGCCCTGAGCATCCTCATATATTCAACACTGAGGATGAATATATGAGGAGTGTTCAAGTCAAACCCGGACTTCTCGTGTATGCACAGTACAGAGATGAGAGTCTTAGCTGCAAAGCTGTACGTCAGTGATTGACGATCCCGGCCGAGGCGTCTCAGAGCCCGCTGAGGTCGTTCCTGTGAACATTCGGCAAGTGGAACGCCTGATTCTTGAATCATCAGCAGCACCACTTGCACATTACAGGAACTCGGCTGGAAGTTATCGCCACATCACACATGTTTGGACTGTTAAAGGGGTTTCTGGGAGGCCGGTGTTTCAGACGTGAAGCAGGCAGCCCCATCAGGCTCTGAAGAACTGAGAAAAAAAAACGCTCTACCTTGACGGGATTTTTACTCTCAGGCCTGTTTTCTGCTTTTCACAAAAGATCCGTTTCGACTTGAACTTCTGAACAGCACTGTGGCATAAAGACTTATAATATAAAATATTATAGCACGTAAGTTAGGTAGGTCAAACAGATAGGTTTGTTATTAAATATTCATTATTGTGTCACTGTTCGTTTTTTTTTTTTTTTTTTTTTCAAGCTGAAACTTTAAAGCTGGAGGTTGTGTGTGTTTACAGTCCACTATCCTGAAGATGGACCTGATATTTACTCGGCTGTGTGAGATAAGTAAAAATGTAATTCTGCTGTGCAAATATGTGTGAAATTAAATACACACACAAAAAATAGGAACAGCTTTAGAGTCGCTGGATTCATCCTGGTCACATTTCCTTTTTTTTTATAGCATGTGATGCTAAACAGCATAGGAGCGAGAGCCGTGTCACCGCTTCGGTAGCTGCGTATTTAGTTAAAGAGCTCGTTTGGAGGAACGGAGTTCATTTTGGTGGTCGCTTGACCAGTGAGAAGATTTAAATCTCTCTAGTGGAGCTTTCTGAGAGATAACGAGGCCTGGACTGGCTTCTTGTGTGATGATACGATCAGTCTGAAGGTGGTTGGAGCGGTGCGGTAGGAGGAGATGGTTAGCGTCGCATACTGATTAGCTCTGGAGTTTATTTAAGGAATGATGTAAGATCAAGAGCGGATGAACAAAGTAATATTGCACATAATAGCAAATTAGTCATATCCACTGAAACAGTTATAGAATACAGGAGCATATAATAAACAAACAAATAAATGTATTGATTAATTAATTCAGATATTTGTTTGGCGATATTTTTTTAGTCCATTTCTAAACCAGGAGCAGAGTTCAGAAAAAAAAATCTTCACTGTGCTAAAAATATAGCATTTAAGCAAGTTAACATATAGTCAATAGAGTCAAATTTATGTGATATGTTTTAATGTATTATTATGAACAAATGTGAATATAAAGAAGAAGAAGAAGCAGAAGAGAAATATGTGCAAAAATATTCATAAGGGCCAATTATTATGTGCATTTCTATTTTTTTCTGGTTTGTCTCACTAATTTTAGTCTGAAAATAGTTTTATTTCCAGAACGCGTTTTTTTAAACATTTATTTCCAAACTGAGAAGCAGAAACAAGAACTTCTGAAGCTCAAGAGGAGCTACATAATTACTACTAATAATCTTTTATTCCATCTAATATGATCTCATGATTACAGATATCGGCTAAATTCACCCACAAGCTTTTTACTTGCTAAGATATCCTTTTCTTTCCTTAATTTTGCAGTATAGACTATTTAAACACAGGCATTAAAAATGAAATAAAATAAAGATAAATAAATATATTTTTTTTTTAGATGAAGCAATACTTACACTCCAGCTGGTGATAAAACATCTTGCTGGTTGGATTAAAAAACCAGAGTAAGATCAAAAAGCAAACAAGTTTTCATCACTTAATACAATTTTATGATGGATTTCTTTTCTGTGAACCATAATGAGCATCTTATAATATCACAACAAAAGTCTAGCTCTGTTGCTAATCCAAGCAGTGAGACCGAAAACAACACAATCATAAAAAAGAGATTGAAATGAAAGATTTAATGATAATTATGAGCTTTTTTTTTTTTTTTTTTTTGCTAACAGGTAGTCATAAGCTTCTTATGTTGATGGCACCATTAGCCGTATAACACTGGAGCCAAACTAAATATTATCTTTATTATCGTTGACTTATTTATTTATTTATATATATATATTTTACATTTCACACATTTGTTTGGCATAATTTTTTATTAGCCATTTAAATTCCGGCCAAATAATCTGATTGGATGGGAGTCATTTCACAAGTGGTGATAATAGGCAGTAACAGCGCTGTGATGTGTAACTACAGTATACAGTATATGTATGACGCCCCTTGTGGTAAGCCAGTTCCACAAGACACGGAAGGATATGCCCTGGTAACACATACATAATCACAGCAAAATAACTGGTTAAATAAAGAATCATAATCTGATAATAAATGCTGTTTGTGCAACTGTTGTATAAAAATATCACACTCGCGGTTGTGCTGTATTGCTGAGTATACAGTAGTCCAGCTGTGATGACTTCAGCTCTCCGGCTGCAGGATTTTGAGTCTGATATTATTTAATTTGAATTCTAGTCTTTGTATAACGTAATTTCCAGTGATTATTTAGATTCTACTGCAAACTCCACTTGTAGCTGAAGTGTATTTTTCTTACTGCACATTTTTACACTGTAGTTTATTTCTAGGTTAAGGACAGCTGTGTAAGTGCTTCACTACAAGTCACACTGTGTATGGTTGTGTATGTGACAAAATTTTCATTTGATCTTAAATAAGAAACACTGAAACACACATTAATTAGTCAAGTAGCTCCATTTGCCTAATGCAGTTGTGTGTATTTAATTTTTCCGAAAAGTGACCTGAGAAAAGTGGGATTTCAGTATGATGCCAAAAATAAATAAATAAATAAATAAATAAATAAATAAATAAAATCTAAATCCAAACCCTAACCATTCACTTGTTCCTGGGTACATCCGCACTGTTGTTTGTAAATCAATCAGGCACATCTGAGCTACTGTAAGTGGGAAATCTCTATTAGTCTATTAATCTGATTTTTATTTCACTATTAACTGTATACTGGTGGAAAAGAAAAAAAAAAAGAAAGAAAAGAATACAATACCTTGCACACAGCAGCAAAACTACACTAATACTACTTGTATTTTGGAATAAGACATCACACATGTTCTCCACCTCCATGCTGTCAGATTTCACTTTAGATCACATGAGAAATAGTGAGGACCCCCAGCCCCCAGCCCCCCACCCCCACACACATGCACTTAAAAAAAAAAAAAAAAAAAAAAACGTCCTAAAAGGTTCAGGCCCTAAATGTGTGGTCAGGTCAAGCATGCTGGAAGAAGAGAAAACACTCACACACCTGTCATCATGGCAATGTGTGTGTACTCTGACAT
Organism: Clarias fuscus; assembly: GCA_030347435.1. NCBI lineage: Eukaryota > Metazoa > Chordata > Actinopteri > Siluriformes > Clariidae > Clarias > Clarias fuscus. Next base: position 22,643,678 of record CM059228.1, read on the forward strand.
GAAGACGGACCAAGAGAGGAATAGAAGTAGAGAGTTTCTGAAAGAGAAATTCACTGTGCAGCATGAGAATGTGTATCTGTACAATAGAGGTGCTTTATAATCATAATTGTACGGTAACTGCACATTCCTGAGTGTTTCATTAATTAATCAAAGATTGCAGAAGTACACAAACTTACAGTATCAATCAGGTGAAAGTACAAGTATTTGCTGGTAAAATGTACTTCAATACGAGTAAAGATACTGCTTTTTTTATTTATTTAAAAATAAAAATAGTAAGTATGCGCTGTACAATATACTTTAAGTGCAAAAGTACCCGTACTCCACAAAGAATCTTTGATTTCTGGATATCTATCGGACCTAGTTACTGATAAACAGTACAGCGTTACCTCACCAGACATACTGAATCTGATCCGGAGGCGAGTTCTTAAGGCGAAATTTCATATTGTGAAATACATTGGCCCGTAGGAAATAATGTAAATGCAGATAATCCGTTCCAGCGACCCAAAAATATTACCAATATTACCAATTTCCAACACTATAATCACATTTTGAAATATTAAAACAATCAAAATATTTAGAAAAGACATGTAAATTAGGTAAAATATGAAATAAATAGACATTAAACCTCACTTAACATTAATTTATGATTCCTCTTTTCAGCGGCTCCTTTTTCTTCTTGCTACCGTCCTTGTTAACGTTCTTGGGGCCCGTGGTGCTACGTCTTCACTGGATCTTACACAAACTGCAAAAAAACAAAACCCACACAAATATATAAACTCGCTTCTCTTGGCTTTCCACTGGCGCAAACAATGGCTCCCGGACGTACGAGCGACTCAGCCTGATTTTGTTTTGGCTCGGTTCATTCACTCGTACTGTATGCTGAAAATGCTTTGCATGCTGAAAGCAAATTTCTTGCAAAATTTCAGTTCTTAAAGCAAACATTCCTAAGGTTCTGCCAAGGTACCACTGTATTTTAGGCTATCTTAAATGCTATTGAAGTTTATGCTGTTGATACTACTGTATAAATGTGCAAGTCTAGTAGAAATTTGTTTACTGCAGAAACCCGAAATGTTCATCAGTTTCACTAGAGTGAAATCATAAATGAATAAAGAATGAATAAATGTACCATTAATTGGCTGTGTTCAGGAAACTGTGTAGCCATGACAAGCAATAAAATGTTTTAGGCAAATTTTTCTAAAATGTTTAACACAAATCATATACATTTTTTGACCAGTTGGTTCAGATATGGCAGACACTGGATGCGTTTTTAGATGTATTTAGCTAGGATGTTGAATAACTTTTAGCGCTAGTAAGGTTTATGCAGAGAGAAGAGACGCCTTACAGCGGTGCAAGTAGCCGCACTGCAGTGAATCTAGGTTTTAGTTATCAGATGATAAAAATAAATAAGAATTAACTTTGTTAAATAAATAAATAAATAAATAAATAAAGGTTTCATCTTCAGTCAGTGCTATAGGCACAATATGGCTTAGAATAAATCAATAAAATCAACCCATTTTTTTTCCCACAAAGGCAGATGAAGAAAAAGAAACCGAGAGACTATTAAATTACTGAAGCTCTGTAATAAAATGGAGGCCCTGAGACATGATGCCTTTAATTACCTCTGCAGTAGCTAGGTCCGACCATACAATTAACCATGAAGACACTGTAAGCTTACAGAATACCATAAAGTTTAACATTGTAAGCTGGTTCTAAAAAAACAATGTTGTTAATGTCATGAAACAAAAACCAAAAATGTCAGACTTCAAAAAGACTTTTGCTCAGTAGATTAGCTAGTTAGCTGGATCGCTTGAAAAAGGAGCCAGAAGAATCGGCAGCCCAGAGACCAAGTGGGCGGGATCTGTCATCCAGGTAACCATCCATCACTTTGTTGAAATCAGAGCTTTCATACTGACCTGAGGTGAGTCATTTCTGTAAACTAGGACAGAAATGTAATTGCGTTGTTTCTGTCCTTCCTACATGGGTGGAGCTCAGGTCACGCTGTGGATAGGGCCAGGGGGAGCTCAGTGGTTAAGGCATTCAAGGAAGGTTTGGAAAGTCCCAGGTTCAAACCCCACAACTGTCAAGGGGTCCTTGAGCAAGACCCTTAACTCTCAACTGCTCATATGTATAATGAGTTAAAAATGTAAGTTGTTCTGAATGAGGACTTGGCATCCTCCAAATGGTGTGAGTGACTGCAAGAATGCTTACATGCTTACATTTAGATTTTAATTTTTTTTTTTTAAAGTGCTTTTGTGTGATCGATAGCTGAAGAGTGACAGGTCTCTATTGTAGGGAGGTAAAGTACAGGTTTTTCATCAAAAAATCAAATCAATAGAAGAAAAAAAATGTATAATATATGGAAAATACTCAGTTAAGGTACAGACGCACAAAAAATGCTAAAGTACAGTAACATACTTAACATATTTATACTCCACTACTTGCCACCTGTGTATTTAACATCGATTCATTTTTATCTCTGATTTGATTAATGAAGACTCCTCAGACTTGTCACATTTTCTTAGCTTGTTTGTGAGCACCGAGGCCAAGTTTGAGAAGCATGAGTGGTGATTTCTAGTGAAAACGAACGTCCACGGTAATAAACGTGATGCATTGTGCGAAGGTTATTCTTCCTTTTAAATGCTAATTGTTCTGTCAACAGTATTCATTTGCCAGGGACCTTTCTGGCATGAATCCATTTTCTTTCCATTCCAGGCAGATGTGTGGTCTTGGTGTTGTGTGTGTGTGTGTGTGTGTGTGTGTGTGTGTGTGTGTGGTTGAAGTTGTGCATTGTAATTAGAGGTGCCTTGTTTATCTTCATGACCTACCAAATTTAGGAGGGAGAAAGGAGAACGAGCCGAAGCATGCACACACACACACACACACACACACACACACGCACACACGCACACACGCACACACACACGCACACAAATTGCTTCACAACAGTACGGAAAAAAAAAAAAAGATTTCTTGTCACATCAATTGATAATGAGAGCCACCACAGTTTTTTTCCTCTCGCTCTCTTTAAGGTTAAATGAGCAGGCAGCATTTAAGTCTTTTCTCCCTAAAGGTCAAACGAAGACTGGATGTATTGAAATGTTAATATAAAGAGCGGCGCCGCTGCTGCTGCAGGACAGGAAGTGTTCAGAAAGGTCAGTAAGTCTTTCACCTACCAGCCTCACCTCTCCACTTCAGCACAAAGAGCTCTCAAACAGCCTGGGTATTGCTTCTCAAATACAGTAAAATCACTCTCAATTTCCTGAAGAAGAATGATTTATGACTTGCATGATTATTCATTCTGCCTCTATAACCACCTGTCTTTGCTCTCCTTCAATCTAACATTGACAGGGCTTGGCATTTTGCTTTTGTTAAATGCTGATTAATAACAGCAGACGTAAACCGTACTTCAATTAAAATCCACACACAGGACGCAAATTACATTTCCGGCCTCAGCGCTTTTCATGCTACAGTGCAATAAATAGTGCTATCTGTCATGTTTATATTTATATTATTAATATACAGTGGAACCTTGGATTACGAGCATAATTGATTCCGGAAGTGGGCTCGTGTTCCAAAACACTCGTAAACCAAATCATCATTTCCCATAAGAACTAATGAAAGCTAAAATTATTCGTTCCACAGCCCCAAAAAATAAATATATAAAAATAATTAATACAATCTATAAAATGAAAATAAAACAAATGAATCTGCACTTTACCTTTAAAAAAAGTACAAATAAATCCTGACAGATAAGTGTTTCCGTTGGTGTGACGCTCGGTGTCAAAATAAGAGTCCCATGCGTGATACATGATACTCGGCGCTCGTAAACTAATACTTGCTCGGTTTCTGATTAAAAATTTATTACAAATCTTTTGCGGAATCGGTTTGCGGAACACTCGTAAACCACGTTAGTCGCAATCCGAGGTTCCACTGTATTTATTATCCTTGGGCATTATTCTCAGTGGTGTCGATGTCTTTTAACCTTCCATCTTTTCCGTATGCAGATATCTGCACCTCTTTATTTAACCCTCCTCCTTTAACCCAGGCTCGGTATGTACAGACACACACACACACACACTCATTCACACACTACAGATAATTTGGAAATGACAATTATGCTACCCTGCATGTCTTTGGACTGTTTGAGGTAACTGGAGTAGAGGAATCAGCATGGGGACAGCACTAACCACGATGCTGCTACGGTACCGCCATTTGTCTAATAACAATGTTTTAACTCATTAGACACTTAAACATGGAAAAAAAAAAAAAACTGAAGGACTGGGTTCCCATAGGAAACTAGAACAAAGGACCAAACAGGTTTACTCTGCTGCACCTAAGGAGTGGTCAGAATTTTATTTAAAGTGGGCAAGGTTTATTTAAATTCCTTTGAGTTTGCTAGGAAGGATGGAATTCTTTTGGGAGGTCTTTGGACTGGTCCGAATTCTTTAGGCAAAACCAGGATTGCCCAAAACTCCTTCAGAAAAGGGCAAGGTTGAACAGAATTCCTTGTGAGAGTAGGCAATATAGGCAACATTGGACAGTGATACGTTTCTTCAGAACGTTAGTCAGAATTACTTCAAGAACAGAAGGGATTAGTCCAAATTCCATCTAGAGTGCGTGAAATTCGGAATTCCATTTAGTCTTATTATAAATGGTTAAACTTTCTACTAAAAACTTTTACTAAGAAAAAAATTTAGCAGATTAGTCAGAATAACTTTGATTAGGTGAGATTCCTTCTGGGGTGATTTGAATGAAACAGACTTTCTTCAGGATGAGAGAGATTGATCGGATCTTTCTTGATAGTACTTGGCACTGGTTAGAAACTATGTTAAAAAAACATAGTCAAGCATTTCTTTAGGAGTGGGTAAGCTTCCATTTGGAGTGATTGAAATTAGTCAGAACTACAGTATGCGCCAAAATGAAAAGATGAACAATATTACCTTGTTGCCATATGTAAGTTCATTATTCCTGAAAGAAACTAACATACACATAATTCGAATGTTGATTTATGTGTGTGTGTGTGTGTGTGTGTGTGTGTGTGTGTGTGTGTGTGTGTGTGTGTGTGTGTGTGTGTGCAGCTCCTCGCTGTAGACAGTGTTCATATCGTTCACGCAGATTCTCAACCCAGATTCCTAGAACAAAAGTTACTGAAGACTCCTGCAAAGGAGACAATTTGCTCGTTCAACGCAGGAACAGTTCTTGGTGGATCTTCACAGTTGAACTTCACACTCTCCTTTAACATGTTCCACAAGTAGGCATCAGGTATGGGTATGGGAAGTAATGGAAGTAATACTCAACTATGAATACTTTTTCCTCCATTAAGAGACACATATTCTCAACAACAACAACTGGACAACAAAGACAACAAACGTGCATGCACATCGAGTTTCAGTACTATATATTTTGCTGCATACCGTACTTCAGCAGTGGAAGATATTGGTGGGAATTCCATTAAAAGTGCTTGAGATAGGATGTGATTCCTTTGGAAGGGTAAAGATTGGTCAGAATTCCTTTAGGAGCAGTTCGGGTTGTTAAGAATTCATTTAAATGTAGCTGAGATTGCTTAGAAATCCTCCTGAGGGACGTGGGCTTTGTTGGAATTTGGAATGGACAGGCCATTGATCGTTTTGGGATTGGTCAAAATTCCCAGACAAGTTGGAAAACAAAGCTGGAAAAGCTTTTCATAAGCATGTGTTTTGATTTTAAAGAGAGAGCTTCATCTAAAATGTTTCCAGACTGAGGAAGTGCTGCTTTGGCCATATAGTTGGCCACTCGGTGCAAAACATGCTATGATTGTTTTTTTTTTTTTTTTCATTAAATGAAAATGACTTTACTTAGGGAATGAGGAAGAAAGAAAAGAATTCCGAGCGTTCATTATTCAGAATACTCATGGTCAACATTCAGCTCAAGCTCAAGGCTTGAAAAATATGAAAAAGAGAAGTACCACCGTGTCTAAACATCACACTTTTATTTAGCTCAAGTGGTTTTCATACTGAGTATAAAACACCGCCTGACCTCGGTGTTCAAGCGTGCACATTTTTTGGCTGAGATGATAAAATATTCTGACTTTTCATATACAATAGGTGTGAAGGCTTGGTGTGGAAATGTCTGACAAATATCCTTCTCATCTTGTGCTTTAAGTGGGCAATTTATAGTTTACAGACTGAGATGTGGTGCTATAGACATGTGCAGTTACTGCATTTGTTTTAATGACCTTCCCTGTATTACATCACACTCAAATATTGTACTCTCTGACTTAGAAGCTTTGAACATAAGTCCTTGAGTGAGCCGCGGGAACCTTGTACAGCCTGTTTCCCACGATGATTGAAACATAACACTTGATGTTAGATATATAACATCTTAAGTTGTGGTTTAAGATACTTATATAATTTCATTTATAAAAACATACACAACAATAACTGATGCATGTGGTAGTGATATAACCAGGAGCTGTGTTTGTTTTTCACCTTTTCTTTTTTTTTTTTAGCGAAGAAATCATACAGAATGTTTTTTTTGTTCATTTCTATGTTTGATGATTCCACCCCCCGATTTTCTCCCTAATTCAGTCGTGTCTAATTCCTCCCCGTCACTAGGGGGCTCACACATTAAGACTACTATTTCCACTCAGCCTGGAGGGCGGAAGAATATCACCTGTTTCCCCCGAACTACGTGACACCAGCCGACCGCACCTTTTCAAGCTGCTTGCTCACGCACTACGGTGCGGCGTAACACACTGCTTGCGTGAGCTCACAGACGCCCCTGACTGGCTGTAGAGCCGTGATTAATGTGGGAACCTCTCATCCCGCCCCTCTGAGAGAGCTCGGCCAATCAGCTCTCTCTAGACCTCCGGCTGCGAGAGGTTACAGCATCACCCGGGAATCGAACTGGCGATCTCCGGATGATAGGGCGAGCGCTTAATAATATTAACTTAATGAATAAATAATTATAGACAATAAATACATATCTTTTACAAAACCCAAAATAGTAAAGTGTTATATATATTTTTTTATAAATGTAACTTAATAAATACATACATAAATAAATAAATAGTAATGTTTATACACTAATTCGTTTTCTTAAAATAGAGTTGTTTTTAATGTAATATTAATGTAACAGAGAAAAAAGCAAAAAGCAAAAAAAAGCATATTATGTATTCTTTTACCATAGAAAGAATAAATATCATGATATACAAACTTCCAGACTTCTAACTCCTTAAAAGTTTGCTCTTAGCACAGTGCAATACTAACAACAATACAGAACAAAAGAACAGCATTAAAACTATATGAAACGGAAATGTTCATATATAATTTAATAACATGAAGCTAATAGTACATAACAAACAAACAAACAAACAAAAAAAGGCCTAGAGGAAGCATCTGATCTAAAAACAACTACAGCAAAAAAAACAAAAACAAAAAAAAAAAACAACAACAACAAAAAACCATTAGATCCTGCTTCGTTCCCTAAACGAGGCAATTCAGGTAAACGTTACACATTTTTGAGTAAATAAATAAATAAATAAATATATAAAAAGCCTCAAGCTGAGCATGCTTTCTTTAATGAGCGCAAGATTGTTCTCTGTGCCAAACGCAGCTCTGATTTCCCAGAATTCCTGTGTAATTAAGGGAGCTGTTGACACTGCTTTAATGTATGCGGCACCCACTCCAGCGCCGAGACTCTGAGCGATGCGAGATATGAGACGTGACAGCAGAAATGACAACGCACATGAAAAAGAAAAAAAAAAAAAAAAAAAGGTGTCAACAAAGTGCCTGGAGATGCAATAGTGAGAATCTTTTTGTGTAAACAGAAGGTTTTGGTGTGTTGGTGGTAAATGATATGGCTGCCTGGGGATGGAGCGGAGCGATGGAGGAAACTGGGACAGCGCTGATGAGAGCTCGCAATAAAGCGACTGGGTTTGTGCTGCGACACTGAAAACACCAGGTGTTTGTTCCTCCTCCCTCAGGTAGATTTTTAATTCTTTATTTAGTCCCATATTTAATATTCTCCCTGAATCAGCTGTTTGGCTCTTTTCCCGGTAAATGCCTGAATACAGTAAATCTGCAAGCTTATGATTATTAATTCATCCACTAAATCTATGTTTCTGGGAAAGTTTAGGCAAGATATGTAAGCTAGTCTTCTCTTGCACTAAACTGATGTGACTAATGGAAGCTTATGTATAGCCAGTTTAAACTTGTGCACTGCGCTTCCTTTTTGTTCGTGTGGTTCCTTCCTCAATCTTTCTGAAGCTGAATCACAAAATGATTCATGAATTGAATTGGACCTTAAACATTTTGAAGTTCAGACCTCAAAAATTGTATATATACATATACCATTACTCTATTACCTACTGCATCTTCTGTTTGTATAACACATTGTTATTGTAAATAGGCCACTTATGGACTTCTGATTACATGCTAACTGCACTTCATTGGCTTTGTACATGTACTTTGCACTAATCTAATCGAATCTAATACTGTATATAAATTTGCAAGTCTAATCCAATCTACAAGTTTCATGCCTTGCATTGGACTACAAACCTTAGAGCTTATGACGTCAAGCCTTATTATACTTGACTCGATTTAACCTTCTAACCATATCATTTACTATTTGACTGAACATCTCAGCTCAACTCTTATCAATTCGTATGTCTTATTACTCAACATCAACATCCAGTCACTCAAGACTGTCAATATCAACTTTAAACCTTATGACTTTCAACTCAACATTGACTTCACAATGTTTGACTCATGACCTCACTCACTTTGGGCTTCAAACCTTTTGACTCACTAAAAAGCCAACTAAAAAGCCTTATTATTCATTCCTTAATGTCAACTTCAAACCCTTTAACTCATGACTTACATTAAACTTCAAAATGTATGACTTATAATTCAGTATCTACTTTAAACCGTCTAACTCACATCTCAGATTGAAACTGTCTAATTCACTACTTGACTTTAACATTAAACCTTATTACTTGTGACTCAACATTCAACTTCAAAAGTTCAAATTTTGGACTTCAAACCTCATAAGTTATGACTAAAGACTCAAGTTGTACTTCAAACCTTCCTGACTCTTTGTCAACTTCAAACTCCACTAGACCTTCAAACCATACGAGTCACTACATGAACTGAACATTAAACCTTAGAACATGAGAATCAAAATCAACTTCAAACCTTCCGACTCATTATAAAACATATAGTTCCAGCCAAGTAACCTGACTGTACGAGAGATATTCCATGAGTTCTGATAGTGTCATAATTGTTAAACAACCCTGATCAAGGGCACTACTTGGTGTGTGAAACACCATATATAGGATGATTACACATCCTATATAGTAAAAACGTAGCAGAAAAGTTAGTTAGCTGAGGCTATTCTAAAGCAGAAAAAATGGAAATATTAAGTAAATCTGGTACGTTTCTCAGGACTGTCCACCACCTCCGTGGTTTATTCTCTTCACTTTTTAGCTACATAGTAGACAAACATAGTAATCTACTTTCACTCCTGTTCATTACACTGTCGGTCCCCAGGTCCCCAGGTCCCCCAGTCGCGGCTAGTTAGTTCCGTCAGGTGTGGAAGGATATGTTTGAGCAGAGCAAAATGACTGGTTATATAAAGAAACAAATCATAATCTGTTGATAATAAATGGTGTTTGAGGTTTGTAGAACTCACTTTTGTGATATTTGCTTGAAGATCAAAACCTTCGACTCGGGACTCTCAGCATCACCTTTAAACCTTATAACTTTCAACTCAACTTCATGTACTGTATATATGTCTCACAACCAGACTTGGAAATATCTGAACTTCAAACCTATTGATTAATGACTCCTTGTCAGCTTTGAACTTCATGACACAAACCATATGATTTAATACTCCCCAACCTTACGGTATATAATTCCAACATTGACTTTAAACTTTACAACTCATGACTCAATTCAGACTTCCATCCTTATAATTCAAGACCAAACTGGGCCTTCGAATGTTATGATTCATAACTCAACATCAACTTCAAGCTTCATGACTCATAACTCAGCTTTAAACTTTCAAACCCATCATATAAAACTTCATCGGACTTCATGTGACTCAAATTGAACTGCAAACCTTATGACTCAAAACTCAACTTGACCTTAAAACCACTATGTACGTCTTGGACTTTAATGCATAAATGTCAACTTTAAACCTTATGCCACTGGATTCTAGTCGCCTCACAACCTGATTTCAAAGATGATGTCTTGGTTATGAACAGACATTTAAAGAAATATTAAGGTTTCATATTTTGTACTTAAGTCTGACTCAAAACTAAATTAAAAACAAATCGGATTATGAGTGATTATGCAAGACTAACAACTTTAGGTTTTGTCACAATTACATTGTGAGTTGAGAAATGTGAGTCTCTGGATGTGTGTGTGTGTGTGTGTGTGTGTGTGTGTGTGTGTGTGTGTGTGAGAGAGAGAGAGAGAGAGAAATGAATCTACAAAATAGTGAGAATGCATGTAAAGATTTCGCCTGATGCGCTTGAATAGGTATGTGTGTGTGTGTGTGTGTGTGTGTGTGTGTGTGTGTGTGTGTGTGTGTGTGTGTGTGTGTGTTTACATTTGCATGCACTTTACGTGTGCGTTTTCTTATGCTGGTTCGTGTTAGCTAAACATTTGCTGAATAAAGCCTTTTTAATTCTGATATTCTTTCTCGTTCTGCTTTGTTTCACTTGTTAGTCCGAAGAGGTTTGTCACAGTAGCCTCGGGTCCACGTTGAAGTTTAAATGCATATGAAACGAGCACCTGGTTCTTAATCTGACCAATCACAGAGCACAAAGTCTGTGTATGTAAATGTAGAGGTGCTGTGATATAATCCTGAGGTTCATACATGACTGTTTAGTTCCGTTTCCTTTTGTTGCCAATCGATTTTAACCCTGTGAAATGTTTGTAAAGCCACCCATGAACCACGGATATCTGCTGTGTACATCACACACAGCAGACGTGTGTCACATGACCCAGCTTTATGAGTTCAGTTGCTTCGTGATTGGATAAAGCCACCACAAGCTCGTTAATTATTCGTGAACCATTGCTTTCACCTGTTTGTTGTTATGCATCTTGTTTTTTCTAGTTTAGTATTTTTAATGTGCTGCTCAAATTCAGTTCTATGTGCTGAATGACGTTCTTCCAGGGTCTAAGCAGAATCGTTAATTAATATAGAAAGAACGGGGTGTAAAAGAGTTTACAACAGTCTATTAACAATGACATTTCACAACAAGGAGAGAATTTAACAAGATGGAATGAGGACAAAAAGCAGGGAATGTTTTTATTCCCTCACTTTTGTTTTTGTTTATGCACAATAGATATCTACAGTATCTGAATGTCTAAAATTGGCTTGAAAGTGAATCTTGCCTAATAGGTGTACTGAAAGTCAATGAAACCAAATGTCATGAATGTCTGACTTTTTATCTCTATAAGTTAGTTGTTGCTAATTTCCAACGCCACTCCCACTAATGCACTCTGTCGCCCCAGGAAGGGCGGAGTCCATCTGAGGGACATGTGACGCCAGCCGACCCACGCCGGCTTGCTCACGCACCGTACGGAGCGGTGTAACACACTCCGAAAAGAGTCTCTTCTAGGCCGCTGTAAGCTACAGTGTCACGTGGGATTCAAACTTGCAATATCCTGTTGCTCATCACCGCTGCACCACCTGGGCACTTCTTTAAAACCCATTTACAGAACAGGCAAATTAATATGGACCAGTTGCACTATTATCAAAGCTACTGTTAAAGAAAATTAATCAACACACTCCGACCAATCCGGGATTTCGTAGCGCCTCGGTGCCGTCTTCAGCAATTAGTCCTCTCCAGATGAGGACGTCTGTGCGTCTTCGGAAGCAGAGGACCGGCGCATCGTGACGATTATCCTCGGCTGCTCCGAGTCTCCGGACGTCTGTTTTACTCATACGATCCTCTCCGCCTAATTAAATGAGGTGAAACCGCTTTGCGTAGCACTTTTTACGGATTTCAATTTTGTCAGCAAGTTTCCAAAAGGCACCCATCTGAATTTCAAATGATAAATACTCACGCTTTGCTCTTAGAGAAGCAATTCCATTAAAGCCTACATTATGGAAATAAAAGACAAAAACCTACAAAACATAATTGAATCTTCTGCGTTTAGTTTCTTGTAGGAATGTGAGGAAGAGAACGGCGCATTTAATTAGGTAATTTTTAAGCACTTAGTCTTCATGGAAAGTCAAATTAAGTCAAGCATATGTGAAATATTTACATAGCAGCGATACTGTAACAGGGTTTTCTTTCTGTTATGTCTGAATGAAAACATCTTCCAGTCGTTCATTTATACCGAGAGCCAGAAATAAATCGTGTAAAAGCATTAAAAAGGAAAACAACAAAAAAAAAAAGAAAAAAAAAGAAAAATGTTTTCAGAAAACAAAACTTTTTACATTGCAGGACTTTCTGCTCGTATAACAGTCACTTCCATCTAATTATTATTTATGATTTAATAACGCAAAGCCGATCTGGAGCTCAGGAGCCGACGTATGGATTACAGCCTGCGGGAAAAAAAAAACGGAATCTTTATTTCATCGGATCGTCTCGAGGTTATTAATGGGTCCACCAGGTTCAGGCTGTGTGTTATCAATCCACGCTGGTTTGTTCTATCGATTAGCGTGTGTGTGTGTGTGTGTGTGTGTGAAGGAACGAGAGGTCTTAAAAAAATAATAAATAAATAAATAAATAAATAAATAAATGTTGTGCTAGAGGAAAATAAAAATGGGGTGATTACAAATAATATGTGACGGCGGGGGAACTTTAAACTGCCTGTGAATCGTTTTTAATATTTAAACGCTACAATAATTTGCAGCTCAAGAAAAAAAAAATATATAATCTGCAAAATTCTCCATGGAGTTCATTTCCTGTTAAATGGAACCTTACAAGTGCTTTATGATGCACAAAGTCATTTACTGAGCTGGACCACTAACACCGTCGCAGCAGGAGTGACTCTGTCTAATGTCATACCTCTCTCTGTGCGTGTGTGTGCGTGTGTGTGTGTGTGTGTGTGTGTGTGTTACCTTTCAGTTACAGGACGGAGGACTGAAGGAGGCTGAAACACAGATGTGCTCCGTAGGGTTCAGCACGGCTCCTGAGTCAGCGCTTTCTCCACAACAGTTCACACACTCCTTTATTCATCAGCACAGAGAGAGAGAGAGAGAGAATATACAGAGCAAAAAAAGTGTAAGATAGACAGATAGATAGTGATAGTGTGTGGATGTGTCACCTGACTCTGAATAGCAGGAACTGTAGAAGTGACATTCACATTACAAGCTGCGTTGTTTATTCTCTCACTTCGCTCAGACGTTCTCGTTCTGTATGTTTCCTCCTCCAGTCTCACTCAGACTCATCACCCCAAACATCTCCTACATCAGCGATTCACTTTCCCTTCTACACACTCCTCCAATGTTGAAATGGATATTCAGAGGAACATAAATTCCAATCTGACCGTTCTCATTCAAGTCACATGACCACATATTGGATATACTCACTATATGAATGCCATATATATATATATATATATATATATATGCAAGAAATTTGCCTCGGTCTATGGAGCATTTCAGGCATATGAGCGACCGAGACAAACCGAAGTTACGCGTAGATCAATCAAAGCTTGTTTGCGTCAGTGGAAAGCCAAGCAAAGTGACTTTAGTTATTTTTTTGTGTTTTTCTGTATTTTGTGTAGGACTTAGTGAAGACAAGCAGCAACGTGTGTCCCAAGAATGTTATCAAGGACGGAGCAAGAAGAAAAGGGAGCCGCATTCAGTTTGTTTTTAAAGCAGCCGGGATCATAAATTAAGGTTAAGGTGAGGTTTAATGTCTATTTATTTCATATTTTACTTCATTTTCATGTCTTTTCTAAATGCTTTGATTGTTTTTATATGCAAAAATACGACTATACTGTTGGGAATTCCAGGAATTCCTGTTTATTCCAGGAAAAAATGTTAATGTTACATGAAAATATCTGTAAAGTAGAAAAGGAAGCAGAATATTATTTAAAGTACCTCTTTCCAGAACTGAGTAGGCGTGATAAACTCCTCAGAAGGACCGTGTCTGGTTCTCCGGTTCTGATGTTCAGTAAAACTCATTTCCTTATAAAACTGCACACACTGTACCTGAGACTATATATTTATATTTAAAAATGTAAGATGTTTTAGCTTTTCTTTTTTTAAAATATGGTATATAACATTAAAATCATTTTCATTTCTTGTTTGTTTTTGTTTTTTTTATGAGTACACACCTCTGTCCACGACAACGCTTTCTATGCCCTTAATCTGTCCTTAATTATACGAGTTTCTCTCGCTCACGCTCGGGTCGGTGTTGAGCACAGCAAGAGAAAAGACTTCAGAAATAAAAATTGCTATTGGCAATGTGATTTCATCCATCTGAAGCAGGAAGTAATTCAGACTTCAGACACGTCTCCCAACGCCGATGTTTAAATGCATTTATCTCAATTGTTTGTTCGCCTGACAGCTTTTTGTGCCGCGTTCTGGCTCGCTTTCAGCGATGATATGATGCAAAGCTCACGCAATGTTGATGGGTAATACATAAAACCCGCCATGTTCGGTGTGTATCACTGCACCGCCGCCGCCACCGCCGCCGCCGCTCGGAGGCATAACGGAGATGTTTATTGCACATCACTACACATCAGCCGGCACTTTAGTCCTAATATTTACCTTTTTATCCATGTGTGGAAGAATAAAAAGCTGCAATCTGACTTTTTTTTTTTTTTTTTTTACACTTGAGCAAATCAGCATTTATTTCATTGCAGCATGAAGTGAAACACAAGACAGGACAGTTATTCAACACCTGTAGCCTCATCGCTAAAGCTAACTGGGCTCTTCACTGCTAGAACCTCATTGACTGGTGAGGTGCGCTGCTGACATCTGATTGGTCACTGGGTTGGTGTAGAACAATGATACAATCAAAATATAATAAGGAATAAAACACATTGATTTGTTTATTAATTGTTTAAACAATTTAAGCTATATTATCTGTACACTGCAAATAAACTTTGGTGAAATTATGGGAAGAATAAATTCTTTGTTGTGAACAGTTAAGAGAAGGAAAATAAATTTTAAAAAGCCTCTCCCAGGAGACCATGGAGAGAGTGACAATCCATCACTGGACCCCCACACACACACACAAAGGGCAATGCCAGACAACCTAATCTGCATGGAGCACCGGAGGAAACCCATAAAGCACGGGGAGGACATGCAAACTACATGCACACAGACCCGAAGTGGGAATTGAACCGTGAACCTGGAGGTGCGATGCGACAGTGCTAACCACTACGTAGAATATATAAAGTAAAGTAGAGTATATAGAATATACTTCCTACACATGTGTCATTCACATTTTCCCCAGATGTTTGATGTGGAAATTACCTTAAGAGTTTGACCTGCTCTAATGTATACAGTACATTGTGTGTTCCTGCCCCGTACTTGGCTGATTATATAACTCAGGAGGGCGTACTGTATAAATAGTATATCCAGGTTTGCTTGTTTGTTTGTTTATGGTTTTATTCACATTAGATGATCAGCACAATAGACCCTTATGGCTTTCCATATGTTTAACAAACCTGAACGCTCAGAGTTGAAGCTTCAGTGCACTTTACTCACAAGATCTGTTCAGTTTTTTTTTTGTTTGTTTGTTTGTTTGTTTGTTTTTCAGACGACTTTCAATTGACAGCCTCAGAGTATCAGTCGTGTCATTAATATTAAACTGTGCACAATATGCTAAAAGCCGTGCGCATGAAAATGTTTTCCCGAAGTGATCTTTATATTATAATCACCCTGTTTATAAGTCTTTAGTCTGTAAGCGGATCTGAGAGCGGGATCTCAGCGTCAGGGAGTGACTGGAGACGGGTAAAATATCCCACCGTGTCATATCCAATATGAGATCAGTGTGATGGTCCTGAGGAGTAATTGTACTTTTGAAGGCTTGGCTTTGAAGGCTTGGTTTCTTCGCTGCGGCGTGCGACTGGACTGCAGCCGGCATCCTTCAACACTCGAGCTGAAGCCTATTAGCTCTGAGCACTGGTGCATTTTAGGAGAGAAAACGATCATTTTTTCCCCCCACAGGAGCTCTTTCTAACAGAACATTACTTTTTTCCCTCCAAATAAACAATCTTCTAGTGTTTTCTGTCAACAGCTTACATGTTCATCTAACACTTGATGAGCTGTTTCCTGCCACAAAAAACAACCCTCTAGAAAATTTAATCCTTCTCCGAATCCAGTGCTGAGTGATTGATACCAACCTGAAGCATTTTTTATTTATTTATTTTGAACGGATGACCTCCAATGGTTTTGATTCCTCTTGTATCTAAGACTCGTGGCATACTTTGATGATTTTATGGCACTCAGTACTACGGTCAGGTAAATACAATGTGCCTTGTCCATCAGTAGCAAATTTTGGTACCTAAGGAGTAAATCTCATCAGCATCACTGAGGAAATTAATATACATCATGTTTACTAAAATGCCCGGTGATGATTTCATGTCTGTGTTGAATTTACTGAGTCTTGACTATAAAAGGAGACTCTCGCGTAAGTTACAGGATTGTCCCACATAGTGAGAACAGCTTCCTGACGCTGGTAATTCATGTACAACATCTCAGAAATCAAGAGAGAGAGAGAGAGACAGAGAGAGAGATGCACATTGATTTGTCCCTCTTTGTGATAAGTGAACCTACTGTATCACTTTTTGTAGTGGGCAGGGCTTTACTCTCTCTCTCTCTCTCTCTCTCTCTCTCTCTCTCTCTTTCTTCACCAGTCCAGTTTAGTGTCCTGCAGTGCAATGACAAAGACATAAAAAATCAAAATAAGCACTTCACCCCAAAGTACAGTAAAGTGTCCTCCTGTCTAATAACAGTAGAAATATTGTCAGTTTGCACCAGTGATTTTTCTGTTGTCCATGCTGGGTATAATTATTGTAAAATACACTGCCTGGTCAAAATAACAAAAAGTCCCCTTTTCAGAAGTGTCAAATTATTAGCTGCAACAAGCAAAGAAAACAGCTACAGAGATTTGAACCTGGAAGGATAGAGCTGAACCAGGAAAAAAAAAAAAAAAAAAAACATGAATGGAGATCATGTACAGTGGAACCTTGGATTGCGAGTAACATGGTTTACGAGTGTTCTGCAGGACGAGCAAAGATTTAAAATAAATGTTGATTAAAAATAACAAGCAAGTGTTGGTTTACGATTGCCAAGTATCATTTATCACACATGGGCCTCTTATTTTGACACCGAGCGTCACTCTTGCACTGCGGAATTGTGGGTAATCATCTCCCCTGCTCCCCTGGGTCTTAGTGCTTGTCACTTACTGGTATAATCAACATCTCCGTCTCTATTTCAGCATCTCCTATGTGTGTGGGCGCGTAATTTGACACCGACACACACACACACACACACACACACACACGGACACACACTCTTTTCACCCCCCTCCTCGGCTTCTCCGCTCTGTCGCAATTCTTTTCAAAGGTAAGGTGCTGGTTCTTTTGTGTTTTTTTTTTTTTTTTTTACTTTACAGCAATGATTCCTTTAGTATGCGCTCATGCCAGTGTCATTAGAGAGATTTCTTTTTTTTCCCTGTTAAAACAGTGCTTCCATTGTGTGTGTGTGTTTGTTGTGAAATTTTGAAAGTGATTCCGTTAGTATGTGCTCACGCCAGTGTCAGAGAGATTTCTTTTTTTTCCGTTAAAACGGTGCTTCCATTGTATGTGTGTGTTTGTTGTGAAACTTAGAAGGTGGGGAGAGGGAGGAGGAGTGTTACTGTGTAAAACGAGGTGAGGGAAGGGGCTAATTCCACACACACACAGACGCGCGTGGAACGAATAATTTGAGTTTTCATTATTTCTTATGGGAATACCTGATTTGATTCACGAGTATTTTGGAATAAAAGCCCACTTTCGGAACAAATTATGCTCGTAATCCAAGGTTCCACTGTATATGCTTGGTGAAGTTTCATGGTAAATGTATCAACTGCAAAAAATTTAAGACATAAAAAAATTAAGTTTGTTTCCACACACACGCACACACGCACACACACACACACACACAGTGTGATGAGAACTCACAGAATTGGAACTAAACAGCTGGGTGTCAATAAGAAAACCACTTGTTAGTGAGACTCATCAGAAAAAAGTCTTCAGTTTGTTAGTGATCATAAAGTTTGGACTTTGGAGCGATTGGAAAAAGGTCATGTGACCTGATGAGTCCAGACTGAGTCTATTCCAGAGTGATGGGCGTGTCAGGGTGAGAAGGGAAGTGCATGAAGCGATGCTCCCATCATGCATAGTGTCCACTGTACAAGCCTCTGGAGACAGTGTTATGATCTGGGGTCGCTTCAGTCGCTCAGGTCGAGACTCAGCAACGTTATGTGGAGATAAAATGAAGTCACATGACCACCTGAATGTACTGAATCACCAGCACATCACATCTATGGAGGGTTTCTCTGGACTCTGTTCGTAAAAGAGTGGTTCTAGGAGCATGAGGAATCATTTTCACACATGAACTGGACAGCATGCTGCGTGATGTATTCAAAGCTAAAGGTGACTGAATTAAATCTTAGAATGAGTGAGAGACCTTTTTATTTGTTTGTTTGGCCAGGGAGTGTACATGATAAAGTGAGTTTAACATTATCATTCATTCATTCATTCATTCATTGGCTAGTCCTTGACTGTTCCTCTGCACTGAGGCGCTGTGTGATGATCAGATCAAAGTTCTATAGTTCTAATAAAATATCAAAATGAGCCAATAGTAAAATGGAATAGAATAGAATAAAAGATTTGTTACTTTTTCTGAATATATCTAAGGTATTTTATTAGCTTCACTAAATGAAGTATAATACTTACATATAACATAAAGACAACATAAGGAGACCCCTTACGCTTTTATTTCTCGATCACAGGGAAGGTTCCTCAGGTATTTCACAGCGGAAAAGCAAAGTGTCAGGGAGCACCAGAGCTGAGGAGTACTTTACTTCAGTGTTGAGCACAAACTGCCATTCCATGTGTGTAAGCACTCGCACACCTACTTAGCATAATGTTTTCTGATTTCTGATGGTCAGGAGGCAGGGTACTGGTGTCCAATGGGATCTCCCTGAAATGAGTTTTTGCAGAGTGGAACGTCTGACATAGTGTAGATGTAAAAATGTCTAAGCAATCAAACGTATTGCTCGTATTTTATTTGCCTTCATGCCAATATAGCATACAGCATACAGAAAGGACATCGCTGTCAAGAACGGCAACCTCGGACGGAGTTTGACATTTGCGCTGGAGGGGCAAACATTTTATATCTGACTTTGATACACAGTCCAGCTACTGCATGGCTTGTTATGCGAGTACATACAGAAGCAGAAGATAATAGTGACAAGCTCGGCATAAAGTCAGACATCACCATGTATCAAAGAGGTTTCTGATCGCTCTGTACTGCAGCACACACAGGCTGATGCAGGGGATCTGTCTTTTACACGCGTTCACACAACTGAAGCGCTCTGGCACTACTTATCTCATACTTTAAGATATTATTTGAAAAGTATTTGTCCAAATCTGTTAGGTATCAGGTGTTTCAGTCAATCAGGTTCCTTATCCCCAATGAAGGACAATCTTAATGCTTCAGCATACCAAGACATCTTGGACAATGCTATCCTTCCAACTTTGTGGCCACAGTTTGTTGAAGGCCCTTTTCTATTCCAACATGACTCCGCCCCAGTGCACAAAGCGAGGACTATAAAGACAAGGTTTGATGAGTTTGGTGCGGAAGAACTCGAGCAGCCCAAATACAGAGCCCTGACCTCAACCACCTTTGGGATAAACTGGAACAGAGATTGTGAGTCAGACCTTCTCGTCCAACATCAGTGTCTGACCTCATAAGAATGAATGGATACGAATTCCCACAGAAACACTTCAAAATCTTGTAGACGACCTTCCAAGAAGAGTGGAAGCTATTGCAAAAGCAGCGACTCCGTATTAAAGTATGTGTATGTATTTGGATACAATGTTACTGCAGGTTTGGCCAAATACAGTGGAACCACGGATTGCGAGTAACTCGGTTTACGGGTGTTCCGCAAGACGAGCAAAGATTTTTAATAAATTTTGACTTGAAAAACGAGCATGTCTTGGTTTACAAGTGCCAAGTTTTTTGACACCGACACACACACACCAACACATACACTCTCTCGCCTTTACACCCCTCCTCCCCGGCTTCAGACAGACACACACACTCTGCTCTACACAGAAACTCTGCTCTGTCGCGATTCTTTTCAAAGGTAAAGTGCTGGTTCATTTTTTTTTTTTTTTTTACTTTACAGCAGTGATTCCGTTAGTCTGTGCTCACGCGAGTTTCATTAGAGAGATTTATTTTTTTCCTGTTAAAACAATGTTTCCGTTGTGTGTGTGTTTGTTGTGAAACTTAAAAAGCGAGGTGGGGGGAGGGAGGAGGAGTTTTACTGTGTAAGATGAGGCGAGCAAAGGGGCTAATTCCACACACACACACACACACACACACACACACACACAAATACCGTTTGTGCGCGCAGGCGCCTTGTAACACTTATCTGTTTTTTAAAGGTAAAGTGCAGGTTAATTTGTTTTATTTTTATTTTATATATTGTATTAATTATTTTTCTGTATTTATTTTTTTGGGCTGTGGAACGAATTATTTGAGTTTTCATTATTGCCTATGGGCAAATTTGATTTGGTTTACGAATGTTTTGGAATACGAGCCCGCTTCCTGAATGAATTATGCTCGTAATCCAAGGTTCCACTGTACTTTTGTCCATATAGTGTATATATTGCATAAGCAATGCCTTCCCTAGATGTAAACCACTTCTTTGCATCTTGTGGTTTTGTAAGGAATTTATTTGTGGACAATCAGGTCATGTGACATGTGACTCATGTGACTCCCAATGTGCCACTCATATGACCTCAGTGCATAAAATTAATAATCAAATGATAATCAAATTCAAGAAAATGCGTTTCTTACAATCATTTTGTTTTATGGCATTACCTTTTTCAGTTCAACTACAACTACAAACATTTTCTCAATGTGTACATGGTTGGTTAATAAATTTAACATCACTTTCACAGGTGTGCTGCTGACTTAAGCTGGATTCCTCATGTAACCTTAGATATTGTCTGAGTGTAGATTTAACATACAGCTTCTGTAGATATAGCTAGCTAAATAAAATAAAAACCCAGTGAATTATCCAGGAGGTACAGTAGCTGCCTGGTGATACGAAGGCTCCTCAATTCTGTGTTGGCATTTACAGTATACTGCAATGGGAAATCACATTTTAATTGTGTGAAATGTTCCATGTAGAAATACGGCATTAAACTTGCTTGTTGGATGTAGAAGCACAATATGAATGAATTACTTGTCTTTTTGGTTCTGCAGGATTTCCATCACCATACATTTTAATCTATTGCTATTAACAGATAACTTGAATGTTACAGATAATCTTGAATGATACCGAACTGTATTTCTGCTAAAGCCATTGCGAATAATTGTTTTTTGTTGTTGTTGTTTTTTTTACAGTTACAGTACAATATATCAGGAATAAACAGTCATTTCTGCACCTTAATCTCTCTTTTTTCTCTTCTAAAGTTTAAAAGTTTAAACTTTAACTTTAAGAAAAGTGAAAGGCTTCATTTTATCAAGAAACCACAAAACAGTGTGAATGTTTCTGCTTTCCCCTGACTATCCCTGTTCTAAGTGCTGGTACTGGAGACTCCTTCCACAAATTAATAAAAAAAAAAGTAATAAATAAACACAAACAAAAAAAACAAACATTTCTCAAGGAGCATCCATCATGTGAATGAGCTGTCGCCATAGAAACCGTCTTTCTTCCTGTCAGAGCTGCTGCTTTGGGTGGAAAATAATTCAACACTCTGAAAGCAATCAGAATCCAGACTCACACTGAGAAAGAGGATGCAAAGTTTTAATCTCTTTTTCCGGCTGCGTCTTCTTGATAAAATAGTTTTAAAAATGATTAGCAAGATAATTATGCAAAATTTTTTGCTAAGCAACAAGATTTGAATAGTGACTGAACTTGAATAGCGACGTTTTATCATCTAGAAAACTTATAAACACAGAAAAAATAAAAAATAAAACCTATACACTCATAAAATCCACAAAGGACAGATCTGTTGCTCAACGAAAAATGTTCACCTACTAAGTGAAAAGGTCATGATGCTAAACTTCTCACCATCAACTTTGTTTTTTACCACCTGAAGCTAATTTTCTAACCGAACCCTAAATCTTGAATCTTGAATGTATCTGGCACGCGGCGTGTCGCTGATCGCCTCAGCTGCGGGGATATCATCCTGCTTCCACCTGAGCATCTGCTCCATTTCTTTCCTCCCTGGATAATCCATGTTACTCATGTTTGTTTATTTCCACGCAGCACCTTCAGGTAAAGCGCTTCGGTTTTTAATTGGAGTGCGAACATCATTTCATTAAACTTCCTACATGAGACGCCTCATAGCTTAATCAGTGTCTGTAATCCTGCAGCTTTGACGGGAGAACTCAATCAGTACCAGTCAAAAGTTTGTACACACCTTCTAATTCAATGTTTTATCTTGAGTGATTTATTTTCTACATTCCAGAACAATGCTGGATTTTTTTTTTATTATTTTTTTTTTTTAAGTAAGAAATAACACGTATGGCATTCGGTAATTAAGTAACAACAGCAACACTCAGTTTAAGACACGAAGCTCAGCTGATCTGCATTAGTTCCTGCAAGGACAGCATTGTGTCAAGTACTTTTGCAAAATAGAGAAAAAAACTATGTAAAACAATGCTGAAGGTGTTTATGAAAAATACATATTAATCTCCTTTCAACAGTTGAAATTGAGATGTGTCTGCTATTTCTACATAATATATATATATATATATATATATATATATATATAGTATATGTATATTTACTCCCTCCTCCCAGTGTATGGCATTTCAATCAAGCACATGGAGTCGTTTGCAGTGGTGTGCATGAGAGGTTCTGCTTGTTAATTGTATCTGTGTCTGGCTCTTCGACATCTTCTCTCAGGTTTAATTAGTTTAAAGTACACTTTTCAATCACATTTTTTTCAGCCTCACCGTTTTCTGATTAAAGTCTTTCTGCTTAATTAACAAGCTGTGCTGGTGTGTGTGTGTGTGTGTGTGTGTGGCGTGTGAAAGTGTTTGGACAGACTTTTGCACATTTCTCTCCTCCTGTCTCCATTCCATCTTCTCCCCTTGAGAGCGCCGAACTAATCAACTCACCAGGGGCCTTTTGTTAACCTTTCCAAACGAACAAAAGCAAAACCCTGTCACGGTTTGGACAAGCAAACACGACGTGGCTGATTTGCATCAAAATATTGTAATCCGCAAAGGACTTTGTTTAAAATAAATAAATAAATAAATAAATAAATAAATGAATATAAACCATGGTGCTGTGAGAGCTTCTGCAGTAAGTGCGCCACTTAAACTTCACCTAGAAAAAAAATAAATATATATATATATATATATATATATATATATATATATATCCGTCTAGCGTGGCTTCCTCTTCACGGCCAGATTCGTTCGGCTCAGTCAACTGCTTTGTTCCATTAAACTGTGAAACAAACAAAAGAAGGAGTTATCATGGTCTTGTTTTCACTTCACTTGACACAAAGCGCTCAGTCCTCCTCTACAGAAACAGCTCTTCTTTAGATAAACGTAACTACACTACGGACCCAAAGCAGATTTAATTATATTGAAACTTTTTATTTGCCAAGTAAAAAAACAAACCAATTCGCAGTAGCAGTAAAATTTTCAACAACAGTATGAGGAGATGGGATGGAGATACAGTACAGTATGGTAAGGAATATGCAGAAATATTAATTTTGCTTAACTACACTGATTTTTCATTAAAGTACAACACGTTTATCCACTTTTATACACACTAGTTCTCACTTGTTATAGCAGCTGTATACAGTTAATCTGTCCTCAGTCTTTCCTTTCATCCTAATTAGACTAAACAAGCTGTAAATTCAGCACCACTGTGGTGCACAAGCTGCCATAACAAGAACCATATCACTAATAGTGCTAATAATAAGAAGAATAACAATAATAGTGATAGTAAAATACTTAATTACATTTCCAGCATTCGGTGCTTGGACCCCTAAATCACCTTTAAATCATTCTTCAGTCTATACATCTCACCCGGTTTGCTGTATATCTGCTGTCTTTTCCTCTCCTAATGCCACTGAACTCTTACAAAGTTTCCTGAACATCTCCTGACCTCGTGTCCATCTTCATAACGCTCAGGTGGATCTGAGTTACACTCATCGGCATTAGACTGCTCATGAAATATAAATGAGGCTATCAAAGCACAGAGCAGTGCCTCACCAGGGCCTCTACGCCTCGCGTTGATGCAGCGCATTAAACAGTAAAGACTTTGCTGAGCTCTAAAACACACGCCGATGCTCTAATGGGCTGCATATTTGATAATAAGCCCCATTTTCTTTATTTTACAAGCCTGATTACGCCTAATCCTGGACGAGAGAAAAAAAATGAACTCGTCATCAATAAAGCAGGATGCTCTCCTGGTCATCTTAGCAGCACAGTAATTCTGCTGCATTATTGCAACATATTATGATCTTTGTGGAATATCTGGCCATATTAAATAAATAAATACATACAAACACAAATAAATAGAGGCCTGAAACGCATAAATCTCGCCCCCGCATTTACGTCCTAAACACAGCAGAAACTTCGAGGCGCCAATAAAAGCCAGGTCGTGCTTGGTTATTTATTTATTTATCATTGTATTTATTGAGAGAAGACATCGGGGTGGCACTAAGTGAACCCGATTTCCGCGAACACAAAATCCTGAAATGGTTTGCGGTTGATCATGTGATGTTTCGCCCGTCATTAAGAGAAGCCGAGCTCTTGATCAGTACTAAGTGCTGCGCTGAAGAGCTTCTGGTCAGAGTATTGATTTTCAACACACTGCACTTGTAAAGTGCTTTGGCTTTATATGGAATTCTGACAGGAAGTGCTTTCATATTTCTCCACCTGTAAGTTCGGCGAGGTTTAAAGTTTCTCCTGTTCGCCTCTCTGAAAGAACCCTGTAGGATTTTGTGCAGAGAACTGCAAGGAACCAAAAAAAATTTTTTTTTTTTTTTTTTTTTTTTTTTTGAAAACTGGACCTTTGGAGTTGAGGGCATGTTTATACAGTTCATTCCTTGAGGTTTAAAACTTACAATAAATCTGATCCAAGAAAAGTTATTTATTTTCTGCCTGTGGGAGGGCTTTCTGCCTATAAAAAGTTTTATTTTACTTATTTGCTGTCATCATTGTAAAAATGCATTTGAACTTAAAGATGCTAACAACCCTTAATTATCCTACTGTATATACTTATAGACTTTTAATTATATTTTGGACCCATGATGTAGCTATAAAGAACCATTTTCATTTTTTAAAGAATGGACCAGGAGAGTTTAGCTAAATGTTAAACTCCTGACACGTTCTAGAAATTAGGAAGAACCTTATTAATAATTTAGGATTAGTTTCACACACACACACACACACACACATGGCTACTGTAGGTCATAAATAGGTAATATTTTTTTTGGTAAATTGATTAAATAGTTTATTCTGCTATTTCTTAATGGTTCTTCTGGTGTTCATCTGGAGCTAGCTTTTAAAGGTCCCATGTAGAATGATAAAACAAAGTGTTTTCCTTTTAGGAAGGGGTCCAAGGACTTGATGAATCATACTGTGAGCACTTAAAGGACCTTTCCAGAAACATTTAGTAAGAGTGTAACAAGGCAGATTAGCCAAACGTTAAGCAAGGTATTAAAGAGAATAATATTGGGCGAGCAGTTGGAGGTTGTACCTCAACTTACTGTAGGTAAAAAACAAACAAACAAAGAAACAAACAAATAAATAAATAAATCAAAATCTTCAAAGGTTCTTGAAGAAAGTGATTTCAGTTGTCCATCTAGGGTCGAATCCTAAAAATCCTGTTTTCCTATCAGAATGGTTTCCCAGTGGAGCCGTTCAAAGAGGCCTTTCATTATCCAATAAACCCCATTGAACACTTTTTCTCCAAGAAGCCACATTTGCTCTGCTTTTAGGATGAGGCATAATAATCTACCCGGACACTCTCATTTAAAAAAAAAAAAAAAAAAGATGAAGAAGAAGAAGCCATGCTCTTACCTGAGTGACATTCCTTATCCAACCATCGGTTCACGTTCCACACTGACCATCAACGTCCGTCTCAATTTGGAGCCGTCTGTTTGATTTTCCTCCTGACCACATTAATTACCATCATCCGCATATCAAACTTATCCTGATTGGGATGATTACGTGTGACTCGGTCACGGCCTCGCAGCCCCAATACATTTTGATCAACTCCAATTATCATCCATTGGAACGTGACCTGGAGAACTATCGCAGAGTGAACGTCAATCACGCAGCAAAAGAGCGAGAGAAGGAAAAAAAAAAAAAAGAAACACATTATGAATGAAAATCCGGCTCTGTGTTAGTCAGCAGCTATTTTTTGCCCCCCAATCAATTTTAAATGTTCCACCAGAGGAAACCCGAGAGAAAAAAATAGGAAGGGAATCTGCTTTTTTTAGAAGCACAGAGACAGAAGGATACAGCATAGACAAGTTTTAGTCTGGAATGTGAATAAAGCAGCAGATGGTTCATGCAAGGCTCTTCAGCATCTTGGCAATCAGAGCAGCACAAGTGGAGGACGCGACTGGGGGTTTAACTGTGGTATGTTTTATTCCCCGTTCCGTCTGGATGCAGAAATTACAACATGAATCTGTTTTCTTTGCGAGTGTGCTGCAGGCCAGACTTGGAATGATTTAGAGAACAAACAGAGAACCATTTCATTTTCAAAAAAAAAAAAAAAAAAAAAATGAAGATTAGACATGGAGCTGTGGTGCTGCTGTGATTCTAAAAGGTCACTGTGTTTTTTTCTTTGGGTTCCACTAAAATATATTGAGGTTATTTACAGAAAGGCTCTTTAATAGGTTATTTTAAGACTTTGGATTTAGAGGTCAGAAATACAATATGTACCTAAACAATCTTAAAAAAAAAAAAAAAAAAAAAGGTGTGAGTTTAAATCTGAATCTCGGAGAGGTTTGTGCCTCTGGAAATGAAAGTTCCATTGAAGGATCTGGATAGAATGTTTAAACCAAATGATGCTATGAATGAATGTAATAAACCTTGAATAACCTTTAAAACCCCTTTCTAAGATGGGTGAGCTAAATGTTAAAGACCTGACAGGTTCTATAGAGGAAAACGTGTTTCTTCAAGAGGTTCATGCTAGACATCACACACCTGCACATTCATGCAGTTACACATATTTCAGTTTCATTTTTTGCTCATTGGACGTAAACACACTCATGCATATTTACACACTCCTCAGACATTTCTATTTAAATCTCATTTCATCTCCACACTAAAGGTTTTCTATATTTTTCTCTATTATTTTCTATTATTTCCTCCCCTTAGGAGTCTGAGGGTGTTTTGGGGCCCTGAAGAAGTTCTGACATGCCCTGACATTTGTATATTTTTCAGTTCCTTATAAACATATAAATGTCTAAAGGCTAACTACACTGTATTCAGGACAAACTGGGCTACAGTACTATGGGAGCAGTATATATGTGCACGTCTGTATTTTGGAGAAAATAACAGTTATGAATGATTATCGAAAACAACAGCAACAAAAAATATCACTGAAATAAGTTCACAAAACACATTCATAACATTTGTTTACAAGACTTTTGTTACCTGGATCTTGTATGTTTGTTGTGATTTTGTTACCTGGATCAGTATTCACAAAGTTTCAGTTCATTTTAACGACGTGTTCATTTTTTATTTATTTATTTTTTCCGCAGAGACTGAGACGGCTGAAAGCGCACCCTGTTTATTTTCTTTATTTTACAAAAGCACAACGTCCTGTGGATATTGTGAGTGTTCATCAATAAAACTAGACCCTTTACAGATTCAAATGATGTAATACACTTATGTGTAGGATCAGAAATGACAGAGCATTTTAAACTCTTTTCACGGTTACCAGACAAAAATGCAAGTGGACCCGCCGGCGGCTCCGTCGACTCCTGATATCATTAATAAGGTTGCGGACGGTCGTTTAAGCATTTCACTGCATATGGTACTGTGTGTGACTGTGCATGTGACAAATAGAATTTTAATAGAATTTAATAGAGTTTTATTTTAATGTGATTTTAAGGGGTTAATGCTAGATTGAAATTTGTTTGCTACCATTTTCTTTGCTTGGCAATTTCAATAGAAAGAAAACAACACTTAAAAAAAAAAAAAAAATCAACCTCCTTAAAAAAGGAGGGAAATTTATTTCTAGTTTATAAAAAACGGGTTTTGACCAGTTCTTTCCTGTTCAAAGGTTCTCAGTAGAACTTGCATGGTAATCCCTAGACATTGTACACAACTTCTTCTCAACAGAGGTGGGGGTTTTATGCACTTTTCAAGCTGCACTTTCATCCATCTCCAGGAAGATCAAGACCCCTTCACAGGTCCACCAGGAAAGCCACGTCTAAGGACTCACGCTACTTTCTCTCTGGTTATTACATCTTGACGATTCTCCCCAATCTTTCCCTTCTCCTGGTTTTCTTAACAGCTCTAACAACTCCGCCTCCTACTGTCACCCTCACCATTGTTCACCTAACGAGCAGGGGAGTGTGAAATCCTACCCAACGTCCCTCAGACTGAAGAATCTCGACTTAACAAAAAACATATCCAGTTAACATGATGCAACCTCCAGATATGTTTGAAGACTTTTATGTCGGTACTGTTACATGTTCGCATCATGGCTTCTGTTTTATGGGTGTTGTACTTATCAACTTCATGGAGTTCATCCTGTAGTTCCCAGTTCCTAACATACAGTAGAGTCCTGGTTCAATCCCCAGTGCTGAGTTTTACCTTTATGCTCATGTCCAATAAATGTACAGTACGTACAGTATCCACACGTGTCATGCCTCATCCTTTGAATGTATACTGAATAACACTATACAGTAAGTTTAAAGTATAAACCGTTTAAAATGTAAATGCCAAAAATATCTGAAGAATCTATGCAGGTTTAAACAAAATAATAATAAGAGCGCTTGGCTTCTTAAGGCGGAAAACCCTTTCATTAAGCATTCCTTAAATAAGTTCAGTAATCAACAAAATTGTAAGACTTTTACAATTTTTTTTTTTTTTTAGGTAACTGTACTGTAATATAGTCAGAGTTTGGATGTATATCTATATGAAGGCATCTCCGGTGTATAGAAGCATAAAGTTAAAGACATGATTAGTGAAATCTTCAATAAATGGATACACATATTATTTGCGCTATTATGCAGTACATGCAATTCTATGTGCACCTTTCTTTTGACTGAGGTTTTGAAGTTTCTTCGAGGTCATTACACAAAGGAAACATGAACAGAAATACTTTACATGAACTGAAAAACATTCCTTTAGACATGTTTTGCAAATCTTCCGTGCTAGTTTGAGCTCCTGCGCATTTAGTAATCAGCCATTAATGTATCTTCTGATTCTTATTTTTTTTGCGCCTCTATTAGAAAATAAAGCATCGTCTTTGCGTCATTCCAGGTTTTTTTTTTTTGTTGTTTTTTTTGCTCTTGTAATTTTAAAAAGCAATACATTTCTGGATTTGCATCGAACTGAATCACAATAGACAATTCCACAAATAAATAAATAAATAAATAAATAAACAGAAAGACAAAATAAACGGCCTCTGGTGTTCCGCATCGCCACGTACGACTTTATTACAAAAGATCAACACGATCATAAGCTTCAGGCTGCATAAAGATTTACAACACTGTGGAGACATGACACACAGTGTAAAGCTAAAACGCTTTGTCTGATCTCTATCATACAGAGTGAATTACTTGTGAGTTTCCTTTTTCTTAATTCACTCAGGCTTAGATAAGAAGCTGTCCAACTTGACTAAAGATTGCAAACAGAGAACAGGGAACTAAGTATAGCTATATGGAAAGTGCTGAGATTAATATGACACTGGGTCAGAGTGTGAGTTTATCATACAGTTATCAAACTAGGATGCTGCTGTCTGGTATCTGTCTGATACCGTGCTCATCTCTCGTGCTCGTAAAACATCCTCTGAAGCCGGCATGTGATGCTACGTGACCTAAGCTGGGTGCAAAGTCATGCAAGAGCCCAGTGGATACAAAATCACTGTGCTTGGGATGCATGAATCCAATAAAAGGGACCTTATAACGCATCTTAAACATCAACATTAGCAGACTGCTAGCAGCAACCGCGAGCTAGCTGAAAAAAAGAGTGTCTACGGATGGAAAAAAAAAAGGAGGCTGTACTTATTGTCTGCTCCAGTGTTCACGAAAATTGGATCTGTCACTGACAGTGACATAATAAAAAAAAAAAAGAATAAAATAATAATAATAATAATAATAATAATAATAATAATAATTAACTTGGCATAAATCTGTACACTAGAATTTAACAGAGAGAGTCTTGTGATGAAATTTCTGGTGAATGAAAACGTAAAAGTGATTGACATTTACAGAGGACTTCAATCACAGTTACGGTGATGAGACTCACATTCGAACAGTGCAGAAGTTTGAAAGGAGGCCGAACGTCCGTGAATGACGATCCCGTTTTAAGACCAGGTCTTTTCATGAGCATTGAATTGGATCCTATTAAGACTTTAACCACATGCATGTTAGTCAAAATGTGTCCTGTGAACTGAATTGAAATTTAATTGCTGTATACCGTTTAATATGCAAATTAGCTCATAACACAGACAACAGACTTCCCATGTTGTTTGTTTCCAGTCATTCTAGGACGTGTTTGTATTAAATAGCATCAATCAAGATTTGCTTATGACATACAGTAGTATAGTAGACGGCGGTTGAGCGGGGAGTTTTGGTTATGACTTTGGTTATGAATTCAGCAATGACTAGTTTTACATTTTCAGTCCTGAAGAACTGGATTATGGTGTGTCTTTGTATTGGGAGGCTTCGCTTATAATGAAAGCAGGCTCGTTGTGGCATTTATGTATTGGAATGTGTTAGAAAAGGGTTCAGGAATGACAGTCTGAGGGACTGCAGTTAAGATGTTTTGTCTTCGACAGTGTTTCAGTAACAGCATTCAGTGATGACATATTGTATTGAGCAGTACTGTATTTCAGCAAAGGCCGTTTTAGGAGGCGTTTCAGTTATGACTGTCTTAGACAGTGTTACAATATGACATTGTTTTGTGGCTTGGTGTTACAGGAATCACGTTGTTTTGGGTTTCAGGGGTTTCAGTTCTAACATACTATCTAATACTATCTTAGACAGTTTTACAGTAATTACATCATTTGAGGATGCATTTGAGTTATTACATATTCTTATTGTTACAGTAAAGACATCGTTTTGGAAGAGGTTTCGGTTATGACATATTGTCTTAGACTGTGTTAAAGTAATAACCTTTTTTTTTTTTTAAGAAAAAAATTTGGTTATGAAGTTTTCAGACAAATTTCAACAATGACTGTATTACTGTAGGAGGGGTTGCAGTTATGACTTATTATCTTAGAAAGTGTTTCTTTGAAGACATTGTGTGAGGATGGGGTTGAGTATGACATACTGTCCTAGAAAGTGCTTTAATTATATTACTGTTATGATCTACTCTGTAGGGAGTTATGGTTATGGTGTAGGTACAATACATAGGGTTTTGGTTATGAAATTATATTATTCTGGGTTTTGGTGTTAATACTGATAATACATGTTTTTTCAGTTATGACATTTTATTAGAAGCCATCCCCCTTTTGTTCTCTATACATTAAACGGTCCATATTAATTGCTAAAAAAAATAAAAAATAAATAAATAAATCGCACACACACTTTGAGTTTCTTTAAATCCTAAACAATGATCCATCTGAGGTCACACAGAATTTCTCATGAACAAATGTGACTTCATGTAATTTTTTCTTTTTTTTGTATAGCCGGCGAATTCTGTATTATTCAAACGATTAAACTATTTAATGCGATATTTATTCGAATTTTTATATATTAAACATTAAGCACTACCAGTACAAAAAACAGAGGAGGCTTACGTTCATTAAAGGAGAGCAACATGAAACATTATTTTATGTAGTTCTGAAACATTATTCAGGGCAACAGGGGCATTTAAAGTGACACCAGGGACTGAGACTTTAATTTGAATTGTGTAGGTGGAGAGAGAGAGAGAGAGAGAGAGAGAAAGAGATGAGAAAGACTAAATTAAAATGAACAATGTCGAATAAGCAGGATAAGCAGAAGTGTTTTTCCCCCCAGCCATGAGAGATGAAAGTGGTGCAGATCAAAGGTTAAGAGGTCAAAGGTCAACTACATACTCAATAATGAAGAATAATGAATGCTTCAGTCTCTGCTGGACTTATTTCTATTACCACAGAAAAATAAAATCACTCACATGACAATGGAGAAGTGTTCTCTTATCTAATCCACTTCACGCGATGCATGATGGCAGAGCATAAAATTAGAAGATGAAGGGTTATAATATCTTTATGACTGCTACAGTGCATTACATGTGAAAAGAGATTAAAACATCAATTATGTACTCAGGCATAATACAATTATAATTACAGTATGTTCCCACGTCCTCTGTGTGTGTCATTGTTGGTGGTGGGACGTCGGGGGGTGTGACTGTCAGTTCCCTCCTTCCCTCACTGACCACACCCATTTCATTTAAGCCACTCCCATTTCCATTATAGATCATACCCACTTCATTTATAGACCACACCCACTTTATTTATAGACCACACTCACCCAATTTATAGACCACACCCACTCCATTTATAGACCACACCCACTTTAATTATAGACCACCCCCACTTTATTTATAAACCACACCCACTCCATTTATAGACCACCCCCACTTTATTCATAGACCACACCCACTCCATTTATAGACCACACCCACTTCGTTTATAGACCACATCATCATCACATCATCTCTTCTTCACTCTAAGACCACACCTCTGTCCCACCTCCTTCACTCCTAAACCATGCTTCTTCCAGCTCTATACAATGCCTTCTCCACCCCACATGTAATTCTAAACCATGACCCCCTCTCTCTTATATACTGTATATATAACTCAATATCAACTGTTCAAAGGAGATTATTGTGTATTTTGGATAAACGCCTTCAGTATTGTTTTACACTGTAGAGAGAAATAAACATCAGGAACGACCATGGAGTTAGAAGGGGTGTACAAACTTTTGACTGTTAGTGTGTATACCCTGTACTGTGGATCAGATATTCATTTGCGTGTTTGACTTTGAGAAAATGACATTTAAAAGTGCTGACATACAGTGTGACATAAGGAATGCTCGTCTTTCTGGACATGTGTGAAGACAAAACGTGACAATACGGATCATTAATCTGAGAACTGGACTTGTGAAAAGTTAATAAGTTGTCAACAAAATTAATAAGTCCGAGCGAGCCATCGTATGGTGCTTCTGTACGTTAGCTGCTCTGCTGGTCCGTTAGTGAGGGAGTAATGGTTCATTCTGTGCCACTGACCTCAGTTATCGATGCCCTTTTAATGAGCACAGATGCCATTTTCACTTCCCGCTTCATCTTGGTGTGTGAGTGGAACACGGCAATGCTACAGATACACAGTGTTACGATGCTGACTAGGACATACTTCATATGGGTTACGTAGATACCATAGACTAAAATGAACATAGATTTGGATTTAAAACAGAAATGTGTCCTGGCAGATACAGTACCACACACACGCTCCTCAGCGGTGTGTGTGTGTGTGTTTGTTTGTTCTGTCAATTATTGATAATTCCTATGACAGCTGCCACGCAGGTCAATATCATTTTAATCAGCAAACTTTCCAGGTCCTTTCACATAGTATTGGAAGAGCTTTCATAACACATTAATGACATGGCCGTGTTATAACGATGCAAAGCTCAACTAACATTCAATATTATACCCTGCCTGGCCAAAAAATACAATTAAATTGACAATTAAAAACAATTACAGTGGAACCTTGGATTGCGAGTAACGTGGTTTACGAGTGTTCCGCAAACCGAGCAAAGATTTTTAATACATTTTTAATCGGAAACCGAGCAAGTATTAGTTTACGAGCGCCGAGTATCATGTATCACGCATGCGACTCTTATTTTGACACCGAGCGTCACTCTCGCACCTTTTCATGCCAGTCTCAGCGAGATTTCTTTTTTCCCTGTTAAAACGGTGTTTCTGTTGTGTGTGTGTGTGTGTGTGTGTGTGTGTGTGTTTGTTGTGAAACTTAAAAAGCAAGGTGGGGAGATGGAGGAGGAGTGTTACTGTGTAAAACGAGGTGAGGGAAGGGGCTAATTCCACACACACACACACACACACACACGCGCGCGCACACACACACACACACACACACACACACACACACACACACACACACACACACGGCGCCTGCGCGCACCAACGGAAACACTTATCTGTCGGGAATTATTTGTACTTTTTTTTTAAAGGTAAAGTGCAGATTCATTTGTTTTATTTTCATTTTATAGATTGTATTAATTATTTTTATGTATTTATTTTTTGGGGCTGTGGAACGAATAATTTGAGTTTTCATTATTTCTTATGGGAAATGATGATTTGGTTTACGAGTGTTTTGGAACACGAGCCCACTTCCTGAAGAAATTATGCTCGTAATCCAACCACTGTATTTTGACAAGCATATGCTATGTCACAACAATTGATTTCCATTAAGAGTCAATTTCCCTCCATGATCTTTCTATTGATGATGAGAAAGTCAGGCTGCAGCATGAGGTCTTCTCGAGCTCATCCCAACGATTCTCACTGGGGTTAAGATCTGGACTCTGTGGTGGCTGCTCCATGTGTGAGGATGATTCCTCATGCTCCCTGGACCACTCTTTCACTATTCGAGCCTGATGAATCCTGGCATCGTCTTCTTGGAACACACCCGTGCCATCAGGGAAAAAAAACTCCGTAGATGTGACGACCTGGTGATTCAGATCATTCAACCCTATTTTAGCAGCATCAGCAATCTCCTTAGTTGTTTTCTTTGCTTGATGCCTGATAGTAATTTGACGCTTCTGAAACAGAGTAACGTCTTTGCCGTGACCACAGGGTGTGTCTTCTGACATGATTGTGTAAGAAATCAGAAGCTCTTCACCGCATCAGTTAGGGTTAACTCACTTGTTACTTTAGAACAACTGTACTTTTGTTTTTGGCCAGGCACTGTATATGACGTGTGTTTTTCATGAGGTCTTAACGCTGATTCTGTCCTTAGACACCACTGTTCTGTATAAGTTAGTGCACCCCCTGCACCAGCTCATGTTTGGCTCCGAAATCAGCCTTTGGAAAAGCAGCAAGACTGGAATTAAGAAGGTACAAGTTATTATTTGTTATTGGATTGCTGGGCTGTTCTCCATTTCTCTGTTACTCAACCAATACTGTGTCTGTCTTCCTGGAATAGAACCAGCCTCCTGCTGTATTCCCTGTGCTCTCTTCCCATATGCTGGTCTAATAAATATTTAATCATGAGTCTACTTCTGCATGATTGTAAATACATTACTTATATGTAATGCTGTTATTTTTCACATACTCCTTCTTCTCTCTCTCTCTCTCTCTCTCTCTCTCTCTCTCTCTCCCATTTTTCTGTCCTCTATCATTTGTAACTCTGCAAATGGAAAGCCTCGGTGTGTTTGTTTGTGACATTTGGAATGTGTTGCTCCTGGGCAATCGGCCACAAACACACCAGGTTTCATTTTTCTGAAAAGAATTCACTCCCATTACACCAAAGGTTAATATTTCTTTTCTTTAATCACATGTCGGTAACTAGTTAATTTACTGCACCGTGTATTCCTCCTGATATCTGCAAGCGTCATAAAAAACCGCAGAAGTAGTAAAACATGACTTTTACCTTTGCAGGGTATTCACTGCCTCCTGCACCAGAGTCTATATACAGTAAAACTACAGAGTTACACTACATGATCTGTTCATTTACATTTAATGTTGCTTGAAACATTTTCCTGTTTTCACTTACATTATAGCAGCTATCGACATTTCTTTCTTCTTCATCAGACTCTCTTTCGAACTGGGGTGCAGGATCGATCTCCTTGAAATGAGTCTTTTTGGCCTGACGTGTTGTACTTTTCCTCTCTGTACAAATTCACGTGTGTAAACATCGAATCATATGTGACATGTTTGTTTCTCGTCTTTAAGTAAGGAGGAAAAAGAAACCGTACTTGAAATTCTTATAACATATAAAAAAGATATTTTCTTTCCCTGCACTGCTGACATCTAAACTGACTCACTTTTGTATCTATTCAAGGAAAAAAAGTTTAATTAAAAAGTTGCATTTAGTCGAGGTGTATAATGTACGAGCGAGAGCTGAAAAGGCATCGCGATCTTCACGCTGTTGTCTTTGTTTCTTCAATGTCAGAAATAATAATGCCCTAAAACTTTTTTTTATTTTTTATTTCCCTTTAGACAAAACCAGCGTCAGTTGTACATTACTGAAATGAAATAAAAATGAAAATCCTCACATCTGTTATACCGCAGCTCTCGCCTTTCTGATTCTGCACAATGGCTCACTTTTCCACTGAAATGTACCTTTTCTTTTCTAGAAAGAAATGAGCTTTTAATCATTTAGCAGCTGCCCTTCGATCTTCTTTTACATTAACATTTAACAAGAGACGCATCGCTGTTCTGCGGGGAGAACTTCATGCCGTATTCCACTCCAAAATGACATTAATTTTCTATACTCTAGGATGCGCGTCTTTTTTTTCTCGGC
Organism: Clarias fuscus; assembly: GCA_030347435.1. Classification (NCBI taxonomy): domain Eukaryota; kingdom Metazoa; phylum Chordata; class Actinopteri; order Siluriformes; family Clariidae; genus Clarias; species Clarias fuscus. The sequence continues at coordinate 22,680,537 of CM059228.1, forward strand.
TCTTCATGCAGCATTAATGACGTTAGGATTGTATTTTGTTTTATAACCTCCATCCTGGTGCATCGACTCAATAAGAGACAGTAATCAGTAATCTGATGTGCTTGTAGGAGAGTGTGTGTGTGTCTATGTGTGCGTGTGTGTGTGTGTGTGTGTGTGTGTGAGTCTTCATATGCACCTAGACATTCTTATATTTTATTTATTTCTAGCTAAACCTAATAAACTCTTTTGTCCGCAGCGGTGCATCTAAATGAGAAGACATTAGATATGCTCAGAAAATTTAGCTTCATCTTATGTGCATTAGAGTTTATCCTTGTTCTTAGTATTCGCTTATTTGTTTGTGTTTATTCATGTTTACTCTTCGGAGGTTATTGCAAGATATTTATAATAACTAACGTGTCAGGATTAGGAGGAAAATCACTGATGAACACAAACGTAAGTTACTAGGCAAGAAACGAAGACTATGAGACAACATGCAGCGCCAACAACAACAACAACAACAACAACAACAACAACAACAACCATAAAATCAACACAAGCGAGTCACGGTGCTAATAAAGATCAAACTACAACCACAACATTATTCTAATACTTTAATGTGCAAAATAATTCATACTCTAATTTCTAATTTTATATACTGTACTCGATTATCGAACTACTAGTATATTGATTAAATTGTGTGTGTGTGTGTGTGTGTGTGTGTGTGTGTGTGTGTGTGTGTGTGCACCGCTATGCTCCTTGAATCACTCTTTCACATTTTGATTGTGATGTGCTGGTGATTCAGTACATTCAGGTGGTCATGTGACTTCATTTGATCTCCACATAACGTTGCTGAGTCTCGACCTGAGCGACTGAAGCGACCCCAGATCATAACACTGTCTCCAGAGGCTTGTACAGTGGACGCTATGCATGATGGGAGCATCGCTTACTTTCACTATTAAACACTATTAATTTCTACTGACATTCTTTATCATGCGACTTCACCGAGCGTTTACACCATGTGATTTCTCCCATCACGCTCATTCAGGATGTTTTTCTGACCACGCTGAGGGTTCAGCTCTGTTCTTCCAGGGTTTAATAATGTCCAGGATTATATTAAATAATGTTTTATGACAATAATGTCTTGCTTTTAACCCAGTTCCACTCATTTCAAATCTCCTTAGTTGTTTTCTTTGCCTGAAGGGCAATAATTCGACCTTTCCGAATCAGTGTGTCTGTAATGTAATACATTTAATTTTTTCTTTATTTTTTTGTTAATAATAGCCAGATTTATAATGAAAAATGTTTAGTTTTAGGTTTTATTTTACTAAGCAAAATAACAACTCTTAAAATAAGATTCTTAAACTATAAGTTTAACTTCTTAAAAGTAATTAGAGGTAAATGAAGGCTGTTGTATTTCCAGAGAGACTTTTCAAGCTTTTATGCTTTCAAGATAAAATGAAAACTTGATGTGTTATTACAAAGAGTGCTGGTCCAGTATACAAATGAGATAATCCAAGTGTGTGTGTGTGTGTGTGTGTGTGTGTGTGTGTGTGAGAGAGAGAGAGAGAGAATAAGTAGCTATATAAATTCACTCAGTGTCAATAGTCGACAGGATCAGGAACTTTTGTTATTCATGAAAAGACAGATGGGAGATAACAGCGAGCAGAAATTCTAATCTTTCACTCGGATTAATGAAGAAAGTGACTCGGAGGCTCGAAAGATAAAATCGTCCTTTTTATCTGTAATTTTAGATATTTTCTTGGGAAAGAGACAAAATGGAATAGCGTTGTCCCTGTGTCGCGGTTTAAAGTGGTGATGGGAGAGAGATAATATGCAGTCTCACAGTTTCACTGACACACACACACACACACACACACACACACACTGAAAACAATGAATTAAATAAATAAAATAGAATTCAAATTAAAAATCTGAATTTTTCCCCCCCTGACTCAGCGAGAGCGTTCGGTGACACACAGATTAACCAGATCACGGAGCCATAACGAGATTTAGATTCTGAATTGGAGATTAGATTGTAGAGGATCAGGAGGCAAGTGAGAGAGAATAAAGCAGAAAGTCTGGAAAATCGGATCAGCTGAAACATTTAAAGGGGATTTAATGCAACACTGAGTTGTAAAAACTAAACACAGGTATCTATTATTATCAGTGTGTGTGTGTGTGTGTGTGTGTGTGTGTGTGTGTGTGTGTGTGTGTGTGTGTTTCCTTCAGTAATCTATACAGTAAGTGAGCTATATTTACTTTTTGAGCTCGACAGTTTGGTAAAGAATCTAATTTTAAAGGCAGAAGGCTAATGTGTCTTTTTTATCTGAGTTTTTTTTTTTTAAGTAGGAAATAGGAAAAGATCTGATTTCACTCTGACGCTTTGTAATAAAAATGTTGAAACGTCCTTATAAAAGTACAAATAAAGTTCTCAAGGGAAATTTTGTGCAACGAGATGTCAAATAAAGGTGCAAATTTAGCCTTATGTACTGTACAGGATATATACAACACTGTGCAAAAGTCTTGACCCCCCCTCCTCTCTCTTTTTTTTTTTTTTGCTTCCACAGAGCCAGACCTTCTTGTACATTATGTTTAATGTAGTCTTGAGGAATCATTCTCCAGGCGTCCTGAAGGACTTTTTTGATTTCACTCCAGTCGCTGTACCTGAGCAGTTTCAGAGAAATGCTTTTGTGTTTGTTAAGCCACACAGTGAGCTACAGTATGAATCATTCAAGCTTTTATGAAACATCTAACGAAAGGCCAGAACCAGTGAGAAAACAGCTGCAGATGATGACAGATGATCAGGCTGGTGATGATGAATGCTGAATGGTTGGAACAGACGAGAGGGGAAATGAGGTTGATACATAAACAATTTTTAAACGGAATTTTTAAACATTTGTTCCCATTTATTTACTATTCATTTTATTTTATTTGATATAAAGAAACAGGTGTAGTGGTTAGCACTGTCGCCTTGCCTAACCCTAACCCTAACCCTCCAGGGTCCGGGTTCGATTCCCGTCTCTGTGTGCATGGAGTTTGCATGTTCTCCCTGTGCTTGGTGGGTTTTCTCCAGGTTCTCCGGTTTCCTCCCACAGTCCAACAACATGCAGATTAAGCTAATAGGCGTTCCCAAATTGCCCTTGTTGTGTGAATGAATGTGTGTGTGTGTGTGTGTGTGTGCTCTGTGATGGATTGGCACCCTGTCCAGGCTGTACCCTGCCTCATGCCTTAAGTCTCCTGAGATAGGCTCCAGGCCCCAACACCCCCAACACCACCCCCCCCTCCCCCTGAATACAGGCTAAAGCGGTATAGACCATGAGTGAGTGAGTGAAGAGTAAACGTTTTGCACTGTATCATATATGCATATGTCTATGTCTTAAATGATATTCAATTTCTAAACATTTTCATTTTTATGGGGTTTTAAATGCAACCCTGTGCCACAATGATAAGTCCTGTACAGGAGGGTTAAAAAGCATCTGCAGAGTCTACAGAATTAAACAAGAACATGGAACGAGATGCAAAACATAATCACTGAAATCTATTACAAGTGCATTAATGAATCGGCGTTCCCTAATCAGGACGGCCACTTTAGCTCCTTCACCATCATCATCATCATCTGTACTTTCTCTACAGGTTTAATACCATCACTGCACCTACATCTTAACCCTTATCCTCATCATCCTCATCCTCACTCCCACTCTCTCCCTGTAAGGTTCTGACCATTTCATCATCTTCCTCATCACCAAGTGCCACCTCTTCCTCACTATCCTCACTATCATCCGCGATGAGGGTTAGGGTCAGGAACCCGCGGATCAGAACCCTTTTCTCTGCCATTATTAGCACATTTTTCACGCGAGACTATTGTGTACTGTATATCCTTAGCACTACTCTATCACAAAAGCACACTTTGCTAACTATTATTCTTTATTAACAAACAGTTATATACATTCAGGTACGTAAAGTTGAGCTTTGACAAAGTCAGGACTGTTTTAGTTCCTCCCACAGAATGAACATTTAGCATTGAGCTTTGTTCCATGGATGATGTGTGTATGTGACTACCAAGACACCATATATTAACTAGACAAACAACCAAATCATAATTCCAATCATCATATTTGTCCACAGATGCTGGTGATCTTTATAAATGTTGCTCACAAATGTAATACTCATACAGCCTTATACAGTTTTTTTTATGGCTAGTGTGATTTCATCACGGTACACTGTTGCCTCAGAACAACCCTCACGTCTCTGCTACGTTTGTGATATAAAGTTATTAAAAAAATACTTAAATCTCTGTACTTACCTATAAAACAGGGATGTTCTACAATCTCTTTTTTAAAAATCTTAATTAATAAAACATTGCTCAAGGCATTCATTTTCAATCGAGAAAAAACATGGTGCTGCAGCACATGTGCACATCCACTGTTAGAAGACTCGAATTGGCTGCCGGTGGACCACATGACCATTATTTTGCCTTTCTATTGGTTAGTATTTGGACCAACCCTTTTAAATTTGGGCTGTGCATGAATCGCTCATGTTCATTTTAACATAGAGAAGATGTGCCACAAACAAACAAAAACAAACTACAAGCAACAATTATTTTAAAAAATAAAAGTGAGCATACAAGTAAATTAGAAATAATTTAAAAAATGTAAAAAGTAATGAGTTAAAGGTTTTTTCTTTATTAAATATTTGTGTATTTATATAAAAAGCCAGCAAACAGTTCAATTAATTGACTAATTACTTAATAAGTAAACTAGTTTTGAACAGAATTGTATGGATTTTTTTGACCTTGTATTAATATAATAAATGTCTCACACCATGAATATTTATAAAAATATATTTCACAAAGTAGGAAACAATACATGGGTATCTTAGATTACAATACGCAGAGTAAATAATTCAACATACAAGTATATAAGCGATAAAGCACAGTAGAAAATATGATTTGCATGTAAGTCTATCGTCTGGGGTCTACAGAAAACTGCCATATAGAGGATCATTAGAAACGGAGGAGCGCACGCCGCTGTAGTGCCATTCGGAGATCTCCATGTGCAAGAGCTAACGTGCATAAACCAAAAATTTTCTCAAACAAAGCTAAAGAATGTTAGCAGTGACTATGTACATGTCTATTTTTTTCCTGCTTCTTTACTATCATACAGTGTTGAACATTATGCACAAATCTGCAGTTTATGACTCATGGGTTCTACGTGACCGGCGGGTTATACACGGATCCGCTGGACAGTCCAGGGGCATTGTGCTTGAAATGATCACTGGTACTCTGTATACAATATATTCATATATATACACGCAGGATCTCTTCTCCGTGGACTCACAGTCAGCGTCACGGACGCCCTTTACACCTGATCGTTTCATGCGCTTTGTAGCTGGATTGTCACGTTCACGTTTGACATGCTGCCAACGGGTGGGTGATACGGCATGCCAGGGCCAACATCCTCGTGGACCTGACTGAGCGGTTGTGAAAAGTATCTATCAATAGTGTAACCTACTGTATGTAGTAAGAAGGAACTCTTTCTATAAAGCTAGCTTTCTTGAATCGGTAAGAACGACAGTAATTACCCGATACTGCATACCAGGAGGGGTTTTATGATCTAATCAATCAAGGCCAAATTTCAGTTATGACACAATGAGAGACTTGTTTTGATCTAATATATACTAAAAGCTTTAGGTTATGAAATAAAGTATCAGTTGTCTTATTAAAAAAAAAAAATGGGAGAATTACAGTTATCAGATATACAGAAAGAGGCATTATTAATGACATAATATTTCATCAAGGAAGGGTTTATTTAAGAAAAACTTAAAAAGGATTTTAGCCATGGCAAGGTTGTTTTAGAGTTTTAGTACCACATGCAGAAACTTTAAAGTATGACCTAAATTATTGCAAACAGCATCGATTTAGACTTAAGGTTTAAGGTAAGGTTTTAGTTGTGACATAATGTTTAAGAAGGATTTTTCGTCATGACAATATTTAAGGAGGGGTTTCAGTCATGGTGTAATGTGTAAGGAGGGGTTTTAGTCATGATGTAATGTGTAAGGAGGGGTTTCAGTCATGATGTAAAGTGTAAAGAGGGGTTTTAGTCATGATGTAATGTGTAAGGAGGGGTTTCAGTCATGATGTAAAGTGTAAAGAGGGGTTTTAGTCATGATGTAATGTGTAAGGAGGGGTTTTAGTCATGATGTAAAGTGTAAAGAGGGGTTTTAGTCATGATGTAATGTGTAAGGAGGGGTTTTAGTCATGATGTAATGTGTAAGGAGGGGTTTTAGTCATGATGTAATATTTAAGGAGGGGTTTTAGTCATGATGTAAAGTGTAAAGAGGGGTTTTAGTCATGATGTAATGTGTAAGGAGGTGTTTTAGTCATGATGTAATGTGTAAGGAGGGGTTTCAGTCATGATGTAAAGTGTAAAGAGGGGTTTTAGTCATGATGTAATGTGTAAGGAGGGGTTTTAGTCATGATGTAATGTGTAAGGAGGGGTTTTAGTCATGATGTAATATTTAAGGAGGGGTTTCAGTCATGATGTAAAGTGTAAAGAGGGGTTTTAGTCATGATGTAATGTGTAAGGAGGGGTTTTAGTCATGATGTAATGTGTAAGGAGGGGTTTCAGTCATGATGTAAAGTGTAAAGAGGGGTTTTAGTCATGATGTAATGTGTAAGGAGGGGTTTTAGTCATGATGTAATGTGTAAGGAGGGGTTTCAGTCATGATGTAATATTTAAGGAGGGGTTGTAATCATGACATAATATGTAAGGAGAGGTTTAGTCATGATGTAATGTGTAAGGAGGGGTTTTTTATTCATGATGTAATGTGTAAGGAGGGTTTTTTTATTCATGATGTAATGTGTAAGGAGGGGTTTTAGTCATGATGTAATGTGTAAGGAGGGGTTTTAGTCATGATGTAATGTGTAAGGAGAGGTTTAGTCATGATGTAATGTGTAAGGAGGGGTTTCAGTCATGATTTTATTGTGTAAGGAGGGGTTTTTTATTCATGATGTAATGTGTAAGTAGGGGTTGTAGTCATGACGTAATATGTAAGGAGAGCGTTAGTCATGATGTAATGTGTAAGGAGGGGTTGTAGTCATGACATAATATTTAAGGAGGGGTCTTAGTTATGATGTAATGTGTAAGGAGGGCATGTATTTAAGGAGCTTCTTTCAGGACATAAAGAGGGGATTCAATTGTAATTTAATTGGACAGGTTTCAGTTAATCAGTTTTTTCATTCACAATAGGTCGTCCAGGGTTTCAGTCATGACATGGTATATTGAGAGGGATTTTCCACCGGCTGATGTTGCTTTTTGCACAGATGTGTTTACTGTAATATAATTTTAATTAAATGAAATCCTTAGTGATGTAATTTACATTTTTGAAGGTGTTTTTACACCCATATTTTTGCTTTGAGAATATTAATCCTGATATTATAATAATACTGATCCTCAGGATGTGAGGCATGAAATGATCAGGTGTTTACAGGATCACTGGTGACCTCTGCAGAGACTGCAGTACTGTATTTCTAATTTTAGCATTTTCAAAAAGAGCTTTCTGGTGACAAATGAAACAAATCAGAAAAAGAGAAACCGAAATGACACCATTTTTTTTTTATACTTGCAGCACAAAACAGACAATGAATATTCATATATTTATAAATCATACTACGCTAATGAAGTAAACACGGTTGATGTTTCCAAAAATTGTTTTAAATACAACTGTATTTATGCTTCTGTAAAAAGAAGGCCTCGTTGTTTCTACATTTCTCTTTTTGTCTTCAGTCTGTTATAGGCTACTAATGTTCGAGTGTGAAACACACTAAGAGCGCAAATACAAACAGGGTGTATAAAGCAAGCCTCGAGGCTTTTCAGGAAATCCGGCCACTTGGTATCAAATGCTATCTCAACTAAGATCTATTAAAGCCAATATTGTACACTTATCTCACCTTTAAACATACACACATACATTCAACATAGTAGACCATATATTGCTTTTTTGTCGATTTTGTAAAGTTCCTTTCTTCCTCAGATCGGCTGGATGGTGTTAAGAAGACGTCCCGAGCCATTTTGAGGCCTAAGATTTCCATCCACATCTCTGAAACCTTTTTTTTTTATTCATCTTTCTCTTTATGTGACCAACAAGAATCTTCACTTCTGCTGGTCACAGTGAACAAACGACGAGCCAAAAACACTTAATCTACAAGACTCCACAAGAATCAGTGACCTCCTATGACAGACACTGTGGTGGTGAAGTTCAGCCCCGTTATGCACTTTGATGTGGATGACTAACCCTAGTATGCTTGTCTCTAAGAGATTTGAAAAAAAAAAAAAAAGAGCTAAAAGGTTCCCGCCATTTTGAAACAGATGTGTTTTAATCGTGATTTGGCGAGCACCATAATGAAAAAAGTCATGAGGACGGAAAAAAGTAATGCCTCAAGTTTCTTTGTCACTTTCGCCCACTGAGTAGAGCTCTCCGAGTCTTCTAAACCGCGGACCCCACTCTCTGAGATAATCGAAATTCTGGTCCGAATCTGAAGAAGTAGTTTCCAGTGAGCTCAAAGAGCCAGCCACGGATCCCCGACCTTCATAGCCGTAGATCTGGATGGAGTCATATGGTGGTGCGGTCGGGTCGTTATCAGCTTCGTGGAGCCGGACGTTAATGAACTCGTCGATGTCGACGCCATTGGCTGCGGGTCTGAGTCCGGCACGGACACTGTAGCTCAGCTCTGGTTTGATGTCTTTGCGGGGCAGGAAGCCGTTGATGCCATCGGGATTCTGCAGCGTGGCGATGTCGAAGGCCTCTGTGTCCTCCTCACCTCCACCTTCATCGTCGTATGTGATGATATTCTCCCGAACGTCCTCCTCATCTTTAATAATCAGTGGCTCGCTTTTGTGACGCCGCAGAGTCACGAACAGAACCACGATCACTAAAAACAAAAAGTTAATAAAGAAGATTTAGACAAACCAGATTTCAACTCATTATTGACAATCTATAGGTGCAGCCACTGGGGTTGCACAAACCAGTGCAATAAAGCGTGCTAGCACCAACCCTGGATAAATTGGAAGGGTTGCAGCAGGAATGGCATATTTTGTAAAACCTGCGCCAAATCAAATGCACGGATCATAAACGGTAAAAGATTGCCATGCTGGATCAAACTGAGGCCCATGCTACCAACAACCATCACCCATAGTGTTTGGCAGAAGGTTACTAGTGGAAACAAAGCTACTATTGGAGGAAGGAGAAGAAAAAGAGGGAGGGACAACAAGATGTTGTGTGGATTGGAAAGAAAAATGGTGCAGCAGTAATCCTAAGGAAAAATATATTAACATTGTTTTGGAGGTGAAGACTTTGTAGGGGTGATGATTAAAGTTGTCATCACATACAGTACAGTACGCTCCACAAGTGAAGTATGAGATGAAGGCGAAAGGAGATTTCTGAAGGGAGTTGGATCAAGTCATGGGGAGTCTACTCAAGGAAGAAAGCATGGTGGTTGGAGTGGACTTGAGTGAGCAGGTTAGTTTTGCAAAAAGTATGAAAATGGTGTTGATGAATAGATGTTTTGAAAAGATGAAGGAGCACAATGTGATGGATAAGAGTGGAGGAAGACTGTACGGGGGTGGCAAGGTAACTAGATGGCATTGGATGGTAGTCTGGAACATGACCTTGCAGGTGAAGAGTGGAAGAAATTGAGGACTGAACCAAAGATCAGATGATCAGAGAAAGACTATTGTGAAAAAGTCATAGAGTTAGAGAGGCACTGGGTGGTGCTGGATGACTGGACAACTACTGTAGAGATAGTGAGGGAGTCAGCTAGGAAGGTTATAGTGTAACATCTGGATGGAAGCAGGAAGATAAGGAGACTTGGGGGTGAAATGAGAAGAAAGCAAACAGAGAAAGAGGTTAGCCTAAGCAAATTAGAATGGTCGGAAAAATAAATTAAAAAAAATCGAAGAAAAAGGAGACCTAATGTAGCACAAGGTGAAAAGAGATGTACCAAAGATTAAACAAAAGGTGTATGGTGAGCTGTAAGAAAAGTAGGACACAAAGGAAGGAAAAAAAGGACTTTCAGGACAGAAGAACCAAGTGGGAAAGGACGTTCTGCAAATTCCAGAAATATAGGATGCAGATGAAAATGTAAGTGAGGAGAGTCTGTTGAAGAAGTGGATGAAGAACTTGATGGTTGGTGAAAATGAAGGAGAGAGGTCTTTGGGTCTCGTTGGAGAAGGTAGGAAAAGTGTGTGATTAGCAAGGATAAATAAAAAAACTGTTATGAAGCGGATGTAGGTCAGAAAGGAGATTGGATCAGATGACCTCCCCAGTCATGGAGAGGATTTAGGAGAGACGGTGAGCAGTGGAGTTTTTAATCCGGATTTTTAACAAAAGCTTGGAGAGTGAGAGGATGCCTAGGGAGTCGAGGAGAGGTTAACTGGTACCCATTTTAAGAATAAGGGAGATGTGTAAAGCTCTAGCAACAGCACTGAGTTGATCAGCCATGTAATGAAAATCAGCAGAAAGAGTGGTGGAAGCCAGGCTGAGAGGAGAGGGGACTGTGTGAGGAATTGCGAAGAGCAATATGCCTCAATGCCATAATGTAAGACCATGGCACATGTTTGCTCTGAGAGTGCTGATGAAGAAGTATCAGGAAGGACAGAAAAGTTAGGTAGAGTGTGTGGTAGCAAGGACTGGATCATGGAGGAGCTAGAGTTGAGTCAAGGATAGGCTCTTGGCCCTTTTTGTTTGCAGTGCTGATGGACAGATTGACAGATGAGGTCAGACAGGAGTCCACATGGACTATGATGTTTGTGGATGACATAGTGATCTGTAATGAGAGAAGGGTGCAGGGTGAGATGAGCCCAGCAGGGTGGAGGTACGCCCTGGTGAGAAGGAGAATGAAAGTCACTGAGAGTTTGTGCAGGCATGAGAATACTGTGGTGGGAAGGAGTAGAGGTGATGAACGTGGATGAGGTTAAACACTGGCGGCAAATGTGAAGAAGAGAGTGAAGGCAGAGTGGAGCTGGTGGAGAAGAGTGACAGGAGCTACTGATGATAGAAAGATATCTGGAATTGTGAAAGGAGAAGTTTACAAGACAGTAAACGTAACCAGCTACTGTATTTTGCATGGTTTAAAGATGGTGCTGCTGAAGAAAAAGGCATAAGGTGATGCTGGAAATGGCAAACTTTAAGATGATTGATAGACAGGACTTGAAACAAAGAAATAAAAGAGAAGATGAAGGTACAGTAGGATGCTTTGAGGACACAGTGAGAGAGGTGAGTTGAGATGGTGTGTGTGTGTGTGAGGAACGGATAAGGGGTGTATCAGGAGATGATGGAAGGTCAAGGAGGAGGTTTAGTTAGAATTCTAAGAACTTTTTTTTTATTATAATGTTATTTCTTTTCCACTATTATTTCGCAGAAACATTTGACTTACTATTTCAGCATGTTCACAACAAATTGAGCTCAATCCATGATATGGAGTTGAAATAAAGAATTGCACACAGAGTACTGCGTGTACAAGAGTGATGAATCTGAAGTATAATGAACAACAACCTAGCGCCCACTTTTAAGATTTCACTGTCACGCCTAGCGGACGTGGTTTAACTAATAAAAACAAACTCATTACCCAGATCTAATCGGTTGCCTAAAAACAAATCATTAAACACAGCACATGTCGAGGATTCCAGAAGCTCTTACCCAGCAGTAAGATGATGCAGGCAAGGATGGCGATCAGCGCCCCCATGCTGAGGCCGATGGGCAGGACGAAGGCCTCGACGTTACACGACTGAACCACGCCGTCTTTACTGCAGCCGCACACTCGGATGGTCAGAGTGTTGGTGCTGCTCATCGGTGGATCTCCGTCATCACTCACCACGATGGGCAGCAGGTACAGTTCCTGTTTCTGACGTCGAAACGAGTCGTGCTTCGCCAGGATGCTGATGGAGTTGTCTGAGGATGAAGGGAATCTTAATGAATCTCAATGGAGACGGCTATTGACCTGAAGAATCTATGATAGGTACAGTATGTGCACTTGAGTAAATTGGAACAAAATAAGAAAAAAAAAAAATTTGTTTATTAGCTAGCTAGATAACATATCAGGAAAAGCATTTGAAACATTTATTATTAGTAGTAGTCTTAGTTGTAGTAGTTAATTTTATATTTGTTTAATTAAATATTTATGAAATTCCCAAGATTCCATTTTGAAAGTTTTTTTTTTTTTTTTTTTTCCTGAGAGCAATTAAAGCCAGTTTTCTTCATGGCTAACTAGATATCTACCATGAACTAACCTGACTATTAAGAGCTTTTTAACTCAAATACGTAAAAATTTCTTTTTTTTTAACTACAGTTACTGCTAATGTTGGATGGAAAATAATTTGACACTGTATATTTAACGTACATAAAATTAACTTCTAACGCTAGCAACGCTAGCATAGTAGCTAATACACGGTAGGTTGATGTCAGAGGATGTTTACCTGACATTTCTAAAATGTTTGTAATATTTATCGGCACCAGCTGACCGTCCTTACAGTACAGTGAAGGTCTGGAATGATTTAGCGAATCTATATTAAACCTTAAACATTCCGAATACTTCCTGCTAACGCGAGCGTGCACATGACAGGATTTCTGAAAGGATATACAGTACCATTTTGTATTATTCATGCTAACCTTGTTTGGGTGCATCATAAACGTACTTCCGAGGTTCGACGAAACGTTCATAAATTGCTATAAATTCCGGAGGGACGCTGGAACATTAGGAAGCGGAAAAAACCCAGAAGGAGGCTAAAGAAAGTAAATAAATTAGATTTGTTCTCAGTGTTTGTGTTAAATATTTGCTGAAGGCAGGACAATAAAACTCTGATCCTTGTGGAAATGTATTGAGTGAGAAAAAAAAAAAAAGAGTAAAGAGAGTAAAGTTCTCCAGCTCCTTGGTGCGTCTCGGTGTTCATTATCTACTTCCTCATCATCTTTTCGCTTCATATTTGTACTTTATACTCCCACAAGAAACCACAAATGGGTTTCTAATCGTCTAATAGTCTCAAACGTTGCGTAGATTCACGAGAGGGAGAGAGACACAATATAAAGCAGGTGGGAAGAGAAGAGCTTCGAGGTGGCGTGAACATGGAGATAATGCAGCGATGAGTGGAATAAATGAGCTCCGGAAATGACTTTTTTCATCATGAAAGCCTTCCTCAGGTCTCAAACGTATCACCTTTATGTGAAAACAAAATGCGTCCTGAAGCAACTTTTCCTGCGGTGTGTGAGTGTGTGTGTGTGTGTGTGTGTGTGTGTGTGTGTGAGAGAGAAACCGAGCGCAGGTTTAATTCCAGTTAATAAACACGTTAATGAAAAATACCAAGGTGACGATTTGGTGTTGTGTTAATATCACAAAGCAATTATTTTCAAACGCTTTCCGTCGCTTTATCATTTTAATTACGGAAACTTTTTTTTTTTTTCCCCGGCTTTATTATTTTTTTCCTGAAAGGACGGAAAAAGAAAAATTGCCATCAAAATATTCTTTTCTCATTTTTTAACACAAGGGCAAAAGCTAATCTCCGCTTTCTTTCGCAATCGAGTTCAATTATTTCGAAACTTCCGGCACATAATGTCTCCGTTTGGGCGTCTGTTCATTCGATCCCGGGTTCGTTTTCAGACAGGGACACGGCTGTGAAGCATTTTATAGGCTCATAATTAATAAGCTTGTTTAAAGATGTTATCTCATTGATTCTGTAACAGCTCGATCACGGGGACGTGTCCGGCAGGTGATGCTCATGCACTGTGTGTACGTGGAAGGAGTCTCCAGTGTCAGAGCGTTAAAGCTGTAGGTTAAAGGACAGGGGAGTTTTATAATCGGCATGTTTTATAATAACTACAAGAGCTACTTTCATTTAAATGTAGTTTATTAATGCCAAAGAGGGAAAAAAAAAAAAAAAAATCATCTTCTTCTTCATCTTTATAAATCTCACATAAGGGTCCTTTTCTTGAGTCCTTTTTAAAATATAATTTTAATCACTGTACATATTTTATTCGAATTATTTAACTTCTCCCGTTTGATCTGCTTGATTTTTCTCTTTCTTTTTTTTATTTCTCTTCCATGCTCTCCGTCATGTCGAGTCACTGATATCTATCTTTGACCATTTTTACCACAAACCCCTCGAGGCGCATAACGCCTCGGGCTCACCGTGAAAACACGCTGACCTTACATCTGCTCCTCAACAGACTCAGAGATAAAATGATCTTTTGAACAGAAGGCTTTTTTTAAAGTATTATTCTGAAAACTTGTCCAAAGGAAAAGATCCACTTCCTGTTCTGACACTTTATTTTCATCACCGTTTATTACATCTTGTCTTTATCTGTACTCTGATCTCTACACCTCAGACAAAGACAAACATTTCTATCCTATATTCAGCGTTTTTAAACCTCGCCTGTGTTTATATATGTATTTGCATAAATATATATAAATATATATCTGATTTATACGCTTCTGTTCCAGGGTCTGAGCCGATGCTGAATCTCCGGCCCGGCTGATGTTTTTTTTTTTTTTTTTTTTGTTATTGTGGTCGCTGATTTCTGCTCTTCCTGTCCTCATAATCTTTGGTAATAACACGGTGTGTATCTACACTGTAATTATTCCTCACCTAGTAATTAGAGTTTAAAGCGTTATCTAATCATTACCTTTGGTCTGATGGTGGCAGAGCATTATTAAACTTTCCCAGAATTCGAGAGCTGAATGAAGCAGGAAATCACTGCCGTCTGCCGCTCTATTCGCAATCAACACTGTATTGAAGTGTGGGGTCAAAGGTCAATTTCTTCATAACGAAGCTGAATAGCGGCTGACCCGAAAATTCCCCGGACTCGTGCTCCATTTTCTCTCTTCTTCAGATCCGTTGCAAAAGCACATACTCTACATTTTCTCCCTTTTTAGACTTTTTTACGGACACCAAGCCTCCATTTCATACTCTCAGGACAGAGGCTGATTTTTCTTAAAGAAATCCTGTAATTTGTTCTTTTGGTTTGTTTGTTTGCTTGTTTTTGAGTTTCCTTTTTAGGACGCTTATACAGCAGATTTTCCCCATTTTTGTTTTCTTTCAGGATTATTGTTTTTAATGTTTTTATTTTAGATCTCCTGCAAAAGACCATATTCTACATGTTCTTCAATAATAAAGATGCTTTATTATTATTATTATTATTATTATTATTATTATTATTATTATTATTATTATGGTTGCAAAGCTTCCAATTCTCTCAGGAAGTTGGTTCGTTTTTCTTTTAAATCCTGCAAAAGTACATATTCTTTATTTTCTCATTTTTAGACAGGAAGAGGATTTATTATTTATTTGTATTTTTTTGTAAGGATGCTAAGCTTTTATTCCTTCCACTCAGTATGGAGGTTTATTTTTCTCGTTATGTTCATGTGTGTATTTTTCTTTTTAGGGAAAAAAAAAAAAAATCGTATCCATTTGCTTTGATTTTTTTTTTTTTTTTTTTTTAGGGACCTTTATAGTTTTTTTTTCTTTGCCTTTAAAGTGTAAAACATTTATTTGCTGCCATGTTTGATGTCCTACTCTTTTTAGAAGAAGAAAAAAAGTTTTATCTTTCTTTAGTTGAAATTTTTCTTCTTTTATCCTTTTTCAGGAGGGTTCTTCTTCTTTTCAATGTCTGTATCTTATTTATTTATTTATTTATTTGTTTGTTTGTTTGTTTACTCATTCATGTAATGGGGGAAGTCTCCTTTTTTTCCCTCCTTTCATAAGACTGTTTCTTTTCCTTCAGGTGCAGGAGTCTTTGCTGGGAGTTCAGTTTTGTTCCTATTTTAAAAGAAATATCTTTTTCTCTTTATTTCCTTCTCTTATTAAACCATCTTTATTCTCCAGTATGAACGTGTTCTTCCTCTGGTGTTGGAATCTTCTTCACGTGACATCGTTACAGACAGACGGAATGTTGAGCCCTAACATCAGGGGTTTTTCTGTGCGTGCAACGTACACTAACGTCTTCCTGCTAAATGACACGAGACTCTGCGCTCACCAAAGCAGTCTTGGTATTTAGCAAACAAACGTCGAGCCATCTGTCACAGCAGCACGGCTCTATACGATCACCCACGCTCAGCTCGGCCTCGGATGCCGTTCATGTGCTTTCTTTCGAAATGCACCGGGGAGTAAAAATACTAGCTGATGTCCAGGCTAACGCACAGCTGCTAACTTACAGGGATGCTAATTCCACCAGATCTCCCCTCCAGTCACAACAAACACACTCGACTGGCTATATAATAGAGTCCGCTGTTGAATCCTGCATTCTGATTGGTCGAAAGGACTTGGGTAAATTCTACAACAGTGTACAGTGACGTCCTTCCTCTCTCTCTCTCTCTCTCCCTCTCCCGCTGTCTCTCTGTCTCTGTCTGTCTATTTGTCCATTCATATTTATTCTTCTGTCTCTTTACCTCTACATCTCTCTGTCTTCCTCTCTAGGTCCTTCACCCTACCCTAACATATTTTTATATTTCTCTATCTGTCTTATCGTACTGTTCTTTTTCTCCTCCTATGTTTGTCTCTGTGTTTCTACTGTCCTTTATTGTCGCCTATTGATTGGTCCTTTATCTCTCTTTTTCTTTCTCTTTCTCTCTCTCTTTCGCTGTCCATTTTTCTTTTTCCGTCTGTCCCACTCTGTCTCTCTTTGTCTTTCTGTCTTGGTATTTCTCCATATACAGGTTTCTCTATCTATCTATCTATCTATCTATCTATCTATCTATCTATCTATCTATCTATCTATCTATCTATCTATGTGTGTGTGTGTGTGTGTGTGTGCGCTGTTTGTTTCTCACCTAAGTTGTTTTTAATGGTGAAGTTCGGGTTGTTCAGCATCTCCAGTCTGTAGTGAAAGGTGTGTCCTTGAGCTGGATTGTCTCTGTCCACTGCGCTGATGGTCTGGATCACCTGCACACACACATAAAACACACACACACACACACACACGCACACACACACACACATGCGGAGAGATGAGTCCTCACTCATAAAGACAGCACCCTGTACAGGATGAAAAATTCACTTTCCATCCACTTCTGAAACTCGAACCCTTTATCCACGCACCACGTGCTGCCATTCTCACATTTCTCCCCCTCGTCCTTCTCCGTCTATAAATCTGCCAGAGCGGTTCGGGACAAACCGTTTCTCTTCATGACGGACGGCTCGTTCAAACTTAGGAACCTGACACAATGCTTGTCCTTGTTATCTCACGGAATATAAAAACCTGACGGAGAAGTGAGTGGAATGTGAGTGATGCTGAAGGATGCTGAGGTAGCGAAAGGACGCTTAGATCTGAGACCTTTAACATCCTTCACTTTCATTTTTTTTCTGATTTGGTTAGGTGCAATCTGGAATGAGAGCTAAGAGCCAAGTGGCAGTTTTCAGTCTATGAATGGACGTTACTCAGGTGAGACCCTCAAGGGTGGATCTTTAGTCCATTTAAGATTCTTCTGAATCTTATGCTGTCTGAATCTTATGCTGTCTGTACTATACGATACATGTATGGTATGTACTAACACACTGAATATGCTACAGTATGTATGAACATGCTATATTAGATACCTTTTTCTAGCCACTGTTGTACCAATGTATTGTAGTTCTCACCACAGCACTACCATGGTACCCACTGCTGTACTACAGAACCCACTCTGGTACTCTGTAAAGTCCTGTGGTGCCTAATATGGTCTGGAGTACCACGCTAAGACTATAGAACTGTATATAGTAAGCTATAGTAGTAAACTGTATTATGGGGTTTATTCAGTAGCGTCTGGAAACTACAGACAGGAGGATGAAATGTCATCTTTGTCTTTGCTGTCAAATGTAATATGATGTAACATTAAAGCAAGAAGCGAGAAGACGGTTGGGATTGAAATTGAAATAAATCTCACAGGAGTCTAGGATACATATTGCCAATATGTTGCCGCATGGAGACTTCACTTTGATTAGGATTCGCCAGGGTGACGGGGTAGGGGTGTCCTGGGATGGTTCAAGGTTCTTCTGTCCCGCTTAGGGTCTAAATTAATCCTTTTGATTTATCAAGGAAACTCTTGCTCTTCTGTTCTAGCATGTTCTGCACGTTACAGTTCGACAGAGAGCTTAAGAAACCAAAAGACTAACATTTATAACTAGTGTACTAGTTAGTTTCAATTAGTTCGTTTTATTATGTCCATTCATTCATTCATTCCTTCATTCATTCATTCATTCATCTTACTCTCACTCATCATCAATAACGCTTTATCCTGTATTCAGGATCACGGGGGCGGAGAGTATCCCAGACACGAGGCAGGGTACACACTGGACAGAGTGCCAATCCATTTCAGGGCACAAACACACACACACACTCATTCACACACTATGGGCAATTTGTGAATTGGCCAATCAGCCTAATCTGCATGTCTTTGGACTGCGGGAGGAAACCGGAGAACCCGGAGGAAACCCACCGAGCACGGGGAGAATTTCTGACTTCTTGAAATAAAAAACACACAATTATCTCTGAATCTCTGCCTTTATAGGAGTGTGTAGTCATGTTCCCTCTAGATCAATCGGTTCAGACATTATTTGGTTAAATCTATGACACAGACTGTACAGAGCGCTGTACTGGGAATGAGTAAGACATTATAAACTCATGATCGTTGGCGTTAGCCGGCGAGCTTGGTGATGGGGTTCTCCTACACTTAGGATCATTTTAAGACAATTCACAGGTTATTTAATTGATAAAAAGTGTGGGTTTACTTTTAGCATTTCCCTTTCAGAGGTTCTGAAGTTAAAACTTATATTTTTTTGTGAATACCAGCACTCGATCAGCTGAATGAAGCGTTTAAACACAATGAACACGTCAACCTGAAAGCGAACAGCACTCATGCGTCATCATTTACCTGACCGGGTTTTCCATTTTCACAGAGAAAGGCTTCGTACTCGGTGGGGAATTCAGGAGCGTTGTCGTTTATATCCAGCACTCGGATGGCCACGATCGCTCTGGAGATCTGGCTGTGGTTCCCTAAAACAACAGAGAAGAAATGATAAAGATTAAAGATTAGATATACATTTGTAGATTGTTTAAATTGCACACAGTAACTCTTCCTCTATACAAAGGTAAACTCAACAAAAGTCTCCATCACAAGCCATGCATTCGCACCCTTGTTGAACCCGAGCTCTCAAACCCTCTTTATCGCAGTTGATGGTTTCCTACTGTGTGGATTGTCTTCAAACCTGGTTTCCCCCCCCCCCCCCTTTTTTTATTTCTTCATCCATCTGTGCACATCGCTCTTGTCAAGGCTTTCATCTCTGTAAACATTCTGTAGCGCAGTCCGAGACCATCAACTTACAGATGTTTTAAAGAGGATTCAAGCGCTGGGGTCAAGCATGGCACGGATGCACGGCTTGTGATGGAGGTTATATTGAGTAATAACTGTGTGTATCAGCGGCTCTCCACCCTGGACCAGGATGACCCCTGGAAATAACCTAGTACCCTGGTGTAAGAATCTGTCCAATGACGGAAACTTCAAAGCACTTTTTGTAAGTCGCTCTGGGTAAGAGAGTCCGCCAAATGCGTTCATATAAATGCCACACCCTCTTCTATTAAAAAAAAGTTTCTTTTGGAGGATGGGGTTGGAAACCAGTGGTATAGAAGAAGAGTCACTCTAATAACACAATAATAATAATAATAATAATAATAATAATACGGAAACTTTTTCTTTTCCATAGTGAGAATATTTCATCAGTCCGAGATGTTCCACTTCATCTCGCATGCAAACGAGGATTGTAATTAAAAAGCCCTGATCACATTTCATGTGCTTTTAAAAAGTTCTCTGTACAAACACATACACACATGTTTTATACATAAGCATAAAAACTATGAATATTTATGAAATGTAGCGATTCGTAGAAGGAAATAAAATGCTTTTTAATTAGATTATGATTTAAAAAAAAAATCTTTATTAGAATTATTCCTTCATCGCTGCTACAGTAATTTAAAGTCCCTTCTGAGGACCCGGTAAATGATTGGATTTAATCAGTGTTGCACCCACTGACTTTTATCGCAATTATCATTTGGCTTTGGCCTTTGGCATGCCTACAGCTGCTTTGAGAACTGATTCCTTCAGACGCGAGATAATAAACCACGCGACGCATCGAAGCTGAATTACCAACGGAGGATAAGTGGAAGTAGCGGGGAATCATCAAGCTTTAAATGTCAGAGAAATGAAAGACCTGTTAACAATGCTACTTGCAAGACTGAAATTTTTCTCTAAAATTGACGTTTCCTGGGCAAATTTCAGGACATCGAGGGTTAAAAACTGGATTTACTCACACTGTGAGTTTCTTTGTAATGATGTAGTTTTGGCTCCTTCAAGCGCGGAGGTAATAAAAATGATAAAACGCACAGCTCCATCACACTGAGAAAAGTAACGCTAAAGGGTTTTTCGATTCAAGTAAACAAAAAAGGGGAAGTGTGTTTATGTAACATGTATGGAAGGAGTCTCCAGTGTCAGCGCTTTGTATCACCAAGGCTATAGCTCGGGTCTTATTAACCGCTAAAGAGAGAGAGAGAGAGAGAGAGAGAGAGAGAGAGCGAGTCTGGTGAGGGAGACAGACATTTACAGCGGCTATAATGGAAGCGAGAGCAGGAAGTGAACTTGTTTCATGAACGTTTCATAAAATTATATAAAAAGTAAAAATAGTAAAAGTTCAAAATGTGTATAAAATGAAGAAAAAAAGTAAAAAAGATGAAATTGTCCAAATTTTACCAAACACCATTTCCATGAACATATTATTCATAATGTCTAACTTTTAGTCGACAGAAACATTACGGCTGTTCAGACGAGACATTTCTCATGAAATGTTTAAGCATCTTCCATTTAAACACGTTCCTTCTCTTCCAAATGGGGAAACGAGGATCAGGGTATAAACACGCGTTCTCCTTCCGTCCTGTCGCACTCGTTCTCACACCAGCACGGACATGAGAAGGCGCGTGGTGTCGGTTCTGCCCAAACACGCCGAGTTTAAACAGCTTTCATTATCACTGAGGAATATATGACATTAAACACTATACACTGGGGATCTGCTGTTAATTGTCCTGAGCAGTGTTTAATCTGTGTGTGTGTGTGTGTGTGTGTGTGTGTGTGTGTGTGTGTGTGTGTGTGTGTGTGTGTGTGAGAACATGTGAACCAAAGGACTTATTAACTAAGAACTAATTAATTAATGAATTAAAAAATCAATAAAACATATAATAATAATAATAATAATAATAATAATAATAATAATAATAATAATAATAATAATAATAATTAACTTGTATTATATTTATTTGATTTATTTTAAATGTTGGTTACTTTTTCCCACACATATTATTATTATTATTATTATTATTATTATTAGTATGCATGTATATGTAGTTTACTTTATAAAGATCCTGTTGTGTTTCTACAATAACTCAAACTATTATTTATGTTTATATGTTTATAAATTAAATATTTTTAACACACTATTTTTTTTTATAATAATGAGAAATTGGTTGGACATCTCAGTCGTCATGGTGATGAAGGTGCTTATCTGACATTGCATTCTATTCATTTATTTGTTTGTTTACGTATTCTGCAATCTATTAGTTTTGATGTCTGTTTACGGATGCCAGTGTGACAATGTGGCGTTGCTGCTGTAATTAAATTCTGCCTTTGTTTGTTAGTTTGTTTATTTGTTTGTTATTGTATTTGCTTATTGTGTGAACTATTAGTCTGATGCCTGCTGATGTCTGTCACTGTGATGATCACAACATGGCATTGCTCCTGTAATTAAATTCATCCTTTACTTCTTTCCTCTCTTGTCTGTTTATTTGTTTATTTTAAGGTCGTATTAAAACGTCACTTACGGATTTCCGTCGCCGTCACGGTGATGTTGTGCCACGTATCGGTCTCGCGGTCCAGCGGTTTGGCTAACGTGATCTTCCCGTCGTCCACGTGGATATTGAACTGCCTCTCCAGATCCGTGTGCCGATCGATAGAGTACCTGTCAGAGAGAGAGACAGAGACAGAGAGAGAGAGAGAGAAGAACAGAAGGCTAAATGAAATGTGCATTCACTTCACGTCTAACCAAATAAAGGCGCGGCACACATGCTTCACTTAATGCCAGGCTATCCATCAGCCGATTCCTGTAGGTTAGAATATGGTAAAATCAGCAGGGCTTTAATAATCCGCTCTGAGGATGAGTGATGGTGGGGATGGACATTAACGCCGCAGCAGGGATGACATCTGAAATGTTTTGCACTGCATGTCATCATGGAAGTGCATTAATTTGAGTTATTATTACCTGCACCGCCTCGTGGCGTGGCTACATGCTAAACTTACAGCGAGCTGGAGTGAAGATTTAAAACACCGAGTTTATTTCCTTTCAGTTCAACATTTCTAATAAACTGCTGACCGTAACGGCGCACGCCATTCCAATCCGACTGATCCGGGGTCGATTCATGAAACTGTGTGCATGGGGTTTGTATGTTCTACAGGTTTAATGGTGACAGTAAGGGCATTCACACACACACACACACACACACACACACACACACACACACACACACACATGATGAGAACTCACAGGATTGGGACTAAACAGCTGTGTGTCCATAAGAAAACCACGTGTTATTGAGACTCATCAGAAACAAGTCTTCAGTTTGCTAGGAAGCATAAAGTCTGGACTTTGGACTGATGGAGAAAGGTCATGTGACCTGATGAGTCCAGACTGAGTCTGTTCCAGAGTGATGGGCGTGTCAGGGTGAGAAGGGAAGCGCATGAAGCGATGCTCCCATCATGCATAGTGTCCACTGTACAAGCCTCTGGAGACAGTGTTATGATCTGGGGTGGCTTCAGTCGCTCAGGTCGAGACTCAGCAACGTTATGTGGAGATAAAATGAAGTCACATGACCACCCGAATGTACTGAATCACCAGCACATCACATCTGTGGAGGGTTTCTTCTTCCCTGATGGTATGTGCCATATTCCGGGTGAGAGAGCGGCTCTGGGAGCGCGAGGAATCATTTACACACATGAACTGGCTCAAACAGGAATCGACTCAAGACTTTGGCATACATAGCAGTCGCCTCGAACCAGCCAAGATACTGATTGGGTGTGGCAAAGGGACTGTGGGCGTGTTTTTAGGTGACTGTAGCTAACCAGCAAATTTCAGTTTGTTCCCTTTTGATTGGTAGGTTTCAGAATGTTTTATTTTTCTTATGCTGTTTATAAAAAAAAAAAAAATTAAAAAAAGAAAGAAAAAAAAAAACCTATAAATTTCATACATGTGACACTATGGGAGGACACTGTAATGATTTTACAGCATGGAACGACTTTTATTGCAAAACAATTATCACAATATAAACGAGGTCAGTTGATGCTGGAAAGTTTCAGCGTATTGCTCCACTCTGATTGGCTATAAGTTTGCTTTTTTAATCTTCATTTTCAGCTGTCAATCATCTTATCAGGGTGTGGCTACAGTATCTGTCACCTGTAAATAATAAATGCTGTTTTGTTTTGTTTTTTGTCTCAAGTCCAGCTAAGCTCCTGTCGCTGAATGCTAATGATGTTTCAGATTTAATCATCACGCTGCATTATTACACTGATACATCATCACACAAGCGTGTAGGCACTTAACCGTGACATTGTGATACCGCCGTGGCTGAAAGTGTCCGTCAGGAGAAAAACACACACGCACACGCACACACACACCTGGGAGCGTTCTTCAGGTGGCTGAGCGGTTTTCAGTCAGGCTCTGACAGTTTTCACGTATCACCGAGAGACAGAGCCTGAAATGTTCAGCTACACGTCAATCAAACTGACAGAAGCACACAGGGTAGTGTGGGAGAAACCAGGACAGGCTGTGGGTGGGTGTTTGGTGATGGTAGTGGTAGTAATGGGGGGGAGTTTAAAAAAAAGATGGAGCCGGAGAGACAGCGGGAGACACGTGTCAACACTGTAAATATCGCCGAACACCAGCTTACACACATTTGTGCTAAAATCTGCCTCATGCTTATGTTTAATTGTGAGATGGAGGTCAGATTTCAAAGCTCAAGTCTAGACTGCATGATTAAACGAATCCATTAACGTCGTCTCGTCTCCGAGCTGCTGCTATCTACGGCTGGAAACAAAGCGGAAGCAAAGTAATAGGTTTTTAAAGATGAAGCGAAATGCTTAATTAGGCTAAATATCTCCAACGAGACCGGCTCACTTAGTGGCTTTTTATCACTCTACTTTTTTCTTTAAAAAAAAAAAAAAAAATATATATATATATATATATATATATATATATATATATATATATATTTATTTATTTCTGCCCTTTCATCATGATTATTGTAGTTGTTGTTATTGGCGGTGCTTTAATCTGCTTTATAAGTGCATGGTAGCGCGGGGCTGAGCAGCAGCACGCTGACGGCTGCGCGCTGTGGAGATCAGGAAACGCTTTGCACCGGATTTCGTCATGAACTCAGGCTCGTGTTAAACTGATATAAAGAGGTCAAACGCAGTGTTTGAATTACATCCCGAAAAACAAGCTGGGAGTTTTAGGAGCTTTTAAATTTTTTAGCTTTAACTGAGAATAGGGAGACTGGGGACGAGAGCTGGGAATCTCAGGCAGACTGTCTATGATTAAATGTGATTTCTGGCCATTGCAATCTCTTTTCCTTTCGTTTCAACAGCATTAATGTTTATGGAAAGTTTTTTTTTTTTTTTTTTCTAGAAACTATATTTCTTGTAGGTTTTGAAGGATCATACACCACTTAAACTGTTTATTAAATACTGAAATGCGGTACAATTTGTGTTGTTGATTGTTTAAATGTTATATCTTGTATATAGCTATAATCATTTATTTTTTTTATTTTTTATTCACTTTTTTACCCCACACTCCAGTCCAGCAGGTGGCAGTACTGCACCAACCTGCATTAATTCAAAAGAAGAGTT
Organism: Clarias fuscus; assembly: GCA_030347435.1. Classification (NCBI taxonomy): domain Eukaryota; kingdom Metazoa; phylum Chordata; class Actinopteri; order Siluriformes; family Clariidae; genus Clarias; species Clarias fuscus. The sequence continues at coordinate 22,705,474 of CM059228.1, forward strand.
ATTTTGCAAAAGATGCAAACTGTTTGCATTTTCTGCAAAAGCTTGTATATATATATATATATATATATATATATATATATATATATATATATATATATATATATTTGTTAATTTTTGACCATCTCTTTCGTTCAACGTAAGTTTAAAATAATAATAAAATAAAATTCTTTAAAAAGTGCGAATAAATTCTGAATCTAAATCTGATTCACTGATTCAATTAATTGAATCAACCAACAAAAGATTGATTCAGTTGTAAACTCAGTTTAGTCGGACATCTCTACTGGCGACGTGTCGCTGGCGGTGTTTTATAATTCTCCCTGAACATTTCTCCTCTTTCTTACTTTTATTTATTTATTTATTTTTCTACACTAAAGCAGATTATTCGCAAATCGTATCCTTTCTCCAGTGCTGTAAAGCTGCTTCTGAAGACTCACCTTGAGGATCTGTTTAACACCCTCCCTCACTCCCTCACTCCTCCACACTAATGATTTTTACCCCACTGTATCCCCCACAGCGCCACCCAGGAGGTGATTCATTCAAGCATAAAAAACATCTAACTTAAGGCCGACGGTGACGGACGATCAGGAGGTGATTAGTATAAACGCTGAGTGTTTGGAACAGACGAGAGGGGAAATGAGGTCGCTGCTGAGGCTGTTACAGAGACAAGCAGTTTTTCTGCACTTTGCAGAAATGTGGTGGCTCAAAACATTTATACAGAACTATACATCCAGCAACAATGTGTTTTCTTATCTTTATAATCAGTATATTTGCGAATCAGGGGTCTGAAAACAGGGAGACAAGAAAACACAGGAACACAGAATAAGAAAAAAACGGATAAGACAAAGCGTGAACACAAACATGAGACGGTAGAGCAATAAACCAACGATGAGTCTGAGGCGGAGACGGTACGAGAATTTGACCAATACCAATACAAGACATGGAAACACATTCAGAGCAAACTGTTATTATTATTTTTATTATTATTATTATTATTATTATTATTATTATTATTATTATTATTATTATTATTATTATTATTATTTCATTGCAATTTGCTCCATAATATAATATTGTGATTATTTTGACACATACCATGACTGTGATATATAATCTGTGATGTGTAGTTATAATGAATATATATATATATATATAGTTTTAATAAGTATTAAATGTAGCATTTTGTACTGAAATTTAGTCATCCAGGCTAACATCAAATAACAGCACAAACATTCTCATTAAAACGATACTAAAGTTTATCTTCAAAATTATAAAAAAATAAACAAACATTTAAATTATTGATAAACTCTATATAAATCCCTGACTGTACCCATATTAGCTTTAATAACCTGCAGCACTTTTCGATTAAATACTTGCACAGGTCTGTATGGTGATTTAGTTTTGATCTTGTGTGCGAGTCTTGTGCAGCGCTAGTTACTGAGGCAGGTTTTTTAACGTTTATGGAGGAACCTTAAATGATCCATGTTGAATTCTACTAAAACATGTTCTTAATACTTTTTTTTTTCTTTTTTTGGAGGAAACTAAAAACCCTTAATGATCTACTGCACCCATAATAACCTCACTCACGCTCACTCACTCACCGTCTATACCACTTTACTCTATATGCAGGGGGGCCTAGAGCTTATCCCTGGGGTACACCCTGCCAACATGCACACTCCATGCACACAGAGACTAAAATTAAACCCAGGCAGAAATCAAACCTGGACCCTGAAGGTGTAAGGTGACAGTGCTAACCACTAAGACACCGTGCCACCACCAAATTATTGCTCATTATATATATGTGTAAAGCTGCTTTGTGACAATGTCAGTTGTTAAAAGCGCTATACAAATAAAATTGAATTGAATTGAATATATATCTCAGGTCTCTCGGGAATCGAACTAGCGATCTTCAGGTGATCAGGTTTCCTCCGAACCACATGATGCCAGCTGACTGTCACATGACGCTCACGGTATCCGCTCCTGACCGACGCGAGGGCGCTAAGTAAATCCGGTCCGACCCCGCTGAGAGAGCTCGGCCAATCAGCTCTCTCTAGCCCCCCGTCTCTGAGAGGCTACAGCATCACCTGGGAATCAAACTAGCGATCTATGTATGGATGATTTTAAAGGAACAGCTGAAATGGGAAGTGTTCATGATGAGGATATCCAGGGTGCATATGGAACCATCAGTCCATCAGATTATCATAAACGTCTCATTTGCAGCGTGGAATTAGGATGGAATGCAGGATGGAATTAGGTGCAGTAGGGAAATCGGTGCATTATAGGAAATTACATGTGATATGAGAGTGTTATGAGTGCTCCATGTTGGTATTTTTTTTCTCTCTGCACATCCTTCAATCCAGGGCAGAAGCAGAGCGGAGTGCCGAGTGTCGAGTGTGGCTGGAGGTTTGCAGCGAGTGTCGTTTGCTTTTGTTATTAGGTCAGTTATTCCGCGGGGAGGGTCACAGATGCGCCGTTTGTTCCACACTGCTGCAGGCCTGCAAATGCGAACATTACAAAACAAGCGAGGACGAGGTATTAAAAATGTGTCCCGTCGATTTGAAACGAATCCTAATGAGGCGGATCACGCTGCACGTGTGCGAATGTCAGGAGAGACAGAAGAAGCCGTTAAAACTGCTCTGCTGCCAAGAGGATGAGAGACGGATAGAAAATTTTGGATCCTGAAACCTGCACTGAAGGGTTTTATTATTTTTTTTTAAGTCATTATTTTTATTATTTATATATATCTTTTTTTTTTCCCCTCCAGAGTGCATTTGATGTCTGCGCGTCTTCAAGCGAAACATTCGACAGAAAAAGAATGCGGTTCTGTTTCGACCGGAGTCTACCTGCAATGTCTCACGCTTCAGTGCATTAAGTATAGCTTTGGGCTTTTTGTGAAGATGGAGGGAGGGGGGGGGGGGGGGGGGTAGAGGGGGGGGGGGGGGGAGAGGAAGAAGGTCATGAGTGTACTGTACAGGAGAGAAAACAAAAACCAACCCAAAATAGTCAAAAACAAAGAAACATCCAAGTGACGTGGAGCAGAGCAGGAGGAGGGAGAGACGGAGAGAGATTGATTTGATTTGATTCGAAGGAGTACAAGGTAATCCATGCTCGAACCGAACCGAAGGCGTAAAGATGTGTTAGTCTGCCACTTCTCTTTTTTCTGCTCTTCCATTTGCAAAGTGCCTTTTACCTTTAAATGACATTATCTGTGCCGGTAGTCGGGCGGGAAAGTGACTTTGCCACTTTATGCCTCGAAATTCACTTAAGGATCCCGCAGCCTCAGTGAAATATTGGAAAACATAATGTATTTCTCGATGCCGAAGTGGGCTTGATCAGGTTTTGCCAAACATAATTTACTTGATGGCCCCGGGATAGAAGTAATTCATCTTACAAATAAAAAAATCGGTGCACGGACACAATGGAACACGGCGCCGCTCGGCAAATGCAATCAGCGTCGTCGTCGAGAAACCTTTTCACACGGACGACGCACGCACGCGCGAGCAGGAGTTTAACGGTGTCAGGATACATAATGGGGCTGTTTGTGGCTTTCTGTTTATTTCTCCTTAAACACCAGAGAAAATACAATACTCAAATATTTTTCCAGGCGTAATGATGGCCTGTAGCTAAAAATACACTGGTGTTCACTGATCTTATACTTATTAAATATATACTTAGTGCATGTTTAATTATAAAAGGCACTGACTTTAACATTTCTTTGCAATGACAAACAACAACAACAACAACAAAGCAGAAGAGTCACTTTACGACTGTTGGATTCCAACAAGAAATGTTTGTGCAGTTTTTTGTATCCTGCAAACAGTAAGAGTCGTTTATTAAAAATCTAGACAAATGGCTTTACAACTAATTTGTGTTGCAAAGTTGAATAAGGCAAACAAACAAACAAACAAACAAACAAACAAACAAAAAGAGGCTTGCGATGTCGCACAGAAACCATAAAGCGCACACAGCTGTGTATCAAAGCCATTTCAGCTTTAACTCGTTAGAAAACCCTGACACCGGAGACTCCTCCCACAAATACATAACACTTCACCATTATACAGTATGTCCCTGTGAGCCAGCTGTTACTATGGAAACATACATTAAAAGCACATCTTCCGACCAATCAGACTCCAGACCTCGAAAGCGCTGTGGTGTAAATCAGTGCATGGAGATTAAACGGTAAAACGCTGAAGTGTTGTACGCTCCGGTTGGCGAGCGCACAGGATGACGCCCGAGTCGCTCCGCAACTTCGCCGTTTTCACTCCCATTGAGATAAAAGATGTTTTTCTTGTTATTACACAGCGATTAACCCCAAAATAAGAACAGCAGACAGATGTTTGGCACCGCTCAAGAGCGCCTCCGTATAAGATATAACATGTCCGACTTCCCGTGTCGGAATGAATTAAAAAACCCGGCAATCATCAGGACGCGCACTCTGGATGAACTCCGAGAGGGGAAAAAACACCCAATTTCTCTCCTTTTCCCAATTCCCAGTGTAATTACACAACCTGTTGAGTGTTGTCCCTGAAACACGGCAACTCACTGGAGAACTAATGAAACTCTGGCCTGGACTGGGAGAAATTGCCCGTATAACCTATAGGCAAGGTGCCCTTGTGAGGGTTTTTTTTTTTTTTTTTTTTTCACTTTTTCTTGGAAGAGTGTAGAAGAGGAGGAAATCACAGAGTGCCAGAATCAGAATCAGTGCAGGAAACATAATGGATGTTAGAATGATATATAAGTTCATGAACAGTTTCTTTTGAGCATCTAATAGAGTCACTGATGATTCTGTAGATGAGAGAATTAAAATCCGAGTGAAAAATAAATGAACGAATTGGGGAACCTACAGTGTACCTTTCGCCTTCTACTCTCTGGGGCGCTAAACTGGAAAGTCTGCTGGGAATCAGCGACGACAGGGAAGAAAAGATACAACTCTAACACCCAAACCCATGGACGGCCATGTTGGATTTAGTTTTCTGCTATAGGGCACAAAACTCAATAAACCTCTTTACAGAACGTCCTGCTGCTCTTTCCAGATTTTCCAGAGTCGTTTGCGCGTCCGTTCGGTTGCGTGTTGTATATTGGAGCCGTTCAAAATCCGTTCACGTCAGTGAAACGCCAAGCGAAGTGAATTAAGCAGCCGGTGCCGAGAGGAATCATAAATTAAAGTTACGTGAGGTTTAATGTCTATTTATTAAATGTTTGGAATGTTTTCATATGCAATAATATAATTATAGTGAAAATGTGTTTCACAATACGGAATTTCACCGTAAGAACTCGCCTCCAGAACAGATTCGATTTGCATACTGAGACATCCATGTTTACACATGCTTTCTCTTTTTATCTTTAGTGATCAACGTAAACTAAACACTGAGTTCTGTATGTTGTTCTTATATGATGAAATTTTCACATTTCATTTGCTAATAATTTCATCTTTCTCAGATTACTTGTTTTTATTGTACTATTGTTTGTTTGTTTATAATAATAATAATAATAATAATAATAATAATAATAATAATAATAATACATTTATTTAAGTAAATACAGTAAAAAAAAAAAACGTTTCTTATTTTGCCTGCATTTATTACACCATTGTGCTTTATGCTCTCTAACATTTATAGTATTTATTAATTCTAACTCCTGATCGAGGGCACTAACAAGGGAGTGTACACCCTACATAGTGCACTAGCTTTCCATTTAATACTATTTGGGATTCGACCCCACAACCCAGAAGTTAACGCAGCTGATATTATAACGTGTAATAAGTGTCTCAGGACTGTCCACCACCTCCATGGTTTATTCTCCTAACGCTTTGGCTACAGAGTACCGCTAAGAGTTTAACACGACTCTCACCTCCTGTTAATGACACTAACTGTCGCTCGCTTGTAATTATCCATGTCCTGAGGTAATGGCCGGAGCACTGGTCTGAAAAAGTGATCAGAAGTAGTGAACTGAGAAAGTGATACGTGGAGAGTCTGTACCTGATGAGGCTGCGTGTAGCGTCCTGGTCTCGGGCTGTAACGGTTCCGACGACGGTGTTAATGGCGGCGTTTTCATGCACCTCGAACACATAAGTGGACTTTGTAAAGACGGGCGGCTCGTCCGCGTCCTCTATGATGACTTTGATCGTTGTTTGGTCCATGAACGGGGCTCCGGTCGCCGACGGCCGAACGTTTGTCGCCACCACCGTGAGGTTGTAAAAGTTTTTGCTTTCGTAGTCCAGAGCCTGAGAAGTGATAGAGGAAAGACACAGAAAGAGAGAGAGAGAGAGAGAGAGAAATCTGTTTTCACTAATGAGTAGAGCAGCGCTGATGGATGGAAGCTCACGGGGTCTACAGGTCACGCTGATCCACAGCATGAGGGACGACACGGCCGCTAACGCAATAACGGCGAGCAACAAAAATGTTATTTAGTGGCAATAATGGCGCTCTCACCTGAAGCGTAGGAAGTGTTATTAATTTGTGCGCTGAGACGGCATCTGTTTGGGATTTAGATGAGCCTGCAAATAAGGTTAATCTAATGCAATCACAACAATCGCATTGCAAATTGTTAAGCAATCACCAAAAATATAATTTGTATGTTTGTGCTTGCTGAAAACAAAATTACGCTGGCCCACAAAACCATGACGTTAACGTGGTTAATGTGTTCTCGGAGGCAGCCAGCCATTGGAGGAGGATCCCCTAAAAGCAATTTGCTGGTGATTTACGATGATTATCAGAACAGATGAATATTTGTAAATATGATGAAAGGAACAGGAGCCTCTTTCTTATTTATTTATTTATTTGTTTGTTTGTTTATTTATTTATTTCTTTGTCTGTTTATTGAACAGTCTCCTCAGTATTCACAATGTGTAAAACTCTCAGCCTGACACTCACCTCTGCTCTGTGCTGTAATACAGTACGGCGGGTTCGAGCCCCTGCTCCGCTCCATAAGAACTCGGAGAATAATTTATAGCAACTGATTTAATTTGCACTAAGTATTCTGCCTCGCAGTCTCGTACTCCCTCTTTGGATTTTAGAGGAAGACCTCAGTGTAGTTAAGAAAGACGCGCACAACAAACACACACTCACACACACACACACACACACACAGTCGTTTAGGGTACGAGGCTCTGTCCTGTAGCTACCATGTAATGCAAGCGCTTAGCTGCGCTTGTTTGTCTACAATCATCACACTCACATCGTCCAATCAGCTAAACGAGTCATAGCATGACATCTGTAATTGTAGCATCAGACCCTGGAGGTACGTCCAACATTAATGGAAGGAGTCTCCAGTGTCAGTGCTTTCTAACGGTTATACTTGTTTTGTATTGTTTTTCATTCAAGATTCAAGATTCAAACAATTGTATTAATCCCCAAGGGGAAATTGCTTATTCCCGGTCACAGTTGCTCACCCTTGCTATCAAGTAAAGTAAAGTAAAGCACAAAAAACAGCATATCGATAAAATATAAAGTGTCCTCAAACAGTAAGTACCATATTGCACACTACGTTAATACAATATTGCACAATAAACTAGTATATATATATATATATATATATATATATATATATATATATATATATATATATATATATAATCCTGTATTATTATATGTAATATTGTATTACATAATTTATTTCGATATGATAGTATATGTAGTATATGATACTACAATTGTCATATAATTAATAGAGGTAAGTATTATTGTTCTATTATGTTACTGTCACTGACAGTGAATACACACATAGTGTGTAGGTTACATAGAAGAGTAAGATCTCCTGTGACGCTCTGTGGTACACTTGATAGCGATCAGTCTCTGGCTGAAATTGCTCCTCTGGTCAGCGAAAACACTGTATAGCGGGTGAGAAGGATTGTTCAAAATGGATTGTACTTTGGCCAGAATTCTCCTCTTCACTACTACATACATCCACATAGCTCCAGGCCTAGCACAGATCCAGCCTTTTTAATAACCTTGTCCATTCTGTTCCTGTCCGATGCCTTTACATTACAGCGCCAACAGACCAGTGCGGAAAAGATGACACTCGCCACAACAGTTTCATAAAACATCCGTAGAACGGTGTTACAGACGTTGAAAGACCTGAGCCTTCGAAGAAAGTACAATCGGGTCTGTCCTTTCTTGTAGAGTGCCGTTGTGTTGAGTGACCAGTCAAGTTTGTTATCCAGATGAACTCCCAGATATTTGTATTCCGAGACCATGGCCACCATCTCCCCCTTGACAGATATAGGAGTCGCAGGGGTCTTGCTTCTCCTAAAGTCAACCAGCATCTCCTTTGTTTTCTTGATGTTGAGTTGTAGGTGATTACGCTCACACCAGGAAACGAAGTCGTCTACTACAGACAGGTACTCAGAGGTGTCACCATCCTTTATACATCCACCAATCACAGAATCATCAGAGAACTTCTGTAGGTGGCATAACTCTGAGTTATACCTAAAGTCAGATGTATAGAGGGTGAAAAGAAACGGAGACAGTACAGTCCCCTGGGGAGCTCCGGTGTTGCAGATCACAGTCTCGGACAAACAGTTTTGTAGACGGACAAGTCAGACAGTCCATAATCCAGGAAACCAAGCGGGTGTCAATGTTTATGTTCGTCAGTTTCTCCCCCAGTACTGCAGGTTGGATGGTGTTGAAGGCACTAGAGAAGTCAAAGAACATCATTCTTACAGTGGTCCCAGGCTTGTCGAGGTGAGAGTAGGTTCGATGGAGCAGGTGTATTATGGCATCATCTACTCCCATGAAAGGCTGATAGGCAAACTGAAGAGGGTCCAGAGATGACTTCACCAGGGGACGGAGTGTATCCAGGATCAGCCTCTCAAACACCTTCATAATGTGCGATGTCAAAGCAACAGGCCTGTAGTCATTCAGGGCACAAGGGCGTGGTATTTTGGGGACCGGTACAATGCATGATGTTTTCCACAATGCAGGTACTTTTTGAAGAGACAGACTTAGACTAAAGAGGTACTGGAGAACACCACAGAGTTGGGTAGCACAAGATTTCAGAACTCTAGGGTTGATCTTGTCCGGACCTACAGATTTTGTACCTACAGGTTTTAGCATCAGGACAAGTTGTTGTTGTATTTCGTCTCATTCATTTCATGAGAAGGAAGAATAGATGCTGCTGAGTGGGAGTGACTGTTGAAATCTGCCCCAACATACAGTACAGGGAGTCATCGAAGAACCCCATCACACTGATCGACATTCACATTACAGTAGACCCGAAAAAAATTACGCATTATGAACTTGTACAACTTGGCAGGAATGCAGTCCTGATGAGGACGTGGTTGAAGCAAGAAGCAGGAAGAACTTAATAAGGACGTCATAACGACAGCATTGACTAATTAACAGCGCGACACTTCTTACTGATGTTCTACTGGCATGGAGCAGATGGGAAAGACTTGGTGGTGTTCTGACCGAGTCGTCATCGGGACGCCACTGCGTTGTTGCTCTGTCGATGGAGTTCTCACAGCGCCCTCTACAGGCTCGTGCTATGACCTGGGCAGGTTCAGGACATGTTGTAGAAGATCATATTAAGTTCATGTTACGTTCTTGTGGTGCTGAGCAGGTTATCACACTATCACGTCATTATAACAAGCACCTGGTACGAGTAAGGTAATGATCTCATCGGACCTGGTGAGAACGTGATCGTGTGGATGATGGAGACAGAGGCGTAGAGAACCAGACAGGGACACGGCTAGGAAGTAGATGAACCTGATTAATGCACATTTTTCTTCCACCACAATCCTGGAAACTTCACAGCCTCCATCAGAGTGTTCCAGGTGGCTAAGATCAGATAAACAGGTCTACATGTCATCCTTTAACAAAGTAGTAATTGTTGAACGACAATACAGAAGGTATAATAGAAGTGAAAGACTTCAGGATGTGTCATTTTACAGAATGAAAACAGCTCATCTTGACGGTGGTGAGAGTGGCTCTGCTCAGTATTTTGCAGGAAAAGCCGTGAAACCCCTCCGGAATGGTATCTGTCCTGCCCTCATGGGGAAATAAATAAATAAATAAATAAATAAATAAATAGAAACAGTTTGTTGACCAAACCGAGCTTGGGTAAAATGCGCACACTCGGCGACACTAGCGGTTTCCTTCTTCTTTCTCCTTTTTTCATACATCTGAAAATGATGACTAAGAGATGCATTATTGTATTCCCTACATCAGGAAGGTGCTTGATCATGCAGTTTACCACATTTTCAGAGCGTTTCAACACGCCCCTGTGCTCCGTGGCGCTCTCCCATTTGGGGAGAGTAGCATCACGGCCTGCTATTCTTCAATAATGATTCATGCCTTTTGATCCAGTGCAGCGAGTCAGCCATACTTCTGGTGCATTATTTCATTATGCCTGTATGAGGGGGCTAAATACAGCTGTCACTTGACCCACATCGTTCCACACAACCACCGCTTGCTTTTTTCAGATCGATTTTTATTTTTTTTTCATCCCTCTGGATGATGCTAAAGTGTCTGGAGTGTGTGAAAGTGTGTGGAGGCTGTACTCCATGCTCAAGTCCTGAAGCACATGTATGACATTTCATTTTTCGGACCATAGGTTTGAATGTGTGACTGGTACAGCCCGGGAGGTTGGGGCGGGGGAGGGGGGGGGGGGGGGAATGGCGGGTGAAAGCTCACGTATCTCGAATGCAAAAATTTCCTGCAGAATAATTTCCACTCCAAGTTTAAAGCAGGGATTTGTCTTTTCTTTTTTTTCATGACCCCTCCACTGTGGGCTGAACTGAAATTATAATGAAAAACAACACAACGTCACAAATGTATCTCGCACCGTGATCCAATCAACAACATGTAACTAAAAAGCCTTTGATCTGAAAAAGGGTGGAGCTAACTTTGGGGGATTCTGTTATACACACGTGGACAAAAATGATGGTACCCCTAACTTAATAGTTTGTTGCACAACCTTTTGAGGCAATCACTGCAATCAAACGGTTCCTGTAACTGTCAATGAGACTTCTGCACCTCTCTGCAGGTATTTTGGCCCACTCCTCATGAGCAAGCTGCTCCAGTTGTTTCCGGTTTGAAGGGTGCCTTTTCCAGACAGCATGTTTCAGCTCCTTCCAAAGATGCTCAATAGGATTGAGGTCAGGGCTCATAGAAGGCCACTTTAGAATAGTCCAATGTTTTCCTCTTAGCCATTCTTGGGTGTTTTTAGCTGTGTGTTTTGGGTCATTGTCCTGTTGCAAGACCCATGACCTGCGACTGAGACCCAGCTTTCTGACACTGGCCAGCACATTTCTCTCTAGAATCCCTTGATAGTCTTGAGATTTCATTGTACCCTGCACAGATTCAAGACACCCTGTGCCAGATGCAGCAAAGCAGCCCCAGAACATAACAGAGCCCCCTCCATGTTTCACAGTAGGGACAGTGTTCTTTTCTTGATATGCTTCATTTTTCCGTCTGTGAACATAGAGCTGATGTGCCTTGGCAAAAAGTTCCATTTTTGTCTCATCTGTCCATAGGACATTCTCCCAGAAGCTTTGTGGCTTGTCAACATGTAGTTTGGCATATTCCAGTCTGGCTTTTTTATGATTTGTTTTCAACAATGGTGTCCTCCTTGGTCGTCTCCCATGTAGTCCACTTTGGCTCAAACAACGACGGATGGTGCGATCCGACACTGATGTTCCTTGAGCATGAAGTTCACCTTGGATCTCTTTAGAAGTCTTTCTGGGCTCTTTTGTTATCATTCGGATTATCCGTCTCTTTGATTTCTCATCAATTTTCCTCCTGCGGCCACGTCCAGGGAGGTCGGCTACAGTCCCATGGATCTTAAATTTCTGAATAATATGTGCAACTGTAGTCACAGGAACATCTAGCTGCTTGCAAATGGTCTTATAGCCTTTACCTTTAACATGCTTGTCTATCATTTTCTTTCGAATCTCCTGAGACAACTCTTTCCTTCGCTTCCTCTGGTCCATGTTGAGTGTGGTACATACCATGTCACCAAACAACACAGTGACTACCTGGAGCCCTATATATAGGCCCACTGACTGATTACAAGATTGTAGACACCTGTGATGCTAATTAGTGGACACACCTTGAATTAACATGTCCCATCATTTTTGTCCAGGCCTGTTCCATGAGTTCATTTTTTTAAATAATTCCGTTGAAGCATGGTTGAAAAGCAATGTCTGACTTTCATTGGTTAACATTCATAGAATTTTTAAAAAATTATTACTTTTGTCAGATTAAAGTTATTTCTGTGACCATTGTGAGTTTTTCTTTCATTGACCGAAGGGGACCAACAATTTTGTCCACGTGTGTATTTGAGGGCGGAGCTAGTTTCTGGATGTAATGAAGAAAGTAACCATAGAAGATTAATACGGTCCCTGAGTCGAGCTAAGAGGTTCAGGTTTTTGTCCCGGTTATTTATTTTGACATATCTTACGGCTTTCCTGCTATTTAGAAATAAAGAGACAGTCCCTGGCTTCATGTCCATTGTTATACAACATAACAGGAGGATTTGAGATATTTAATTTATTTCTTTTTTTTTAAATCGCGCTCCAGGGATTCAGGGATTAAATCGCTCCGGAGCAAACTGATGTGTTCACAAAAAGATCCAGAAGCTGAACCGCCATGAAAACAGAAGGTGGTGTTTCTCCGCTCGTCTCTCCGCTTGTCTCTCTCTCCTGAACTCCACGTGAGTCTGGAGGTGAGGAGGATGTTGTTTGTCTCGCTCTCACAAGGTGCCATCCATCATACGATTAGTGATGCAGGCGACGGGTTCCAAGCCGAGTGCAGAGGCACGCGAAGACTAACAGCCGAACTTTCTTTCCAAATGTCACACAAACTAGCCTCTGTCTGTCTTCTGTCTTTCTTGTGGACGTAGATTTACAGAGGTAAACGACAGACAGAACAATGTAACTATTCAGGAGGTGAAGCATTCAGTCACTTTCCATACCACGCATCCTGTGTAGAGTCACAGGGGTGCATCCTAGATTGGGCCGCCAACTCATTACACACACACACACACACACACACAGAGCAGAGATGATATTCGAACCCCCAACCCTGGAGGTGCGAGGCAACTAGGCCAACCACTAAACCAACGTGGTGTTCAAGATAAAACATCAGAATCAGTTGAAGGTAAACTGTAAATGCATGGGGCAGTACTGCTTTCTAGGAATGATCAAAGGAGAAACTGGACTAAACAGTATAATAATATTAGTTAGTAAGTTGTAGTTAGCAGTAAGTTAACATCTCTGTTTCTGCTTTTACATTTCATTTTTCACTATCTGTAATTCTGTGTATAGAAAAAAAAAAAACATCAATTTAAAAATATTTCATCCTCCAACTATGACAAATGCAAACTTTCAGCTTGTTGATATGCAATAATAATAAATAAAACAACCATCTACTGTATAATAAATAAAAAATAAAAATAACCTAAGCATTAACCTTGTAAAACTGGAGTGTTTGTGTAACATACGAATTATGTTTGTATTTTGTATTTGAGTTTTTTTTTTTTTTTTTTTCCGGATCTGCATATGGACGAGACACTGTATGGAAATGCACAGGGCCCGTGCTGCGGATTAGAGGACGCTGAAGTGCTCTTATCTCTCAAGGACATCTCCTTCCCAGCGCTGTCTCCGTGTATAATTTGCGAGCGAGTAACATGACTAAAACATGTGGCGCTTTATTAGATACGCCGTCTGCTCTTTGATATTCAGGCAAACTGAATATGGAGATTATGTGCATATTAAATGCGAGCGCTGTTTGCGCGGAAGCATTTGGTGCACAAATAAGGTGTGTTGTAAAATATTAGCTGACGACTCGTACGCTTCGAAAAAAGACACTTATTAGAAACGTCTGAAACTATTCCGCTGGAATAATGAATTTACGTTTGACGGATTCCACTGAGGCTGCATTGATGGCTAATCAAATAGATGAGAACTAACAAAGGACACTCGGCGGACAGGAGGACGTTTAAAGGACGTCCTTGTCAGACGTTAATGGGACGACATACTGTATAATGGAAGTCTAAGGGCACACGCTGAACTCCAACGAAAGATTTCTATGAACAAATTAAACAGAGCTTTATCAGATCTCTCATGCATTTTTCAACAGGAGACCTTGCAGATGAAGTTATGAAATCATTCTTTTTACTTTTATTAATTAATCAATTTATTTATTTCTTTTTATTTTTAAAGAAGGAACATTTTCAAGCTCTGATGGCGCATGAATACAAGAAAAAACCATCATTGCTCGAGTGTCAGAAGTTCACAACTACGACTTTCTCACATCTGTTACGGATATAATTTAATTACATAAAGACATAAACACATTCCTCAGTGATTACACACACACACACACACACACACACACACACACACACAGACACATATATCTTGTCTTGTTATCAATTTGTTCATTTAGCGCCTTAATACATACCTGCAATTTGTGCGGGAAAATGTATCAGTAATTTCCACTGAATTACACTCAATGGCCACTTAATTAGGTACAGCTTATTACTGGATTGTTCCTTTAGAACTGCTTTTTCCTTTAGAACTGCTTTAATTCTTTGTCGCATTGATTCAAGAAGGCGCTGGAAACGTTCCTCAGAGATTTTGGTCCATACTGACACGATGGTCGCTGCAGATTTGTCCACGATGCAAACAGGGAACAGCACCGCGGCCCCGACGGTGCTCTGCTGGAGTGAGGTCAGGTGACTGTGGAGGCCGTGTGAGTCCAGTGACCCCACTGTCATGTTCAAGAAACCAGTGTGCGGTGATTTTAGCTTTGTGACACGGAGCGTCATCCTGCGCTCAGAACGGGACGTGGTCACGGGTGTTTAAACGCTCTTCAGCAGACCTCGGGTGTAACGAGGTGTTTTTCCAGTTCCTGTTGCCTCTCTATCAGCTCGAACCAGTCTGGCCGTTCTCTCCTGACCTCTGACCTCAGGCATCGACGAGGCATTTTCACCCAGAGAACTGCCTTCACTGGGAATTTTCTCTGTTACACACCGTAGAGATTTTTCCTCCACCTTTTTCCTCGATCTGATGCTCAGTTTGACCTTCAGCAGATCATCATGACCTTGTCTACCTGCCTAAATGCATCGAGTTGCTGCCGTGCGATTGGCTGATCAGATGTTTGCGCTAATAAGCAGATGAACAGGTGTACCTAATTAAGTGGCCGGTGAGTGTCTGAGCTGTTACAGTACTACGTATCTTCTGAACAATCAGATTCAAGACATCAGCATCACTGCAGGAAAAATGTACTTTAGCCCGTCTAATAACATGTGCGCGTCTTATCTTATTATATTACAGTATATTATAGTTTTGCTCTTTAAACATATTCTGGACTTTGTTTTTAAATTGAAAAACTACATTTCAGACCAAACATTTGATTTTTAAAATCTTCTTATTTGTGACGTTTCTTTTCTACAGTAAGGGGAATGAAATGACTCTGACCTTCTTCAGCGTGAGGATTCCCTCCTGAGTCTGAGAGTCAGTCGCGATCTCGAACACGTCCTTCTCGTCTCCCGCGATGATGCTGTACGTTGATTTTGCGTTTTCTCCGATGTCTCGGTCGTTCGCTTTCACCCGGCCGCCGGGTTTCCCGATGCCGAGGTCTTCTGAGATAGTGAACTCGTACGAGCCTGCGAGGCCGAAGCACGAGATCTCATGGAAACTGACATTTTCTAGCAGCTCTACTGAACAGAACGGAGGATCTTTTTACCTTTTGAAAATTTGGGTGGGTTATCGTTGATGTCCGTCAGCGTCACTGTGACTGTGGTGGTCCCGGATAATCCCCCCATGTGACCACCCATGTCTTTAGCCTGAATGACCACCAGGTAATCCTCCCTCATCTCGCGATCCATCCCGGCCAGGGCCACTTTAATGATTGCTGGAGTTACAAAAGAAAAAAAAAAAAGAAAAAGATTAAACTAAATAAACTTAATGGGATTAGTTTCATTTAGGTGAACTAGCAGTGAATGTAAGAAGAAACCCTCCATAGATGTGACGTGCTGGTGATTCAGTACATTCAGGTGGTCATGTGACTTCATTTTAACGCCACATAACGTCACTGAGTCTCGACCTGAGCGACTGAAGCGACCCCAGATCATAACACTGTCTCCAGAGTCTTGTACAGTGGACACTATGCATGATGGGAGCATCGCTTCATGCGCTTCCCTTCTCACCCTGACACGCCCATCACTCTGGAATAGACTCAATCTTTCATCATTTCTATCCTGAGGACTTTTCCATGTCAACCTTTAAGTTACTGCGTCACCTCTGACTGCTACAAAACACTGACGCTGGAGACTCCTTCCATACGCGACACTACATGAACATGTTCCTTACATCTTTCTAATACTGTAGCTAATTGAGCTGTTACTATAGAAACAACAACGTATCACTATAAACCTTCAGTGCTGACTGAGCTGCTGTTCTAGAGAATTCATTTATACTTTAACACCATCTGACCAGCCGGAATGCAGAGAAGATAAAAAAAAAAAAGAAAAAAAAAAAGGAACAATTTGAGAAGCAATAAGAAAGAAAGAAAAGCTTTTGTTTACATGACCTTCAGTGGATTTGAGCTTCAGTGAGGATTTAATTTTTTATTTTTTTCCGCAGCCAGAAACACACTCTTGCATCAGCTTTTAATAAATAATAAGATAAAACAATCGACAACGAACTTTTTAGGTACTGCTTTATAAATGATCTTGTTCTCTTTAAACGAGCAAATATCTCATCATGAACGTGAGAAGAAATTACCCGCAAGCCCTGCTGATCATCCAGCCAGAAACTTGTTAGTGCAAGTTAAAAAAAGGGCAAGTGAGGAGGGAAAAAAATGGACTAAAAGGAAATCATTGAGATAATTGGCCGACTGGGTCAATCCTATTTTGAAAGGTATACGGAGCAGATAGACATCGATTCCCACTTCGGCTCTGCTGAGCTCCGTCGGGATTTGGACTTAGCAAGAAGAACGGTAATGGGAGAAGCAGATCGTTAGCTTCTAATTCAAAGGGAAGCTTCTCAGGTTTTCATTTTCGAGGCAATATCGGGACCGCTGTACAATTAGAGCTGTGAATATACACTGCAGATTAACTTCAGCTCAACACAATGACTCTTAACGACGCATTCCTGAACAGTTTACCGGAGTGCCGCGGCACACGCACGCGCACAATTATTTCAAAACCACGAAAAGAAAACATGATACCTGTACATCAGGTCATTCTCTATACAACGTGTCCTGTACAGGATAGCGGGACGCCTGGAGCCCATCCCCGGGGCACGGGGCGGGGGCGGGCACAGGCAGGGTGACGATCCAATGTGATTTTTTATCACATTTGATGATGATGATTTCTAATTTTCTAATGATAAATATGTTGTAATTTGTTTTATTATTGATTTTTCCACATGTTAATGCACTTTTATTGATTGTTTGATCAATAGTAACGCAGTGTAAGGCTCTACCCAATGACACAGCGTGATGAGAACTCACAAGATTGGGACTAAACAGCTGTGTGTCCAGAAGAAAACCACTAGTTAGTGAGCGAGGGAGCATTAGGACTGGACGTTGGAGCGATGGAAAAAAGGTCATGTGACCTGATGAGTCCAGATTGAGCCTATTCCAGAGCGACTGATAATAAAATATGGGCATACTGTTAGCTTACAGATATTTTATGGATATCTGTTTGACTTTCTTACAGTATGTCAAATCTAAGTCAAGATCTGTGTCCAGACACTGTGCTGATAAAAACAATGAGGATGCATCAGGTTAGTTGTTTCTTCCTTTTTAAGTCGAGTTTAAAACCAACCAAATGCACAGCAATGCAAAATTATTTATAAGCCTATAAAATATGGAATATACTGTACATAGCAATATAAGATTAAGATTCAATTATCTGTCACATATATCTTACAGCAGATTATTATTTATATTTTTTTGCATATCTCACTTAGGAAGGGGGGCGGGGGGTGGGGGGGGTGGGGGAGGGGCATCAGCGCACTGGGTCGGCCAGGATACAGCGCCCCCTGGAGGACACAGGGTTAAGGGTCTTGATCAAGGGCTCAACTGTGGAGGCCTGGCAGGCCTGAGCCACCACTGACCTTTACCCCAAGCAAAGTGAGACACCACAACACCTGGCAACCCTGTTTTTATCTATCTATATCTTCAAACCCCCAGTACGGTGACGCAGTGACATGGTTTCCGGTTTCCTTCCCACAGTTCAAAGACACATGCCTCAGACCAACTGGTGTTTCCAAATTGCCAGTGTGTGTGTGTGTGTGTGTGTGTGTGCGTGAGTGCGTGTGTGCACCTGTGATTTGAGAGAGGTTGGCGTCCCCAGTCATGTACGTATTTTCCCCTTCCAGCCTGACTGTTGACATGAAGTCATAGGACACCGCGGCCGCCGTCGCTTGACAATGACAGCGTGAGACAGATACGTGGGCAGATATAGAGCTGTATAATTCTGTCCATCATTTCAGTTTCAGCAAATCTGCGCCCAAGCTACCGCAGTAGCCCCGGACTGAAGAACCTGCCATACTCATTGAAATCTCCCATTTCTCCTGTTTAAACCCCACACATTAAGGGTTTGTAATGCACACTGGTGAGTCACAGAACACTGCCGGGTGATAGCTGAAAGGAATAAAGCGCATCCTGAGCTGTATGTAATCCATTCAGACAAGAAGAAGACCTGTAGCAGCATCACATGAAAAGAAAGCTGGCTATATCAAACCAGATTACGGGAAAAGACGCCTTTGATCTTTTCTTTTTCTTTCCTCTTTCCTTTCAAAGTCTTATAGCTTTCAACCATGAAAAAAAAAAAGAAACTAAAACCTTCAGAGTAATAGCTGTTAGTCGAAGGTCCATGTACACTGCATATATTTAATTCATGTTCTGAAATGAAAATGGGGAAACAAAGAAACAAGGTTTCTGCTTCTTTTTATTTTTTTTTTATACACTAGAAATTCATTTTTTTTTTCTGTGAAATAATTCAATAAACATCGACTCATTTTTAAATTGTTGCAATGGAAAATAAACATTGAATTTAATTAAAATAGCATGAGGAAGTGTCCAGCGTTCTCTGGGTTTTATTATAAAAGATCTGATTTAAAAAGAATACATAAATAAATAAATAAATAAATAAATAGAACTTTCCTCGTATTCGAGCAAGATCCCAGTGAACATGAAATCAGCCGAGGTAACAGACGAGCTAAATGGACGTCCTGCAGAGCCGGGCCATTCTGAGCATCTGCTAGGTCACTATGACAAAGTCAGACTGTGAGATTTTAGAGTTTATTAAGACGTGAAAATGCATGCAGCGGGTCAGAGAGCCTGTGTGGGTGTAAAACGTTAGTTTTTTTTTAGAAAGATGAGCACGCGCGGACACGTGCAGGCTGATGAGCGGGACGTCTGAAAGACTAATGACTACTGTGAGCAAAAATGACCAAAATATGAATAATATGCATGAATTCACATCGATACGAGGGAACGCAGATAAAGATCTGTAGCGCTATCTGACATCGGAGAGATTACATTAGAGATTCTGAATGGAGGTTTCTATTCATTTCCAGTTGGGCTTGGGCTGTTGTGAGGGGTTTTTACTGATAAAGCATTAAAATCACAACCTCTTTTGATAAATTAACAAATAAATCAATTGACCAATCAGAATCCAGAATTCCTGATTGGGTGACGTGGTGTGGAAAACATGAATGTAAGTGATTATTGAAAAACATTCTGACGGGCAAAATTTCTGTTTAATAAATTCCCGAAAACTGAAAAAAACTAAATTTTCAGATTTAAGGTCATATAGGAATTGTGCCACTGGATACAAACAAACAAACAAACATTCAAAAACACACTTTCTCACTTAATCATTTCAATAATAATCCAGCGCTTATCCTGTACACAGGGTCGCGGGGGCCTGGGGCCTATTCCAGGGGAATGATGGGGAAACGAGGGGTACACCCTGAGGTACACCCTGGACTGGGTGCCAATCCATCACAGGGCACAGAAGCTCACGATTACTCACACACTACTAGCAATTTAGAAACACCAATCAGCCTAATAGACATGTCTGATTGTGGGAGGAAACCGGAGAACCCAGAGGAAACCCACCAAGCACGGGGAGAAAATGAAAACTCCATGCACACAGACCTGAGGTGGGAATCGGACCCTGACACAGGTGGTGCGAGGCCACCTTGCTAAGCATCACGCTACTGTGCCGCAAAAAAACCAACATTTAACATTAATTAAAGAAAAAAGTTTAACCTGCTCATGTATCTGTTTCTAAAACCAGAACACAGGCTGTAGTGATGCTTTACTTTCAGCCTGTATGTTTAATTGCATCACGTTTAATTGCTTAATTATGAAAATGAATTCTCAGTCATCATCACAGACTGGAGAAGCCACAAACATTCATTTCCATACAGACATTTGTACTTTTTTTTTTCTTCCTTTCTTTGTCAACAATTAAGCAGGCAGCGATCAGCCAGAGCGTGATGATGTTTACTTATTCATCGTCCGCATCTCATTTCCTGCGTAGTGCTGAAAGTGTCAAATGGATCCTAATGGCTGTTTTCCCTTTACCTTTTACTTTTCATTAACATTCATTAAAACATCTGGCTCAGTTGAATGAGCCATCTGTATGCGCTGAGTAATCACACAAACACACAACTCCTCTCCCTTGACTGCACAGGAAGTAAAAAAAAAAAAAATTCTACGTTTAAGAACGCGTAAGAAACTTTAATAAAAAAATAAAATAAAATAAAATAATTAATAAATAGATAAACACAACAATGCAGATTTAGCGATTAAACCCAATCTGGACGAACGCAGGCCTTGTTTATCTTGTGTCTAGTTTCTAAACGATGTGTTGTACATTTCCACATTTCCATCTCATTGCTTATTAATTTCATTTCACAATTATTTAATCATGTCACTCACAGACGCTGTTAACACGTCGCCTGAAAATGCAATTAGGATTAAAAAAGGAAAAAGGGAAACAATGTGAAGGTTGAAATGAAGCAGACACGCAGATGGGACTGGAAGCTCCGTCAAATCAAGCGTGCTTCGTTCACACCTCATTGCAGTTTCACCTCCTTTTTTTAATTTACTGTACTTGTAAGATTTTTATTTTTATTTTTTATTTTTGCCCTTCAGATCAAACAATGACCGAGCACAAGAGAATAAGCAGCGTACACATATGGAGCATTATCATTAACAAGCCTCATTATGTGAGAAAGAAAAAAAAAATTCTGATCAGATTAAAATCAGATAATTACAGTACATTTACATAAAGCATTCATGACCATCTGGACTTTGTTGAGAAGTGTGTGAAAGTGTAAAAGAAAGAAAAAAGTAAAAAAAAAAAATAAAACGCAGCCACTCACCGGTGTTTTGATCAATGGAGAAATACGGCTGTCCTTCCAAAATGCTGTACACCAGTTTGGCGCTGTTTCCGTACACCGGATCATCTGCGTCCGTGGCTGTGACCCGCGTCACCGAAGTCCCTGCACATGGCAATTAAACAGAAGGAAAAAATAAGAAACCTCAAAATAAGAAACTGTTAATCACTTCTCGGTATTTGTAAACTAGTTACTCATACATAAATAAACCTGAATTTTAGATTTATGGAAATGATTGTCATAACGATCGCATAATTATTTAAGCTCATCACGAGTGAATGTTACATTCTGTTGGTTTCCTTTTTAAAAATTCATGTGCATCTGGATAAATCTGTGCAGCTGAGAAACATGAAAATCAAAGGAAAAAGAGAAAAAAATATGATAACTTCATGAAAAGAATTCACAAAGCAACCAACTAAATAGAACACAAACAAAAACAAACTGAACAAGCAAAAACAAAGACACCCGACAACCAAACAATCAAAAAAGGCAAACAAACAAAGGGACTAGGCAACGAAACATCTAACCAATCAATTAATTAAACAAGAAACAACAGAAAGCCACAAACAAGTCAAAGAAAGCTGCTAACAAACCAACCAAACGACCAAACAAATAACAAACCAATCAACTAACCAACCAAACTAATTAACCAGACAACCATGTAACCAAGTAAACAACCAAACATTATTACAAAGCAAACATCCAAACAAATTAATAAAACAAACAAATAATTAACAAACTAACCAAACAACCTGCCAATTACCCATTTAATCAAACAACCTACTAACTAAGCAACTAACCAACCTGCCAATTAACTAAACACTCAAACAACCAATCAAACTAACCAACCAATTAACCAAGCAAACAAACAACCAAATAAACAACCAAACAAACAGCCAATTAACTAAACAAAAAACAAATAGCCAACCAAATGAACAAACAAACAAACAGAACAAAACAAAGAAAGCAGACAACAAACCAACTGAAATGACAAATAAAATACATTAAAAAAAGAAAGATAATTAGCACCAAACAATTAACCAATCGATAAAAAACGAATAAACAGGAAAAACAAAGAGAACAGCCAGTCAACTAGGCAACCCGACAAATAACCAAACAAACAAAATCAAAGATAAAAAGAAAATATATTTTCAAAACCAGCAACAACAAAAACAAAAAGCAAAAACAACAAGGCAAAAACAAACAGTATAGCCAAACATAAAGAGCCCCAACCAATCAGAACAACAAGTAAACAAACAAACAAATATAAATTAACAGTTGAGAATTTGAAACAGTATGTTAGTCTGTGAAACACTGATAATGTGTTTTAAAAATAAACAAATAAATGAAGCAAATAAACAATAATAAGAAATAATAAGAAGCAACATAAAAATACATATAAAAATACAAACAACAACAAACGACGGCAAACATTTTTTTACTGAGTTTATGGTCTAGCATTTAAACCATGAGTCTGAGGCCAAAAGTCTGAGCGTATGAACAGGGGGCCGCTCCCTGACTCGCCAACATCCCCGAACATCCAGGAACATCCCCTGTGTAAAACAGAAAACCCCTCCGTATCAGTCGCAGTACCAGTATCACCTTTAAACTGGATTTCCTGTGTTAAACGGAACCAGAACCACCAATACAATCCTGTCCTGTGTTGTTCATTGATGTGTGTGATGATGAGAGGGGTGTTTGCTGAAATGTAAAAAACAGATGAAGTCGTGGCAAGCTAATGCTAATGCTAGCATGTGGTGTGACAGTGCAGATGGTGCAGTTATTGTTTATAAAGTAGCTTCTGACAGCTCGGCTAAGATCCTGGACAGCGGCGAGGAGGGCGGCGTTAAAGCCACAGGTTCTCTGAAACACCAGCATAGCTACTGCAGTGAGGATCGCTTCCTAAGCGCGCGCATGTGCGTGTGTATGTGTGTGTGTGGCTCAGAGGCAGTTGGTCTTTCTTTCTGCTTCCTGCATTATTTAGTCGGCTCTTTATGGTGCTGGAGAGGATCAGTGTGCAGCAGAGTTTCTGTACTGATGCGTCGCCTCGGTCTGATTATTAACTCACACACTCGGGTACAAAGCGAACCGTCAGACCGCGAGCACACAGAGGATAAAACACCCCGTCTCCTCACCCCTCCACCGTCTCAAATACTCTTAGTGTAAGTGTTTTATTCCTCTCACACCACATCAACCCACCACTTACAATCATTACTAGGTAAATAATAGACACATTGAACACTCCCCTTCTGTTTAGAGTTACACTGCGTGTTAATGAAACGAGTGAGTTCCTGTTCTCACTTACACTACAGCAGCTACACACACTCGCTCCTTCACCCATCTCTACTGATTTTAACTGACTCTAAAATTATTAATATTAATAAAATAATAATAATAATAATAAACTGCAAGTAGTCTTGCATTGCATAGAAGTGTAAACTCCTCTGTCCGGAAGATGTGGAGACACGTACAGCTTCACCTCTGACTGTTACAAAGCACTGACACTGGAGACTCCTTCCACTGATGTTCCAGAAACGTCTCCCTAGAGAAAACCTCACCATATAAACAAGTGTGAATGCTGCAAATGAGCTGTTACTATAGCAACCAGTAAAAGTGCCTGAATATAAAGCTAAAGTGAATTTCAACAAACAGAATTGAATGTGAAAGAACGTAGAAAAAAAAAACTATTGAAAAAAAAAACAAAAAATAACAACACTTGTTTTCTGGGTTTGGCACAAAACAAGCAAAAAAAATTATTGAGAAAAGATACATTAATTAGAATGATTTGGTCAAAAAATTATTATAATTAAATAAACAAAATAAACAAAAATTAGCAAACAAATAAGGTATACATACATGAGGAAAAACAAAAAATAAATAAATAAATAAATAAAACAAATTACATTTTATATATTAATGTAAAATCATTTAGGGCACTTCACAAATAAATAAATAATGTAAATAAATAAAAAATGAATTTAATGTATTAATGTGTAATAATGTGTGGCGTTTCATATATGAATAAATAAATGTTTTGGTTAAAAGTTAAATCTAAACAAATGTGGATGTGAAACGGGTTCAGACGTCAGCAGCTGATAATTACTCTGATTACTTCACACTTATAGAACCTCCATTGAACGTCTATTTTTTTCCTCTCCTGACACTCCATCTGTTTTTTTTTTTTTGTTTTTTTTGCAGGATGACACAATAATAGAAAAAGCGTACAGAGATGATGAATAGTGAACGCGGCGTCTCGACTTCAAAACCGAGTGAGAGAAATGAATAAACGAGA
Source organism: Clarias fuscus (assembly GCA_030347435.1). Lineage (NCBI taxonomy): Eukaryota > Metazoa > Chordata > Actinopteri > Siluriformes > Clariidae > Clarias > Clarias fuscus. The sequence continues at coordinate 22,730,130 of CM059228.1, forward strand.
AAAAAGCGTCAGCGATGTTGCACTCTGACTTCAAACCCTGCTTTATTATTGCAACCCAATTATTTCAGCCAGAGAGAGCCTGAAGTGGCCCCTTAGAGACGTGTGTGTGTGTGTGTGTGTGTGTGTGTGTGAGTGTGTGTCTGAAATTCGGTCAACAAACCAAACAAGGACCTTATCTTACCTGTGTGTGTTTGGAGCGCTCGTTACGGGAGGACACTAACGAATACACGATTCTTTTTTTGCCAGTGATTGGGAAGTATGACAGGAGTCGTGTGTGTGTGTGTGAGTGTGTGTGTGTGTGAGTGTGTGTGTTTCACATGTGTCCCTCAGTCGATGTTCCTTATCACAAAGTCAAACACTTTTCTCAGCTCCTATGAGAACACACACACACACACTCCCTCGGGCCTCGCTCCCGCGCTCGCCATATGTCTGATTCATGTAAACATTAAAGCGGTGTGTTCTGTCACGTACTTGGACGAGAACATTTCCTATTGTTTACTCGTTTCTGTCCTCGTTCTAATGCAACTTAATAAAGACCTTCCGTAGAGCTGCAGGACTCCCAACACCTGGTCTGATTTCATTGTTCTTGTTGATTTGTTGTGGAAAGAAAAGTGAAAAACAGGGAGCTCATTAGCGAGCTAGCTATTAGCCTAGGAAAGCATGCTAATCATATAACAAAGGTATGGCTGAACACGTGCTGGTTTCGCTAACCTGCTAATGTTATCTGCAATATGAACAGACTCAACAATAAGCGTTTAAAGCTAATGTTCTTCCTGTATATCTTTGAAGTTAACCTCATTAGACACAAATGAAAGAAAACGGATTATTTGTTTTTACCACAATTGTTTTTTTAAGCCCATTTTGTCAAATTTGTGTTATATGTTATAATTGAAAAATTGACAATTAGCCAGCATCGTGGAACATTTCTCTGCTAATTGCTAGCATTGTACTCGTTCAATTGTGCCAGCCGGAAATATAAACGTTTCTATGCAGCGATTGTGACGATGTTCGACAAAAAAGCAAAAGAAAAGGAAGAAAAAAGGAGAAAAAGACGATGACTATTCTGTAAAACTGTGGAGTCATTGGGGCATGAAATAAGTCTCGGCGCTCACACCAGAGTCAAATTCTCTTCTAGTCCTCTGATAAAAAAAAAAAAAAGAAAAGAAAAAGAATGAGGGATTAGAGGAGCCTTTCATTGGCCTAGCTTCAAATCAGGGCAGATTAGCTTGCCCTTGAGCGATATTTATAGAGAGTTGTCTAACTCTCCTACAACTTTAATGGTCTCTGGCTGGATCTGTCGAACACAGGATCCTGAAATCTCGGTGGTGATGACGGGATGGATATTTCAGATAAGATAAACTTTTATTAAGAAGCTCTGAGAGGTTCGGAGTTTAAACGCCGTCCAATGGTGGAACAAAAAAAAAACTGACTGATATCTAAGAGTCTACTGTATAAATGCCACAAAGGCATTACGAACGCTTCAGACATTATGCACCATGTATCCATCAGTTCTGCTGTGAAGATTGTTCCGGAATAAATACACGCTGAAATGCTGTTTGTGTCTGGAGAAATGTTTAAACTCCTTCAGAAGCAGCACAAGGGAAGTGGATCCGGCGTATTCTGTAAGCACCAGTTAACCAGATAATAGTAAAGAAAGCCAAAGACGAGGAGAGTTTGGACTTTTGAGATGTTCGCTTGGGAAGGTCATGGTTTCCAAACGTCCTCCTGCAGAGCTGTTGAGTTTATTCCCTACACATAACCCTTACTGTACATGCCAGACATCTGGGAATTGTTAAAAAGGCAGATTGTAAAAGAAAGAAAGATAAAAACATAATCAGCTAAATTCTGAATAAATCCGACTGATCACAGCCCTCTCTCCAAAACCTGTGACCAGAGGTCCAAGACCCAATCTACTTCAAGATTCTGAAGCTTGTGTCCAGAAAAGAAAAGTGTGATAGCCAATCAGACTGCAAACTTCTACCGTGTACAGACTTTAGCAGATTTCTAGTAACCGTTGGATGGAGAAATAGAGACTGAAACTGGGTTTGATCCAAATATTCAGTCTAAAGTGGAACAGAGAGAAAAATCAAATCAAATCTGCTCAGACTGCAAATTCGTAAAATCTTGTAACAATTCGTATGAGTTGTGTTAAACATTACAGCAATAATTTAGAAAAAAACAATTACAGAATATAGAAAAGAAATAATAAATCTACACACAGAAACGTCAGGCTCAGACTTGGACATGAGGGTGAAATATTCTCTCTCTCTCTCTCTCTCTCTCTCTCTCTCTACAATGGAGGCCAAAGACAACATATGATTATATGTATTATATGAGTTATAAAATTGTTATTATTGTAATCTAATGAAAACAAACGTTGGTCGTGAGCTTCTGAGTCCTCCTCTACATCTCCTCCACCTGAGGCGACACACACACACTTCTCCAAACGATGGATGAGCTGCTGGAGACCGTCTCTGAAGAAGCCTTCTTATTGGCTCTTTTTTTTGGGGATTTTTTCCCCGATTTTCTCCCTAATTTAGTCGTGTCCAATTCCTCCCCGTCACTAGGGGGCTCCACATTAAGGCTACTACTACTAGCCGGGAGGGCCGAAGACCATCACGTGTTTCCTCCGAACCACGTGACGCCAGCCGACCGCATCTTTTCGAACCGCTCGCTCTTGAGGAAAAGTTCCACCTCGGTTTCTCCAAGTGATGGGACAGGAAGAGGACACCGGGCATTCCACAACACCTTGGTTTTGTCCTACTAGTGGAACTACTGTACTGTATATACCAGAAGAAATGTTCATGAAGGGACTCATTTCCGGAGACGTAATTTGGGGAAATATTTTCCATTTTTTCATAGGATAATCTGAATTTTATGACCGCCCCTCGTAACTCTCCCTGAGCACAAAGCAGGTGAGGTCACTAGTTAGTTCTCGCCTATCTGACTGAAGAGTTGTGGTGATTAGAATCGGCCGGTTCAGTTAAAGGATGGAACAAACATGCGGCAGGACATTGTGAAGCTGCAGTGTCCATCGCTGCACTAAAATGCTTAAAACTCTGGAATTCTCAAGTGGCTTATGAACTTCTGTGGCAAATGTATTTCTGTACACGATCTTTAGGAAGCGATCAAGCAGACATGGATTGGACGAGTGACACCAGCGTATTGCAGACGTGTTTTGGACTCAACGCCCAGCCGGATCCAGCAGATTTTAGAACGTCATTAAAACCTCACCTTTCACTTTTGGCTCAACACTCTTGGCCACGACTGAACGTATTTTTAGGAAATAATGATGAATAATAAACCCTTCAGAGCCTATTCGCATCATACGCATTATTTTACTTTGAGTCAGAGTGTAGCAACTTAGATTCATTTGATTCAATTGAATTATTAGAGCAGTAATAACTTTATTATTTGAATGAGTAATTTTGATTAGGAAAAGTCCATGACTGCCTGGTTAAGGGAATATTATGAAACTCGAGACTGATTTAATAGATTGTTCTCTAACTCTGAGGCCTGGTACCAATGTAATTGCTATGCTCATTTGAGAAATATAGTTTTACTTATATAATTGGTTCGGTGCCTCGGTCTGACGAGATAATCCTCTCCCTGTGGTACGGATATAATTGGTGCTAGCCATGTGAGGAAGTAAAGAACATTTTTATTCGATATGATCGAGGTTTCTGCACACAGTGACCGCAAAGCATTAGCATTATCTTTAGAGCCTTTGGGGATGTTGTAAAGGTATTTTAAATCTATGCTGTAGCTCCACATCTGTACAGTCTGGAAGATATGTACCTGTAGTTATTTAGCTCCGTGAGACCTGAGGTGAGGTGATGTGGGGTTTAAAAATCCCCAAATTTCATGACCTTTCAATAGGTTTACTCGGGAGTGGTTATCATAGCCTTAAATAACGGCACTTTTATGATCTTAAGCCGAGTCCCAACACTGCAAAAATGAAGCGAACATTGCTTAGTTTGTTTAGTCAGATTTCATAGAATACCAGTCGTGAGAGTCAGCATTAACCAATCAGAAGCAAGCGGTTTTATAGCTTCTAATGATGAACTACTGGCCAGCTAGCTGTTAGCACCTTTTATTCCCCAGTACTAGAATGATATTTAAAAACAAGCCAATGTGAGTCAGAAGTTTATCCAAATATTAAGATGGTTTTGTTACTGAACTCATCTGACTTTTTATTTTTATTTTACATTATTATTATTAATATTATTATTATAGTAGAAAGAGTAGTAGCAATATTTATTTATTTATTTATTTATTTATTTATTAGTTTGTTTTTTTTAATTTATTTATTTATACTTTTAGATCTTTCTGTGTGAAGGAAGGAAAAAAAAAGTTTAATAAAAAATGCCAAACATGTGCATCTGTTATTCGCAGCCAAGTTGAACTGGAAGGATCAACACTTAATGAATTAATAAAAATCAGTTTAGGCAGCGGACATGAAAGCATTTTAGTTTCTCTCATATCATAAAGTTGTTTTATTCCATGCTCCTATTAAAGTTATTCCTTCTACATGGCTGATTGACAAGAGATCCTACAATTTCTGAATATCATCGCCGCTCCGTCTGTCTGGCAGCCACCCAAAAATCATGAGTGTGTTGTACCTTATTTATCCTATTTCCTCATATAATTAATTCCTGGCCACGGCACTGATGTAGCTCGTGCTAACACTCGGTTTGTTATCAAACACAGACTTTTGTTTCTCTATGATTGAAACAAGAGGAAAAATAGGAAATCGGTTCCCCACAGTGAGAGGTGTGCGTATGTTCCGAGCCGGAGCGAGGCAAGCCGACCTGACCTGCCCGATTGTACGCCGTCGCTGGGAGACACATTCACCACGGTGGAGGCTGTCATCACAAAACCATCAGCCGTCCCAAAATTGCAGGCTGATCCATCCAGCAGGGATAATAGGCTGAGCCGAGGATCATCAACGCTGGCACACTAACCACCTCAAAGTGTCCACTAGAGCACTCGGTTCACTTGGAAATGTGCCGGATTGCTGAGAAATATACACCCTGGACAGCCGAGCTCGTTTCACACTAGCCGCTGAAGGACATTTACGGCATACGCTAAGAGCTCTGAGCGTAGCCAGCGGGTCGAGGTGGAAACCTTCCTTTCCTCGGCTGTCATGCGCGGAGGTGTAATTTTCTCGTTCCGCCATGATGTACAACCGGCACTATAATTGAAAAGGGTGGTTCCTGAATGCTGTTTATCACAGGACATGAGCGTCAACAAGAGAAGTATGGATGCTGATCATAAATAACAATCAGGTTCTCCTTCAGCAAGCTTATCTCCATCAACATCTTCCTGCTAAATCACATTCACGCTACTGTTCAAGGTGTTGGAGAATTGCGTGTGAACAATATCTTTACATAGTTATTATTATTATTATTATTATTATTTGTCTTTTTCTTAGATAAAAAATGATAATAAAATAGTGAAAGTTCAGGGAGGCACTGCTTGAGGACTGACAGAGGGCTCAAGATAAAGAAGTGACGATGTGGCCACTAGGGAAACAAACAGTTTGGGGAGTATTGGCAGCTTGGGGAGAGACAGAATGGATGCTCTTGGAGTGACACGGTGGCAGCTTAGGGAGTTACAGAGTGACAGTTTGAGGCGTGAGAGAGTGGTAGCTTGGGAAAGAAGAAAGTGGCAGCATAGGGAGTGACAAGGAGACAATGCAAGGAGTGGCAGGGTGGCAGCTCGGAAAGAGTGATGAAGTGGCAGCTCAGAAAGTGACAGCGTGGCAGCAGTTTGGAAGCAACAGTGGAACCTCAGGAAGTGACAGTGTGGCAGCTTAGGAAGTGACACAATAGCAGTTTGGAAAATGACAAAGTGGCAGCTCAGGAAGTGACCCAGTGTAACCTCAGGGCTTGATAGAGCGGCAGCGGAGAAGGTGACAGAGTGGCAGCTCAGGCAGCAACACAGTGGCAGCAAGGAAAGTGACAAAGTGGCAGCTCAGAAAGTGACAGGGTGGCAGCTTGGAAAGTTACAGTGTGGCCACACCCCTGTAAAATGTATACTATTGGTAAACACAACCTCATATACATAGAGCATTAATGTATCTTCCTGCAAAATCTTTCAGCCAACCAAATTATTTTTGCATGTTTATTTAGTTGCTGTTATTTAAAGAAAATAAAAAATACAGCTAAGAAGCTGCCTGCTCAGTAACAACACCTCAGCTTGGTTTTTAACTCAGAAGTCTCTCTTAGGTATCTTTAGTATCTTCCTAAACTACATGTAGCTGTTTACCGCGTTGTCAGATTCTGTCGGGAACCAACTCCAAATCCACAGTTTCCTCTGCGTTGCAAGTTTCCGCTTATTTAGCAATATTTGTTTATTTTTGTTTTTCTGGCATTAGAAATAAAAAAAAAAACAAAAGACGAAGAAGAAGAAGCCAAACGAGAGTTCCAGGTAGTGCTGTATGAGGCGCGACAGTGAGAGACTGGCAGCTCGGAAAGTGCGAGAGTGGCAGCTTGAAACGTCAGTGTGTTCCACCGAAAACACTGTTAATGAGGGAACACGTCCCAAAACCGAGGTCCTCGCAATGTGTTCAAAGGAACAAAACAATTAACGGCGTCCTTCCTAGGCCGCTGACACGCGCCGCCATTTTGAAGTGTCGTGTCATTGATTCACTTTAATTAGCTATTAGGAAACAAACGCTGCACTTGTGGACGCTTCGGGCAAAACAAATTGCTGACCCTTGCATACTTAATTGTTTCCATGACAGTGATGATTAACTGGGGAAAAAAAACAAACAAATAACCAAACAAACAAACAAGACAGAAATTAATAAAGGAATAAAAGTCAGAAGAGAAGATGAAAGGACAAAAACGATGCTTACAAGCAGCAAGGAAATGATTTCTCCAGCCAGAGTGAGTGTATAGAATTTATAATATGGATCAAAGGACATTTAGGAAGACATGTGGACCATCATAAAAAGGAGAGATAGAGCGAGAGAGTGAGAGTGAGAGCGAGGGAGAGAGCGCGAGAGAGAGAGCATTGAGAAATATAAACCTGCTAATGAGGTTGACATTGGTTTCAATTTGCTCTAAAAGTCTGAATAGTCAATCCTCCCAAAAAAATCCCAGAATTTCATCTCGTCTAATGTAAATTAATCAGACGCGGCTAATATTAGGAAGCCTGAAGCAAAGACACAAGTGAACGTAAGTCTAAAAAGACAAATTAGTAAGTGAAAGCTAAACTCTAAGAGTAAAAAAAAAAATAACAGAGAAAGCTAATGCGAGGAGGGACAGTTTATTTAGCGTGATTAATTTATGAAAGAAAAAAGCTAACCCTGAGTTGATGAGTTGAAACTCATGGCTTTTTTTATAGGAGCGTGAATATCCAATCATCACAACATGTAATTAAATAAAAACAACTGCACTAGTCGAAACTGTTATATGTTAATTTTTGTCTGTTGATTGATACAAAAAAAGTGATCGACCTTAAACGCTGCCTGTAGGCCTTCAGCAGCACAGTCAATACCGCTGTATTAGCTAAACGGGTATGCTAGCTAACGTTAATTTAGCGAAATTCCATGTGAACATTTGTGCAGGAAATGGAAGCTTATGCTAAATCACTCATAGTCACGCATATATTGTATGTGGATGGGGGGGGGGGGGGGGGGGGCTGATGCGAGAAAAGCCATGCCCAGATTGTGAGAGTTCACAAGTGTATGTTTGCATCTCATGTGCAAATGGGTATTGTGTGTGTGTGTGTGTGTGTGTGTGTGTGTGTGTGTGTGTTGGAGTGTGAACAAAACACCGACTTCCTACTTCCTGTGAAGGTGATGGAGGCCACCAAAGCTGACACTTAGCCATCGGTGCAAACACAGTGAACACAGGCGCTGATGAAAAATGTGTGTGTGTGTGTTTGTGTGTGTGTGTGTGTGTGTGTGTGTGTGTGTGTGTGTGTGTGTGTGTGTGTGTGTGTGTGTGTGTATGTGGGCGGGGGTAAAGGCAATGCCAGGTCTGTGATCCTCTCCCTCCGGTGATGGTGGCACCTCTGACATGGAGGTGGCAGTGAGAGAGGGCGTGTGAAGGGTTAAACTCGTTTCCTTCGGAGAGTTTGAAGCCAGAACAGAGCGCGAGGACGTGACTAGCGAGTCAATGCTACGCTCGGGTGAAGGAGGCGTCGCGTTTTTTTCTCCTGGCAAGTAATCCATCAGGAGGGCACGCACATGCACGTACCTGTGCGTATGCACACACACACACACACACACACACACACACACATAAACACAGTGAGTGATGGATGGAAGACATGATGCAGAAACACAAAATTAAAATAAATAGCCTGAACCTGCAGTGATATTCAGACTGATGTTGCAGTTTGTTAAAATAATCCTGATCGTCACCGCGGCGACCCGTAGACATGCGATACCCCGTCCCCACCGGATGACTCTCTAATCTTTTCCTGAGATCTCCATCAGATCCCACATCATTTAATATTATATCTTATAATTTACATCATTCACCCTTTAGTACAGAATAGAAATAATCTCTGAATTCAAAAATTAATGAGTTAAAGAGAAAGAACAACTACTGTAATAGAAGAAAAAATAAAGAAATAAAAAGAATTATGAAATTAAAAATTGTAAAGAAAGAAAACGAGTTGCAAAAGAAATGAGAAAGGAAAAAAAAGAAAAGCAAAAGAAAAAAGTTAAATACAAAAAAAGATTTTTAAAAAGTGGATGGATGAAAAGTAACAATAAACAGTAAACAGAAAAGTAAACAGAAGAGAAGAGAAAAATAAAATAAAAATATGAAAAGAACGAAAGAAAGAATATAGAAAAGAAATTAAATGATGGAAAGAAAGAAAAATAAAATGAAATAGTGAAAGAAAGAAAAATTCAAAATGGATGAAAAACAGAAGAAAAATAAAAAAATAGAAAAGAAATTGAAGGAAAGAAAGAATGAATAGAGAAATGAAAGTGAAAAGATAAAAGAAAAGAAAAAAAATCAAATATCAAAAGGAAGAAAAATTAAGAATCGATGAAAAACAGAAGAAAAAAAATACAAAGAAAAAAAGAAAAAATGGATTCAAAGAAAGAAAGTGAGAAATAAGAAATAAGAAACTTATAAAAAAAACATTTTGTAAAACAGTATTTAAACATAATAAAAAAAGAAAGAACAAACGTCCCAGTATCATGAGTGTTACAGAAAAATCTTTCTTTCACATGAAAGGGAGAACTGTGTGTGTGAGTGTGTGTGTGTGTGTGTGTGTGTGTGTGTGTGTGTGTGTGTGTGTGTGTGTGTGTGTGTGTGTGTGTGTGTGTGTGTGTTATTTAAAGCTGCAGCTGTTATTTAATGTCCTTGTAGTTTGCAACAGATCACTTTTAGGTGAGAGATCCAGGTGCCCTGGAGGATGCTCTTTAACCCTCAGGTGACCTTTAACCCTCAGGTGACCTTTAACCCTCATTTTTGGACGAAGTCCTGCATGAGTAAAAGCGTCTGTGTGTGAGGTGAAGGTGAAGTTCCTCCATCAGGACAGGAAGAAGAGTGGACTTGTCCGTGGTGCTGATCTCTGTGCGCTCGTGCTCGTTAGCTAAAGAGGAGTAGCGGTGTGAATAGGGGCAGCGATCAGCACTTTATTATCCCCGAGCCCGGGGCCGAACGCTGACAGGAGCGCGGGGTCGACTCGTGTCCGTGTCACCACTCGCTGTTCACCAGCGTGAGCGCGAGGTTACACCAGTTCCTGAGAAAAGCGCCGACAAGAAATACAAGGGGATAAAAAATATCTCCAGTGCTGCTCCTGCATATTTAATCCGCAGAGGGAGAGCTGGAAGGCAGCGGCGTGTGCGAGGAGGCATCCTGGCATCCGATCATCGCAGGAACTCGAGCCAAAAGCACCGTCGGAATTAGCACACTCCGGGCATGAAAGGAAGAAACCTGCCCCTCTCTCCCTCTCTCTCTCTCTCTCTCTGCTCTATAAACCATTCCTCATGTAGGCCCGAGCCTGCAGGTCTGCTGCTTCCCCGTCTCGTCCGATTAATAATTAAAGCCATGCAGCTCCATGAGGCTGGATTTCACTTTATTCACACTCAGAGCTCATGTAGAGTTTATGACATGTGTTAGTACCGCGTCGTCCCATGAAACGCAACAACAAGCCACGGCTTGGGACTGTTTTTATCTCTGTGTGTGTTTAGTGAGCATTTTTAAAACTAATTATCATTCTTTAATGCTTTTTCACATTGCAAGGTCATGCTTTATAAACTAAAAGAAAATAAAAGCGGGCGTCGTTCAGATTACATACTGGACACCAACATCATCTCCATGTGCAGCTTTTAAAAAAATTATAAAACAAACACATTAAAAAGGCAGATCTTTAAGCCCCCCTTGTGCCACTTAAGCAGCCCTGACGTGTCGAGGCCTGGACTCCACTAGAGCTCTGAAGGGGTGTGTGATATCTGGCACCAAGCCATCAGCAGCAGGTCCTTTAAGAGTGTGAGATGAAGCCTCCATGGATCTGATTTGTTTCTCCAGTACATCTCACAGACGCTCGAGCAGAGTGAGATCTGCAGAACGTGGAGTAACATCCACATGAAGGGCAGGACCCGAGGATTCCCAGCAGAACATCACCCAGAGCATCACACTGCCTCCACCCGCTCGCCTTCTACCCATAATGTAACCTGATGCCATGCTTTTCCAGGTAAGTGACACACACACACAGACAAAACATGCCACCTCCTCCCATTGCTCCGTGATCCAGGTCAGAAGCTCACGTGCCTGTTGTAGGAGCTTTTGGTGGAGGACGCAGGTCAGCATATCAGGGACTGGAATGTTTAATACAGTACAGACTGTAACAAGATCATCAACGAGCCATTGACTTCATCTGCCATCACTCTGTAACATACAGTATAGACCTACACAGCTGTATATGTACATAAGTCCTCTGTCACAGGAAGAAAGAAAGAACATGAAATGGATATGAAACATTTAAAGAAAAATAAATAACACAAAGAGAGAAAGAAAGAATGGATGAAAAAATATATGAAATATAATTAAATAAATAAAAGAAAAAAATTACATGAAAAAGAGAGAAGAACATAAAATAGAGAGAATGAGAGAAAGAACAAAAAAGACATGCAAAAATAATCAAATAAATATAAAAATAAATGAATAACAAATAAGAGAAAGAAAGAAAGAAAAAAGAAGTAAAGAGACATTTTTTAAAATCTTATAATTAATAGATAACTCACTCATCATCTATACCACTTAATCCTGTATTCAGGGTCAGGGGGGCCTGGAGCCTATCCCAGGAGATTTAGGGCACATGGCAGGGTACACCCTGGACAGGGTGCCAATCCATCGCAGGGCACAGACATACACACACTCACACACACTCTACGGGCAATTTAGGAACGCCAATTACATGTCTTTGGACTGTGGGAGGAAACCGGAGAACCCGGAGGAAACCCACTAAGGACGGGGAGAACATGCAAACTCCATGCACACAGAGACGGGAATCGAGCCTGGCCGGGGATCGAACCCGAACCCTGGCGGTGCAAAGCGACACTGCTAACCACTACACCATCATGCCACCTTAGATAATAGATAATAAATAGAGAAAGCTATTTTTAAAAAAGAAAGAAAGAAAGAAAACAAATGAAAGAAAGAAAGAAACAGAGGTAAAGCTTTAATGCGCTTTCTTTGACTCCTTCCAAGAAAGTTTAATAAATGAGGAAAAGGATAAATAAAGTGTTAAGCGGCTCTGTGTATGAACAGGAAACGCGCCCAGTGTTCTGAAGGCTCGATGGGATTTTTATTTCCCATTATACCGTGATGATTTTGAGACACACCTGGCAACCGTACGTAGCACATTACGGTTACTAGCGTGAGCGTTCAGCGCGTCACGTGTCTCTCTCGACTCTTTTCATCTTTATCACATTGTCACTTTTTCCTCTTTTGTGTTTCTAATTTCCATCATCGCTTTCCTGGAGAAAAGGGAGAAAAAAAAACAGGTGCTTCTTGTGCTGCTTTATATATTTATGTCCTGATATAATTATATATTTATTCATGTTGGCTTTCTTTCCTCTCCTAGTCCGTCTTCCTATTGAGTTCGGAGCCAATCATCCGTGGTAGCAATCTTATGCAGAGTGCCATGAATGGCTTCATTTCCTGGCCATGTGCAGGATTTTATTTATTTATTTATTTATTTTTATTATTTTGCTGCCTCATGGGAAAAATGGGCCGAGGTAATACACTCGGCTCCAGAAAAAAAAAGAAAAAAAAAAAAAAGAAGAAGCAAAAACAAGCCACTCGGGTCCTGTTTGACTCGAGGCGCAGTAATAGCTGAACAACAGCATTTTCTTAGCAACACAGAGCAGCTGAATGAAGTCAGGTAAAACAGCTCGCCGGCTGAGAACACACTCACGGCCAGACATTACCCGCTCGAACGGCTGCAGGAGGAGGGAGCGTTTAGTTCAGTCAGCGCCGTCGTAGACGTTCTTCATGCACACAGAACACCTGTCCTGGTTCTGTCTGCCGTACACCAGCATATAATGGACAATTAAGCAGCACCCTGATTGTTCTGAACGTCCTCCACGTGACAGATGGTGCAGAGGAAGCGCTTACTCAGGATGTCTAAATCGCCACGGCGACGGCGACGTAATGCCAGGGAGAGGCTGTTTACTTTCCTCTTTTCCTCTCGAGTTTCAAACTGTAATGAAGATTTGACAAATTGGCGAGCGGGCTGCAAACATCTGCGTGTTTCCTGCAATGCATGTTGGGTTATTTACACACGCTGCAAGGCTTTCTGTTCCTGAATTCAAACGAGAGATAAAGCGGCAAGCGGACGTCTTAGGCTAAGACTTCAGATCTTAATTACGCTAAGACCTGAAAAGACTAATCCGCTAGCTACGGACGCTACGAAACTATAGATGGTGATCTATAGAATTATAAAGTCATAAAATAAACACCTTCATTATGTAATCTAGTATAATGCTGCTGTATAACATACATATCCTTAAGCTAGCATTACAGGCTACGTCACAAAGTTAGGGCATTTGATTGCTTTGTGTCTATGTTGTTTTTTAATATGAAAAATACACATTTTAAAGATATATATATACAAATAAAAGATATAAATAAAAAATAAAAAAATGGATTTGAAAAATCCGCTACTGCAATGATTACTCTTTTTATACTTTATATGTTTTAAAATAGAAAGTTAGAATGAACGTAAAAAAGAAAGAAAGGGAAAAAAAACATAAAATAAATATAAAAAATAAATATAAATAAAAGATAAAAATAAAATATAAAAAATGGATTTGAAAAATGATTATTCTTTTTTAATAATTTGTATGTTCTAAAATAAAAAAGTTAGAATGAACGTAAAAAAGAAAGAAAGGGAAAAAAAACATAAAATAAATATAAAAAATAAATATAAATAAAAGATAAAAATAAAATATAAAAAATGGATTTGAAAAATGATTATTCTTTTTTAATAATTTGTATGTTCTAAAATAAAAAAGTTAGAATGAACGTAAAAAAGAAAGAAAGGGAAAAAAACATAAAATAAATATAAAAAATTAATATAAATAAAAGATATAAATAAAATATAAAAAATGGATTTTAAAAATGATGATTCTTTTTTAATAATTTGTATGTTCTAAAATAAAAAAGTTAGAATGAACGTAAAAAAGAAAGAAAGGGAAAAAAACATAAAATAAATATAAAAAATACAAAATAAATAAAAAGATAGCAAGAAAAAATGAGAGAAAGATATTTAAAAAATTAACAAATAATGGAAATAAAACATACAAAGAAAGGAAGAAAACTTAAAGCTTAAACTTCAATCTATTCAGATTTAAATGATAGATTTATACACAATCCTGAAGTGAATTCAGTATTTATTTAACTTAGCTAAAATTAATTAAATTATGTTACTCGTGTTATATTTTTATAAGATCTTTTGTTGTTATTTTACAAAATTGTACAGCACAGGATGTTTCTTTCAAGACGTCTTTATCTTGATCTATTTATAAGATCACAACAGCAGTAGCTCCCTATTAAAAATGATAACAATCCACACCACGCCTTTAATCCTCTCCTACAGCGTTCTCTAACTCCATGTGAATCTGTAAGGTCGGGATATTTAAATATGTGAAGCGAGTCCCTGTTTGTTCCTGGCTTTGGGTTCGACTCGCCGACCTCAAAGGCCGAACCGGACCTTCGGGTGTCTCTCGGCATGCCTCCGGAGCAGCAGATGTGGCATCACAGTAGGCCAGCTGCACAAGGCGTTACACACCCCGGAGCCCCCTGCTTCCATCTCCATCTGCCACCACTGAGCTACACACACACACACACACACACACACACACGCCACACACACACACACACGCCACACACACACAAGCCACACACACACACTATGACCTGCTGCTGGACTTCACCATTTATCAGACAGCTGAGAACTAGCATGTGCTAGCATGGAGAGGGGGCAGGATCCAATATGGCTGCTTCTGCCCGAGCGCTGTGGATGAAGTACAGAGTCAGGTGTGAGAAATGTCCTCACTTTATCTGAAGTTCTTCACACACCAGTTGGTTCTATCTGTTCTTGTGTAATGGTTATTACACCGTACGCTGGATTTTATTTAAAGGCTATCACTTTTTTCTTCAGTGCTACATTTTAAAGGGGGAATAAAAAATGATATATATATATATATATATATATATATATATATATATATACATATATATCCTTATTTGCTCCTTTAAAATAAACAGAAACTATTTGTCTCCAGAAATGAGTACGTTCATGAACATTTCGTCTTGTTTAAAAAACCCACAGTATCAACGTTCAACACGAAAAATCGACAAAGTGCCCCTTTTTCATGACATCATGCCAGACCAACGAAATTCCACCTCACCCCCCCCCCCCCCCCCCCCCGCCCCCCCGACTCCCCCGACCTCGCACCCGCCTACTTCTTCCTCTCCCATCACTTGGAGAAACCTCTTCATGGCAGGCGTTTGACGACGACGAGGTGATTACCGAGGTGGAACTTTTCCTCAAGAGCGAAAAAAGAAGGATTCTTGAGAGACGGTCTCTAGCAGCTCATCCATCGTTTGGAGAAGTGTGTGTCACCTCAGGTGGAGGAGATCCTTAGAGGAGGACTCACGACCAACGTTCGTTTTCATTACATCATTATTTCATAGCAGTAATAACAATGTTAAGCCCGCCCCTCGTAATGTCTGATCCATCTGTAACTCTGGACATGAAGATATCAGAAGCTCCATCACGTCCTTCCTCAGTGGACAGTTTAGTGCCACTCAGTGTCTCACACAGTGTGTGTTTCTTTTCAGGAGAACGTAGCTGCAATGTGGACATAAAAAGTCACTAAAATCATTGCATCATCATGAACATTTGCATATAAACAGATGTTATATGAAGAAGGACGATTTTTCTGAAGGCACTTAAGAAAGATCTGAAGTTTGGAAGGTAGAGAGGAGGAATACTGAGCAGTGATTGGTTGATGGTGAAAATGATCTGTGATTGACTCTGCAATGTGAGCTAGAGAAACAGATCGAGTGCAGGACAGTCACTTACAGCGGCTCCAAAAAGTCAAAACATCTGTCTCGCTGTAAGAGCACGTGGCAATGAGATCATTCAGGTAAAAACGAAATCAATTCAAATTTGTCTGTAGTTCATAAGAGACTAAATGCTAAAAGCTTGTGAAGTTGTGGCCAGAACATGGTATCTCACGGCCACGCATTCTGTTATCTTGCTCCCGCACTTTAGGAAATCTCAGACTTTGCTGCTTGAGAACTGAGTCACATTTCTGTACAACATGGTGATGCACAGCGCTAACCTGCAGGTTGCTAGCTAACGCTCCCTGTTATCTACGCTAGCCTTGTAGCTCTGACGCGTTAATAAAGACACGCGTTTCAGGATAAACACTTGTTTGTCCAAAAGGGATCCATGTTGCAGTGTTTCTTTAAAGCTGAACACTTTCCAATCGTCGAACACTTTCCAACAGATATGAAGGAAATAACAGCTTAGTTAATTTACTGTAGGCTGTTAATTAGGATCAAGTCTTTTACTCGTGCCTGGATAAATTGTAAAAGTCATAAAGTGTTCCAGCAGTGTTTGTTTTGCAAAAAGAAAGAAAGAAAGAAAAAGAAAAAAAAAAAAATCTCCTTCCTATTTCCATAAATCTGTCTAAGGGGAAAAGTCAGCGGTTGCCATTGTCAGAATCCCCGCTGACGAGTCTCTATTTATTTTATTTTATTTTTATTTTTTACCTGCCAGGGATGCCGCGTGCATAATCAGAAATGTTATTAGAAGTACAGCCGTGCTCGCCTGTTAGTCCTGTTACCCGTGCTCGTAATAACTCTCAATATGCAAATGAACTCTGGGTAATCTATTAACGTCACTTCGATTTTATTTCAGCGCTCCAATTTAGCGGATCCTGACACATCGTCTCCGTACACGCGTTCATTTTGCCAGGAGAGCGCGAGGGAAGGGCGGAGGAGCCATGTGCCATCTGTCTCTCCGCCATAATGACTCGGTAATGAAGCCGCCACAAACGCCGGCTCCCTCAGGCCTCGAGTTTCACACAAATGACAACAAGAGAGAGAGAGAGAGAAAAAAGGGACAACTTTCCCCTCGCTTTATTCTTCCATGTAGCAATTATTGTCATTCACACCTCTTCTTTGGAAAAAGAGGCGGGCCGGACGACTCGACGTTAATTACCCCGAGAGTCGGCGAAAGACTCTCGTCAGTGCCAGAAGGCTTTATAATTCCAGCATATGTTCCGCGGACCTGATGGGGGAATTCGCTCGCTCGTCTCGGTCCTCGCAAGTCAAAGACCCCATTAGTGAGGAAACGGCGTCGCTAAATCCGACGAGATTTGTCCAATCCATGCAAATGATTCCTAATTCCCATTGTGCCTGGACCTGCGTTGGTAAGTAACAGACTCGGATTTAATTGAGGTGAAATTGAAATGGTAGATAATCTCATGAATATACATAAGAGCACAAACTCGGAGAGCGAGGACGATCTTTAATCCCGCTAACTTTAAGCAGTGTGGAGGATTTGTCAGGCCTCATATGGCTCGGCTTGATTATTAATTTGCAGGAATCATTGATAGAGGGGGAGATTCGCTTTGTTCTCTGATAGCAGCTTTGCTTCTTTGAAAAAAACTCAAATACAATAAGTGACACCTGCCTTGATGATTTTTTCTTCTTATGGTTCAGTTCCTTTTCTAAAAGCCGACTGGTGTGAAAGTTTCTGCTACGTGAAGATGACGCTTTCTCGAAACGATGCCTTCTCACTGTGCTATTATTAGCGCTGTGTTTTAGCTCTTATTGTTTTTGTTTTTTTTTTGGTAGGTGTCAAGATATTTTGAATATTTTAACAGCAGCTTCATTACAATGCAAAGGTATGCACAAAATCCTGCCTTTATGTATGTAATAGCCACATATCACTAACATTAGCCAACATAGCCATCTGGCTTGCTAACTGCTAATAAACTCATACACATTACAGAACACCATTACCATAACAATCCCTAACTTAGTTAAGTAGTTTTAGCTTTTGGCTCGGTTTCTGTTAGTATTCTTTGCATACGTTATCATCTTTTAATGCTTTAATTAGTAGAGTGTAGGTAAATTCTTAAACTCAACTCAAAGTTTAACAAAAATACAAAAAAGGAAGAAAAAAGGATCATCTCTATACATTAATTATCCACATTCCTAAATATTTACTGTTATTGATATGCAAATGAGCAACACCTCACCCCACATGTCCTAATGTCCTTAGAATTAGTTAACGTAGTTAGTTAGATCAGGAACTGCTAGTAATGTAGATTGTAGATCAGATTGTTCGGACACATTGACACGAGTGTGAGTTGTGTACTGTATGAGACTTTTTGATATTCTTCTTGGTTTTATGTAAATTCACTCACATTATAATGTGCTACACACATCGCTCCTGAGCCGCCAGTGATCCAGACCCCCTCTGCCCTCCGGACCTGTCTGACTCGTCCTGGTGCTCCGGGATTCTGGTTGGAGATCTCGTCACATGGAGGTCCGTGTGGTCTGTTTGGGATGCGTGTGGTGTCTGGAGACGGGTCCACTTGGCCATGACGGTTCTGGCCTCGGCTGTTCTCTGAGGACTCGTGACTGCAGACACTCGATAGTTCAGGACTGGAGTTTCCTACGGTCTACCTGAGCCTTCAATAACGAACTGGACTCCATATGAACTTCAACACGTCTCCTGTTATACTGAACTCCCAGCCTCCTAACACACAGTATGAGTGCTGATCAAATCCCTGCTCTCCGTTGTCACCCTGTTGAGTCTGGTTCCTCTCAAGGTTTCTTCCTATTACCATCTCAGGGAGTTTTTCCCTCAGCGCCGTCGCCCTCGGCCCGTTCATCAGGGACCATCTGATCATTCTGAATCATACACATTCACACACACTTGTTTCCATATATATTTCTTTTTTATTCTGTAAATCAGCTTTGCAACAATGACCAGGGTCAAAAGCACTATATAGAAAATAAATAAAAATGAATTATAATGTTACCATGGCAACCATGACAACAGTGTAACATGTTTAAACCTGGTTGAACACCACGCCGTTGTCTCTTACTAATTTGCATATACTACATGATTGGTTTAAAGCCATGGTACTTATACTGTATAGTGACATCATAACCTGAGCACATATGCAGCTCCGCCCCATAAATGTCCGCTTTATGTACATTTTATTGTATTTAACAAAATTAAAAACTCTAACTCTATGAAATGTGTCATAGAAATTGTTGTTTCTATGAATGAAAGAAAAGTAAACAAAAAATGTAATCTCGCGGCTCCACAGTGATCCACTAGACTGTCGACTTAACTCTCAGGTGTACGGTTCTAAATGTCGCCTACTTTTGTCTGAGCCACACGGAGCACTGCGGAGATTAGATGATGACGGAGATTATCCTGAATTTCCTCTTTGTTCGCTTCCATCAGCAGAGCCGAGGTCATCAAGCACATCATCTTCCAGCACAGGAAACTAAAGCGAAGACATAATGTGCTTTTCTTTTTCCCAGTTTTTAATAAGCTGCGCATCTTATCTCCAGCTGGACACACAACAACATCTGCAGGATTCAATAAATACATAGAGGGATTTGCTGACGAGGACCGGCAGGACGACGTGGCAGACGGAGCACGAGACAAAAATATCGAACAAGTCATTTCATAATAAATGCAGCATCTCCCCATTGTCCGAGCTTTGACTTCATATTAAACTACTTATTTATGCTAATGGACAGGGTCAGTTTTTAGTTTTTCCCCAAATCATGTCCATTTGTTGAAATCTCTTTATATCTTTTGTAAGCGTTCTGTTACGTTTATCTCAGCAGAAAGTTTCCATAATGTCATGGTGTGTGTACAGTATAACCAGTTTGTGCTTTCACTTCATGTAGTTGTGCTGCTAGGCAACAGGAAATCATCAACGCTCAGCAAGAATTAGCGAACGACTCCGGCTAAAGCTGTCACTCCCGTGCGTATCAAGGCTGCGGTGGAAATTTGAAACGTGAAATTCTTCTACGTCCGACCTGACCCTTTAATCAACAGCTCTGATCAACACACGAGACGAGAAGATAAATGAAGAATATCACATTGTCTGAATCCCCTAGCTGTGTTTTACTAGCATAAAATTATTATTGGCATTTATAGGCCTTTTTTACTTCATATCATACTGTACTGTATGTGACTAATAAAATTTTAATTAATTACTTCTGGTTACTATTTAAATGTAAACATTTAATCAGAAAATATAAACCTAATTACAATGACCCATCAAATGACCCGCCTGCAGTACCCTTACAGGCCACTAGTCTAAAAGGTGGAGAAACACTGGTCTAAAGGCTCGGCCCACCAGGACATACTGAATCTGTTAACTCTGAATGTGACGGAACTGTAGAGAATGTTAGATTTCATAAATATTCAGATACAATATTACATTTTTTTCAGATGTTGTTACAATTTTAAGACCTTGAACCCTTTTTTTAAATAATTTTTATACCTTAACTTGACTCAACAGCTTCACAACTGAACCGAACATGAGTCGCCCGTTCCTTATAACATTCGTCTTCTCACTGAAGAATGCATTATTATTTCTAAACAAACGTATAGCGAATAATTCACTCTTATCACATGGGAATAGTTTAGAGCGCCACCTGCAGGATTGTAAAGAAACTGTGACGTTTCAAAGTTCACCTTGACAGTGAGCGCGTGTTGATCAGTTACAGATACACACAGTTTCTCATGCACATGATTTTCAAATTTGCTTTTTGGAGAAAAAGGCATGTGGAGGCTTTTCAATAAAATCGCGACTCCCTTTGCAGCAGAAGTTTGTGCACCCGGCACAGAATCGGTTCAGTCCATCGTGATCGGCCGTGTCCGATTAACCTGACAAACAGCCGACTCCAGTCTCTGTCTAACTGACTGGTGCATCTCTACTATAAATGTAATAAATCATTTAAAATCGAAAAAAAAATCGATTTGGGAGTCAGTATAGAGATGAATGAATCATCACAAGGATTCATAACCGAATCAATTTTTCAGTAAAATGATTTTATAGTAACACGGTGGTGGGATGAAGCAGAGTTACAGTTACCATTACAAGGTAGATTGATTTCAACTAACCACAGCGACGTCCCCGCGTTTCTTATTCATCCTTTTACATTTTTCACGTATTGTTATGAAATACTGATTCCCTGTTCTCAGTATAAACAGTCGCTCCCTCACCAGCCTCTCTTCTCTCTGCCTTGAAGTCTTGAAGCTTGTTACTGAGAAACTGCAAAACTCTTTGATCATAAAGGTTTAAAGATTACAGCTTTAACTTTGTCTGCTGCAAACCGCTTGAAGCGGAGACTCCTTCCATAACTGTTACAGAAAACTGGACAGCGTTTACACAAATTTATTACAGCGTCCTCTGTACACATCACTATGTTTGAGTGTACCGAATGTGTACGAGTAGAACATATTAGATCGAGTGCTTAGAGAGAACCCTGCGCTACTGCTGTGATAGATAAATAATCAACTCTCTCTGACCAATCAGATTCTAGATTTCATTAAAGCACATTAAACTGCTTATAATAGTTCAGTGTCTGTGATACAGCCTGCGTTTACTATGAATCAGAGTCAGTCATGCATGTGTGTGTGTGTGTGTGTGTGTGTGTGTGTGTGTGTGTGTGTGCGTGTGTGCGTGTGTGAGTGTTATTCACACTGGACCTGCCTGGCCTGCTCTTCAGCTTCCGCCTCATCATCTTGTGTGATTAGTTTGTGGGTGGCATAAAGCAGATGGCGTGAGAGCACCGGCCCGGGTCCACACGTCCGCACGTCCGCTTCAGACATATTTCAACACCTCAACTCTTTTAGAATCAACACACACTCATCTCACCTCATCATTACGTTTCAGTTCCAAAATCCATTCCAATCCCATCGAATCTCATCTTCTCCTCAAAGAGATTAAAACAGTGCAGTAGGCTCACGGAAAAAAAAAAGAAAAAAAAAAAAAAAAAGAAAAAATAGATCAGGAACGAGCCGAGTGTGTTAATGGGTTAAATTATCATAATCAGATTGAAGCGAAGAATTTGTGTCAGTTTGTTTCATTGTAAGGAGATGTAATTTATTACCGTACTACTTAACATTCACTGGGAAAAGAAAAAAAGAGAAAAAAGAAAAAAAAAAAAAAGTCTTCGAACAAAATAGGTTGTCAGAAACTAGTTAAAGCTCAGGAGCTGGAAATGAATTAATGCTCGCTGAATATTTCATGCAAAAAATATGTTTTAATGACCTGACCTAGACCTGAATTTAACTTACATTGCGTGTGTGTGTGTGTGTGTGTGTGTGTGTGTGAATTACTTTTTCGACTTCTACAGCATAACAATGAGGCAGAGTTTCTACACTGAAGGTTTCATTCGAACCGATTTTCATATTCATATAATTGGAATGAATATGAATTGATTTATTTGTCTATTTACGTCTCTATTACCAATTAATCATCATCAAACCGCCCCCCAAAACAGGTCCGAAATAAAAATAAAAAAATTTACTCCACACCACTGTTTAATTCTGGCTCCTGATTGGTTCGTAAGGCGTTGATTCATTCTCTATAACGGCAGTCGTTCTGATACGTCGTGGTTTCCATGGTAACAACGCAGACACAAGAACGGGCGTTATGCGTCATTTAGTTTAACTTGTATGGAAGGAGTCTCCAGTGTCGGTGCTTTATAAAAGTCAAACAGTAACAAATAAATAAATAAGTAAATGAATAAATATGGCGTGTCGGGCATTTTAAAAATACAAAAGTGCGGTCGTTTTACAGAATAAAAGCCGAGTAATAACGTACTGTATATTTCTGTACATGTTTCTCAGAAATTCCTTCAGGGCCGCGGTGTAGATCAGACAGGTAATAACACAGACGGACAGTTCAGACGGCCAGGAGTCGATTTTCAGTCAAAACTCAGCTCCCGCTGAAATTACAGCTCTTGATTTTCCCCGTTTACGCAGCGGTCCATAGCCGAGCGCGGCGCCTGCCTCCGCCGAGAGACGAAACCAGACATGAAACGTCTGCCGTCTCTGGATGTGACACCGAGTCTGTGAAAGACCTGTTTGTCTGCACGTTCCTTGTTTTCTTCCTCAACCCAAAGAGCTCTCGACTCGTCCCCGCGCCTGACTCCCAGCGCATTAATACTTTATGAGACCAAAGAAGTCAGGTCCGAGCCTAGTGAGAGAATAGCGGCTAATGTTTAATTAATCTGCAGCGACTGAAAGGAAAGAACGAGTCACAAAAGGAGGATTTTTTTTTCCTTTGTGTCGCTGCTGGAGTGCCGCGGCGTGTCACCGTGGAGCTCGTTATCTCCCACGCGTCACTGTCAAACCCTGATAACGCCGTGGACGAGTTCAATCGAGTGCATCGCTGGCGGAGAGGGAAAACACACACACACACACATATACACACTCCTCCTGTATGTGTTGCGGAGTGTGTTTGTGTGTGTGTGTGTGTGTGTGTGTGTGTGTGTGTGTGTGTGTGTGTGTGTGTGTGTGTGTGTGTGTGTGTCGGTCTACCTTCGGAGACATGATGGATTACAGTAACAGTGTGGAAGTAAATGTCGTGTCCAAACAGCTGAAGAAAGAAAACTTACTTGGCTGCATTCGAGTGTTTGAATCCAGTCGATCAGTCGATCAGTAATGAAATAAATGAGTACAGTAATTATATAATGGGTTACAGCAAGAACTGCAATGCTCAGAGTTCTTCACTGCTGCTCCATTTACTGATCTAGCAAATAAAACACTCAATTTGTGTGTGTGTGTGTGTGTGTGTGTGTAAAGTTGGCTACAGGCTTGCAGTGGTGGTGTAAACCTCAAGCTTCGATAAAATCTGATTTTAATTCATAAGACAATGATTTTTGTGCTACGATACAATACAGTGCGATACGACATGATTCACTGTCACACAGTATTATATGAGCAGTGTTGGGGGACGTTACAAAATTACCGTCTTTAAAAAGCAATCCGTTACATTACTGCGTTACTTTCTGATAAAAGTAACTAGTTCGAGTACTTTTCCATTGCAGAAAATGAAAACTCCTTTGTGCTTCCTCATGCATGTTGTTTTAGTCGAGACCTTTATAATTATTCTACCATCATCACTCAGTGAAGTTTGGTCCATAATCTGTTAACTACTAATACCCCTATCTCACCTACGCGGTGTCGCACGGTGGTCGTAAGTACGGTTCATCATGATTCACCGCGGGTTTCGGCGCTGTGATCAGGTTCCCATCTTTCCCTCGCATAGTCAAAGCACATCGATGAGATAGGGGTGTAACAGCAGGAATAACAGAGGGGGGCAGGTTATCGGGGGCGGGGCTTGTAGGACGACTTGCTCTCTCTCACACACACACACACACACACACACACACACACACACACACACACACACACACACACACACACACACACTAATGGATTGGGAATGACTGCTGTCTGGCTTACAGATTAAATCAATTGTCTGAATAATGGATCACATTTTTGAAAAAGTAACTGAGTATTGAATGGCGGCGCGAACGCGTTAGATTACTCGCTACATCAAAAAAGTAATACGAGACCTCGAACACGCTACTTTGTGTTACATCATAACATATACATATATAGCATGTATATGATATAATACAACATGATGCGATATCATACCACAATCTGAGCAGCTTTAAGATAAGTTTTTGCCCTCCACATAGCATTTTGTTAGTCCAAAAATGTGAAAAAAAAAACAACAACAAAAAAAAACACATTATGTGGATCGATTGTCACAGAGTACAATCGCTTCATAAAATGATGTGCAGGTAACGTTAACGAATACTGACATTTCAAGCTTCCTAATTAATAACACTTAACATGACACAAACGTGACTTGTATAATGTGCACTTCGCAGTCTTGGGTGCTTCCTAAAGGACCAAGGCTTTCAAAGCATGCTCAGGAAGTCACTGTCCAAAGATATCGAGCAGGAGAAAGATACAAAGGAATTTTCTAAATAATAAATGTACCATGGAACACTGAGAAAGCCATTATCAAGAAATGGAGCGCCACAGTGACATCACAGAGGACAGAATGTCCCTCCGAAAAACAGACAAAAGGATGAGAATAGAAGTTATCGCGGCTGTTGGCGAGCTGAGGGAGCTAGAGCCGTGTCGGGGAGTAACGGTCACAACGGTCACAACGAAGCAAAAGGCAGAACTTTCCGGATATACAGTAATTCTGAAAGAAATGTTTGATAGAAAAACAAGAGAGCTTATCACCCAAAACCACCTCATACTCTGTAAAGCCTGGTGGTGGCAGCATCACACTATAGGCCTGCTTCTCTTCATCTGCACCGGGGCTTCAGTCGGGATCGAGGGAACCATCGAAACTCCAAATACCTGAACAGAACCCGCAGGCCTGCGATGTCTCCATGAGAGCTGAAGAGGAGGAAGATTCCTTCAAGCAAAATCACACAATCATACGTCTTCAAAGGACGACTTCAGAAGATGTAAATCAATATTATGGAATGATCCGGTCAGAGCTCGAATCTAAAACCTGCAGAACGGTTTGAAGAGTCTCCTCATACAGTAATCTTCTACCTGGAGCAGTTTAGTGTAAGAAAGAGAAAGTGGGATAAATGTAGAAATCAGGACGTGCACAGTGCTGGATTACAAGCAAAAGGTGATTTAGTTCAGAGCTTCTTTAAAAAATAAGGAAAGAAATGATTTTCTTTTTCCTCCAATTGTGCTGGTTTCTGCAGCAATTAAGGAATAAAAAAAAAGAGTAAATTTTTGTATCACAGAATCTTTTATTTATTTCTTCATTTATCCGTCTTCTGGTTTTTCAGGGCTGCTGAGCTCGGCAGTGCACCCCCTTGTTTTAAGCGTGTACCAAATTTTATTTCTCAGCGTCATCATGGCCTCCTTCACCTTCATCAGCACCTCTCCGAACTGCATATTGAGAGTTCCCGTAAACAGCTACCGGAGGCAGATCTAACACCAGAGTGATAATCTCCTTCATTTGTTACGAAGTAACAAAGAAACAGGAACAACTGGACATCAAACCGTTTAATCAGTCCAGAAGTATGAAGCGTGCTCAGTCGGGTTGAGGTTAATTAACTAACACGGCCAGTGTGTTACCGGTTGTCTGATTACTTTGGAGATTGTGAAAATGTGGGAATTTGTAATAAACACTGTAGCTGTAATGTTGAATTTTAGGATTTTAAAACCGCTTGTATTAAACCTGAAGCTCAAGTCTTCCAAGACATCTTACTTACTTCGCTTCAAATCCACTCTGGTGTTGTGTAGAGGCAGAGATACGGATATACGGAAATTGTGTCCTTGTCCAAATCCATAGTTTGTCCATGTCTGTGTTTATTTTTAGTTGATCTCAGACTAAATAAAATCAGAGTTCACTCACCGACGGGTGACATTTCGGGGACCGAGCCCTGGTACGGCCCCTCGATGAACTGCGGCGGGTTGTCGTTGATGTCCTGCACTTTGATGATGAACTCTGATGGAGGCTCCAGGGGCTCGTTGGTGTCTCGGTTGATGACCTGCGCAGTGAGTGTGTACTCCGCCTTCTCCTCGCGGTCCAGCCTCTTCATGGCGTGGATATCGCCCGTCAGCTCATTGATAGCGAAAATGGTTCCTGCTCCTTCTCCGGCCAGGACGTACCTGATGTTCTTGCTTCCTACGTCTAGATCCGTGTGGAGCTGCAAATAAAATGAATGATACGTTCAGGCTTTAACTGTTCAGCGACGGGGAAGACAGTACACTCAGAAAGTCCTGAACCATAGTAATGATCTGGGAAAGAAAAAGTAAAAAAGAAAGACCCATATTCTGTTTGAAAAATCGTTATCTTAACCAAGCTTTTTTTTTTTTATCCTTCCATTTATACACATCTTATGCAAAAGGTGAATATAAAAAACACACCCACATACCACTGATTATTTAACAACATTCTCGACTGAACTATTTTTCCTTCAGGTCAGAGATTTTAAATCACAATCGAGTGCCATGAAGCTAAAGATACCTGACAGCAAGATGTCTCGTTTAGTGCAGAACTTGTACGATCCTAAAGGCAACAAACGAGACGGAAAGGGACGGACTGAGAGTGAGACAGGGAGACAGTGAGTGAGACAGGGCGAGGGAGGTCTTATCTAATCACACCTCCTGCTACTTGACTCCAGATGCAGACTCCACAATGTCCACTCGGGGCTAAACCCCTCGTCCATCAAGTGAAGGCATTAGTGCTGGGATTCGAGTCGACTACGGTGGAGTGTTTCCAAAACCACGGTGTTTTATCGTGACAGCTGAATTGCTCGATCGCCTCGATGGAAACACTAAAGGCCAAACAAGGTCCTGAGCTTCCAGGCAATGTTTAGACTCTCCATCCTGACCGTCCATCAGTCACTCCTTTATCTGTCTGTCTCTCTCTCTCTCTCTCTCTCTCTCTGTTCTCGTGTAGTCAGAATGCCTCAGGCGTTGTTTTGAACCAAAGTGAAATGATTATTAAATTATTTTTCCATCTTGGAGCTTTATTAGCTTGGCTCAGTTTTTTAACAGACAGACACAATTATATATTTTTGTTTGTTTCTTTGTTTGTTTATTTATTTGATGATACAAAGTAAGTGAGCCATATGGCAACATTTTTACACCCAACATACATCTGATGATGTTCAGCTTCGATAACAGCACATACATTCGGTAATGTGCAAAAGTACCCCCCCCCCCCCCCCCCCCATTTCTTCTCATTTAATGAAATTAAATGATGTAGATCAAAAGAGACGAATGGTAACAGATGTTTTACTACGACAGGCTGCAAAGTGCCTAAAGAAACAAATTAAAAACTGACTTTTTATGTAAGAACCTCAGCAGCGACCTCATTTCCCCTCTCGTCTGTTCCAACCATCAGCAGTAAACTAATCACCTCCTGATCATCTGTCACCATCTGCACCTGATTCTCACTGGGTCAGGACTTCACTTAGAGGTTGTTTATACTTTGATGATTCGTGGGTCACTGTGGGGCTTAACAAACACAAAGCATTCGTCTAAAACTGCTCAGGTACAGAAACAGAGTAAAGTCCAGGGAACCTCAACAGTCCATCTAAAATACTAAAGAGTCTGACTGTTTGGCAGCAAAATATAAACAGTGTCAAGACTTTTGAACATATATACAAGAATTTAGAAATATAATGTAACACCCTATGAGCTATATTCTGTGTGTAATTAAATATATATTAATCATCCTATCTATAGCTTTTTTTTATTTGATATATATATATATATATATATATATATATATATATATTTTTTTTTTTTTTTAAAGAGAACCCACAAAAGTTTGTGACATAGTTTCCATGGCTGTCTATTATTATTATTATTATTATTATTATTATTATTATTATTATTGCAACTAAAATTAATATTATATAATAATAAAATGTAATAATTAAAAAAATAATAAAATTTGAAGATATGTTTAAACAAAATGCACTATCAACAGCAACAACAGATAATAATAATAATAATAATAATAATAATAATAATAATAATAATAATAATAATATTTTATTGAAATAAGTTGATGACCTTTAAATTAACACTATCCCAAAATTTAGCCACATAAATTTAGGCTAACAATATCTGACCTGCTTACAGTAGCTAGACCTCCGGATGATTCGTTGTCATGGTAATTAACGAATGAATCTAGCCTGAGATAAATGAGCAGATGCGAGTTGACTAGCTGTCCTGATCTGCTCTGGCTCAATACAATCATTTTGATAAAAATGTCAACAGTATTTTCTAAGTACAGCTTTGAAATGTAAAGAGACAGAGAGTAAACATGGCGCGGCTGAGCATTAGCGCTGCACCGTGGCGGCGGAGATGAAGGGGAGCGCGGAGAGAGAGAGTGTCTTCAGTTTTCATGTAAATTACTCATGAAGGTTATTTCTGAAGCATTTTCTCTTATAGACAGATTTAGAGATTGGTGTTTGACTGAAGTGTGTGTGCGTGCTTGTGTGTGTGTGTGTGTGTGTGTGTGTGTGTGTGTGTGTGTGTGTGTGTGTGTGTGTGTGTGTGAGAGGAAAATGAGGCGTTCATAACCAGACAAAAATAAAGCAATTAGAGGGGAAACAATAAAGGCGTTTCATACAGTATAGAGAGCCGGGTTTTATTCGAGTAATCAGCAGTCAGTCGTCATGGCTTTTCATTCTGTTCTTTATTCAGACGATTTCAGCATCATAATTTCTATTCGAATATGTAACACGTAGGTGCTGGACGGCGCGCTCACGGCCGGGTGTTAACGACTCCCCTATAATCAAGGTCAAAAAATCTGAACAGCAAAATCTCTAAAACATGAGCTCGCAAGGCGCACTAATTAATGCACTGAAAGAAAGTAGCGTTAAGATGTAGGTAAAGACTTTTTTACAAGTTATGTCCAGCAGTGGAATGTAACTAAGTACTTATGCATTGTACTGTTACTCTACTTAACTACAGTCTTCTCGTATCAGCACATTACTTGAGTACTTTTGTTACCAGATACTTTTTACTCCACTACGTCCTACAACAAATACCTGTACTTCTACTCCACTACATTTCTGCATGGTGCTGCATTACGTAACCAGAGAGGAGGGTGGAATTTTAAGTGTTAATATCGCCATCTGCTGGCTGTTACGCATAATTGGTTTCCCTAATCATGTAGCAGGTGTTTCAAATCAGAAATGGAGACGGTTGCAGAGAACGACGGAAACAGCATGTTCACAGTCGGGAAGCACAGAGTGAGAGAGTGAGAGAGAGAGAGAGAGAGAGAGAGAGAGAGAAGAGAATTTACTATGGCTTTAAACTAAAACAACCTCAGTACTTTGGTTACTTGAGAAAATTTGACGGTAGGAACTTCGGTACTTTTGCTGAAATATAAATATCGTCGGAGTTCTGATGAAATCTCGTAACTCAATTTCAGGAGAGCGAATTTTTTTTTTTTTTAAATGCACTTGAAATGTAAATGTAAAAAATAGAAATTGTACAAATGTATCCAAGACAAATACAGCATATATATAGCACAGATAAGTTACATGTTGCACTAAAAATAATTAATATACATGAAAAAAACGATTGAGTCACGAGGTTTCATCAGAACACCGACGATATAACTGGAGGACTTCTACTTTTACTTCAGTAACATTTAAGAACATAACTGGCAACCCACCAGTATAAACTATACATTGGGGATTTTAATAATGTGTGTGTGTGTGTGTGAGGGGGGGGGGGGGGTGTATCCCCACTCTGAACACCAGGAATGTCCCTTGTGTGAAAGCTGATGCGACTCTGGACCTTCAGTAGTTGTGGAGTGTAAATGTGACGCGCCGTGACGAGGACGGGGACCAGAACTGGAACAGGAAGTGAAAGGATGGAAGACTTTAATATTAATTAATAGCAGTGTTACTATTTTAGCAGTTTAATTTTGCGGACCGATGAGGACAGGAGCAGAATCACGATGCGTCTTCAGGGACTTGGGACACGAGTAAAGAAAGCTGTGTGTTTGTTTTTTTTTTTTCTTCTTCTTTTTTTTATATCCTTGCTAAATTAGACGTGAGCTCCCAGAGAACGCAGGGGGTTGTGGGTGTGGGACATTGGCGAATCTGACGACGCTCAGCACTTGTTTGAAACGTGACCCAAGACAACAGCTATTAAGATATTAGCGAAGATGTTTTTGTTTAATTTTATTTCTCACGGACACCCTGTTCGGCAAACTCCAATTCCATTTCCTGAACTAGAATCGCAGGCAGACGTGCGCGAGAGCCGGAATCCAGACATGGAGAAGCCGGCGCAGTCGTTTCATAAGCGCATTTTCATGCATATGTTGTCTCAGAGGTGCTGTTCTCAGACACTGACAAAGCACATTCGCTTAAATTGTCACACCTTGCACTTTTGTTCTCCTAATTGTGCCATCATTCCACATGAAAGATCTCTCTCATTAACACGGCAACTTCACAACAATCTCGGCTCGATGAAAACCCTTTAAATGAGCCGAAATTAATGACGCACGTTCTCCTTGCTGTGCATTTTTCCCCCTTCTTCTCACGCAGACATATCCTTCTTCCTTATGTATAGCTTTTCTTTAAAAATAAAGAGTTTAATTTGCAAGATAAGCATGCCCAGGCGCTGATTATTAATCAGGGAGGAAATAATAAAGCATCGATACGTGATATCTCACAGGTCCTTTTTCGGCGGCCTTGTTAACGGCGGCCCGCGGGCCTGCGCTGACACCAGACGCTCGCATCTTTTAATCTCGACGTACAAACATTCAGGTTAAATCGCCGCTCTCGAGGGGAAGAGCTTCTCTGTCGTGTCGTTATCCGGGTCGCCTAGGCGACGTCGCAGGCCGACACTCGCATGTCGAACTGATTCAATCGTGCATTAGAAAAGGAGAAAGAACACCGCGTTCTCTCCTTAACCTTGATCACAAGGTTACTGAAACTTTACTTTTGTCACCAAGAAGAATTAAGAGCGGCGAAAGTGAGGAAGGAGAATAGTTCCACATAAATCAAGCCAAGACTGAAAATGCTTTATTTGCCACCGGGGAGCGTGTCTCTCTGTAAGAAGCAGCATTTAAGCAGCTCACGTCTGTTCATTAGCGCCGGTGCGAAGCCGAGAAGACCTAAATCTGCCTACGTGCCGGTGCAAAGCAGTTTAGCGAGTGTGTCATTGTGTTGGTTGTGTGAGAACGCCGCCGGGTTTTTATCGTCCTTCTCGCCGCCGAGCTCTCCAGGAGATTTTACTGTCAGCTCAGGAGGAAATACGACAACGGACGCCATCGGAGCGGCTTTACGACGACACGAGAAGCAATCAGCCGGCCCTTAACGAGCGACTCTCCAGCCTAACGCCTGGTGTTAAGCCCTGCACGCCGAATTAACGACTTTGTTTCTTGTCAGGGGCAGGACGAGTGTACGGGATCCTGTCTGGTTGGCGGGCGGGGGGGAGTTGAAGGTGGTAGGGAGAGAAGGTCGTTATCCAAGCACGGAGTAAAACAATCAGTCCGGCTCGCACAGGACACCGATGCTCCACCTGAGGCTCGATTAGGCTCGGATTAAAGCTCGCTGCCTGCTAAGTGCCGTGTGATCCACGTGTGTGTGTGTGCGTGTGTGTGTGTGTGTGTGTGTGTGTGTGTGTGTGGTGTGTGTGTGTGTGTTTGGCCTTTCTGTAACTGCACTCACTCACATCCCTGCTAATGCAGGAGGAAATCTAATGAGCTCCAAAATCTAGCTGGATAAGAGATGAAAACATTTCATGCAGAGACTGTAAATTTTTATGGAAGCTAAGGGTGCTAGCTTCACCTGGAGCGACACTTATAAAACACCACAGCACTTCCGGATATTTCATCCTGATGAGGTTCTTAATAGAACACTGCCTGCATGAATCCTGGAACCCATAAAGAATCTAAGAACACATAAGGAACCAGGAGTGTTTAACCCATGAACAGCGTTTGGGATCGCAATCATTTAAGCTAAGGGGTTTTTTTAGTTTTGATTTTTATTTGGATCTGTTTAAGCCGTGAGCTTTCTCCAGAGGAACTCGCTGAAGATCCGGTCCGGTCTAATCATGAGAAGATGCTGTCTAAAACATCACACTGTGTAAGCGGCGGCGTTCACCTGCTCTATGAATTGTATTTCATGTTGTACTTGGAGAACATGACTCGCGACATGGATCAATAAAGCCGCAAGAGCGACAGAGCCGTCGTGCCATTTCATCTTCAAACCTACAGTAATATGCCGTCTGAGAGGACCTACAGCACAGCAGCTCCAGCGCAGGGAGAGGGAGGGACACTCGCGCTTCAGATATCACCAAAATATTGGCAATAAAAGGCAGATGTGAGTCACGGCCGCTACATGAGACGCTCGTCTGTTCCTGAAATAAATTCCGTCTTCGAGTTTTGTCTGTTGGGAAAACGATTAAATCACAGAGACATCTTTTCTATTCCTGAGGAGATCCTGTTTGGACACGTGTGATGGCTTTATGAAATTAGGGTTTTAATATATTCTGCAGTTTCACTGTTATATTACACAGATTTAATTACAGTATATGACACACATGGACAAAATTGTTGGTACCCTTCGGTCAATGAAAGAAAAACTCACAATAGTCACATAAATAACTTGAATCTGACAAAAGTTATAATAAATAAGAATTCTATGAATGTTAACCAATGAAAGTCAGACATTGCTTTTCAACCATGCTTCAACATAATTATAAAAAAAAAAAGAACTCATGGAACAGGCCTGGACAAAAATGATGGTACCCCTAACTTAATAGTTTGTTGCACAACCTTTTGAGGCAATCACTGCAATCAAACGATTCCTGTAACTGTCAATGAGACTTCTGCACCTCTCTGCAGGTATTTTGGCCCACTCCTCATGAGCAAGCTGCTCCAGTTGTTTCCGGTTTGAAGGGTGCCTTTTCCAGACAGCATGTTTCAGCTCCTTCCAAAGATGCTCAATAGGATTGAGGTCAGGGCTCATAGAAGGCCACTTTAGAATAGTCCAATGTTTTCCTCTTAGCCATTCTTGGGTGTTTTTAGCTGTGTGTTTTGGGTCATTGTCCTGTTGCAAGACCCATGACCTGCGACTGAGACCCAGCTTTCTGACACTGGCCAGCACATTTCTCTCTAGAATCCCTTGATAGTCTTGAGATTTCATTGTACCCTGCACAGATTCAAGACACCCTGTGCCAGATGCAGCAAAGCAGCCCCAGAACATAACAGAGCCTCCTCCATGTTTCACAGTAGGGACAGTGTTCTTTTCTTCATCTGCTTCATTTTTCCGTCTGTGAACATAGAGCTGATGTGCCTTGGCAAAAAGTTCCATTTTTGTCTCATCTGTCCATAGGACATTCTCCCAGAAGCTTTGTGGCTTGTCAACATGTAGTTTGGCATATTCCAGTCTGGCTTTTTTATGATTTGTTTTCAACAATGGTGTCCTCCTTGGTCGTCTCCCATGTAGTCCACTTTGGCTCAAACAATGACGGATGGTGCGATCTGACACTGATGTTCCTTGAGCATGAAGTTCACCTTGGATCTCTTTAGAAGTCTTTCTGGGCTCTTTTGTTATCATTCGGATTATCCGTCTCTTTGATTAGTCATCAATTTTCCTCCTGCGGCCACGTCCAGGGAGGTTGGCTACAGTCCCATGGATCTTACATTTCTGAATAATATGTGCAACTGTAGTCACAGGAACATCTAGCTGCTTGGAAATGGTCTTATAGCCTTTACCTTTAACATGCTTGTCTATAATTTTCTTTCGAATCTCCTGAGACAACTCTTTCCTTCGCTTCCTCTGGTCCATGTTGAGTGTGGTACATACCATGTCACCAAACAACACAGTGACTACCTGGAGCCCTATATATAGGCCCACTGACTGATTATAGATTGTAGACACCTGTGATGCTAATTAGTGGACACACCTTGAATTAACATGTCCCTTTGGTCACATTATTTTCAGTATTTTCTAGGGGTACCATCATTTTTGTTCAGGCCTGTTGGTGTGTTGGCCTGTTGACTTAATTTTTTTTAATAATTCTGTTGAAGCATGGTTGAAATGCAATGTCTGACTTTCATTGGTTAACATTCATAGAATTTTATTTTATTTATTACTTTTGTCAGATTAAAGTTATTTATGTCACCATTGTGAGTTTTTCTTTCATTGACCGAAGGGTACCAACACTTTTGTCCACGTGTGTGTGTGTATATATATATATAAATGTTCTCCCCTGCTTAGTGGATTTCCTCCGAGTACTCCGGTTTCCTCCCATAGTCCAAAGACATTCAGATTAGAGTAATTGGGGTTCCCACATTGCCCATAGTGCGAATGACAATAGCGCGTTAAGGTGGCAACCTGAGCTCTTCAGTAATACTACAGAAACAATGGACCATAAACCCCAGTGCTGGATGGCAAGTGAACGGACCAAAATGATCCCAGTAGCAGTATTACAAGGAGGATTATGCTACTGATTAATTGATTGATTGAGTTGGTTGGTTGGATAGTGAAGATAATATTTTAATATTTTTGCAAAACCTTTATGTATTTATACTTGTGTAACATTATATTACCAAGCAATAACAATATGTATATCTTTAGGTGTTTAGGTTATCTGTCTATTCATATACTGTATCTATTATTATTATTATTATTATTATTATTATTATTATTATTATTATTGTACCACAGTATTTGTTTCTTTAGTTCCCACTACTTACGTATGTGTGCTCGTGTTTTTATTTGTAAACATCGACTTAATTAAAGAATTAATTAATTATTTAATTCATTTGCTTTTTGTTTGTTTTTACGATAATCTGAAATATTCCTTGACACAGTGCAATCAGATATTTACATCAACTCTGTACTTCATATGCATTGACAGGACACTTTTAAAAATTCTATTCTAAATATTATCTACAGTAACTGCACAGAACTGTAAGTTATTCTCAAATTATCTTCATATAATGTAATTAATTTTTACTGCTTTTAAAATTATGAACTTCAGAACGTCTCCAAGGGCACTTTTATTTTTAAAATAAATCTCTCTCTCTCTCTCTGTCTCTCCCTGTGAGATCTGGTGTGTGAATCTTCCATCGTGAGATCTCAGCCAGAAATCAAGGCGTTAAAATTCGCAGAACGATCAAACGTAGCGTCTCATCTCAGTGCTTAGCGTCCTGATTAGCCTACCTGTGTGTGTTGGATTGACTTTCATCAGGTCCAGATGGAAGCAGTAGCACGTCTAATTTGATCCAGAACTTGGTTATGATGTAGCGTTAGCTTAGCGCAGATGGCACAGCTTGGCCTCCTGATTCATGTTCCATCACCCCCCCGAGCTGAATACTGAAGAAGTGAATGAAGTGTGTCATGCTGGAAGATTCGAGCCACTTCCTCCGTTAGAACACGCTGTGTGTTCACACACACACGAGCGACAGCAGCGTGAGCGACACGTCACCGGCTGGGACGGTCGGCGTCTGCGGCGATAACGCTTAAACCGCAATCCAGGATCGGGCCTGTCTCGTCCAAACTCTCTCGCTCACAGCTTGAGGCTTTAATTACATCTCCGTTTAATTCTATATTTTAAACTGCAGTCGAACGCGAAGCGGGTTACAAACTCTAACTCTATCGTCTGACCACTGACTCCTGACCTTTGAAAAAAGGGTCTACTTTGTTCTGAATGTGTATTGTGGGAATTGTTACAGATTTTTTAATCTCTTTCACTCGCTGTTTCTGCCACACCGAGGCTATTCATCGTCTCCTCTTCCCTCTGGATTGTGGATTCTGATTGGTCAGAGGATGTTGATTAATTATCTATAACAGAAGATTTGACAGTTACAATGAAGCGGTGCTCGATCTACGTTATCGTTTCCATAGTAACACGGACATGTGCGATGAACAGGATTTAAACAGATGCCGTCGTTAACTGTTTTAATAGCAAGTACAGGATTAAACACCTGAAGGGGGCGCTGTTCTGGGAAAATAATAACGGCTCACAGGGCTGATGATGACGCGCGTCGTTGTTTATGTTTCCATCGCAGCACACGCTGGAAATGTGATATATTCCTCTCGTACAACAGTGAATTGCAAACAATGGTTTTATTTTTCAGTTTTTAATTATATATAATGATTTAAAACATTTTAAAACATATTCATCCCCGTCCTCACTTACGTTATAGCAGCTATAAACATGCGTAAACTCTTCTGTCTTGAAGACGTCACAGAACTTAATGTCACAGTACAGGTTCGTCCCTGTTACCACGCCCTGACGCTGGAGACTCCTCCCACTGATCATACAGAAAAGCCGGAAAAAACAAAAAGTCCTTCGTTACTATAGAAACAGAGCAATAACGGCTAACACTTTATTTGATGGGTAACTACATACAGGCTTCATAAGACATTTATAACCATGTGATATGGCTATAATAGTGTTTTATATTTTTATTGTAATAAATATAAAATACCCTGACTTTGGGTTATGGGTGTCGAAATCATTCATAACTTTGTCATAACGTTTTCATTAAGCGGCTAACACTGTGTTATAAATGCTTAATGCACTCGTTATGACTGTGTTATTAAGTCCATATTGAGGCACAGCTATAGTTTGAATGTATTGTTGTGGAAACTTATTCCTGACCGTCTGACCAATCAGAATCCAGGATTTACTTATGCGCTGGGGTGATCTGGGCTTCTGGTTGTGAGAAGCTGTACTGTTTTGGGTTCTCCATGGAGTTCTGCAGAGACGCTTCCTCCAGAGGCATAAACAGAGACAAACTTCATAGCGCAGATGTACAGACAGATCAGTTTCAACTTTTGTACCTGAAGAGAAAACAAGTGTAAATATCTCCATTTATTCATTTTTTTTTTCTTGTAGCCTCTTTCTCAAAGTGCGAACCCTATTTAAAGCAGATGGACGGAACTCTCCACATGGCCGCCCGCGGGGTGTAAAGGCGGCCTGTCGATGTCCGTGTTTGTTAATGTTTTTTTTTTTTTTTTGTGAGTGTATCTCTGCAGTTTGGCTCGGTCATTAGCTATGCAAATAACCTCTCTATCTCTCTTTGGCAGATGCGCCCGGCCTGGTGTTCTGGTGTAGCTGAAATAATTACGCGCTGTTCCCTGACGTGTCACTCGCACGTCCCTCCCGGAGGTTCCGCGGACAGAGGAAGCGTTTCCGCTGTCTCCTACAATGTAGAATTACCGAGAGCTGTGTTTTAACATGTCACGTTGAGAGCAGACAGATTCTGGCGAGGAGAGGATCTTTTGTCTCTCTGAGCCTTTCAAGACTGGTGTGTGTGAAAGAGGGGATGTGTGTGGGTGTATGGGTGTGTGTGTGTGTGTGTGTGTGTGTGCGCGCGAGTGTGATGTTCTCTGCCCTGTACGTGACATTTTGTAGTACTGGAAGCTTATTGTACGGCTCGTCAAGCATGAAGGATAAAAAACATAATAAAAAACGAAGAGCTGGCCTCAGCTGCAACGTGCCACCGCAAGAACCTTCATAAGGACTTCATAAGGCATGCATAAGCACTGGATACTTTCTGGAACTCTTAGTAGTTGTACGGTTGCAAACAAATAAAAGTTCTTTGAAGACCTCAGCATTTGAGGTTCTTATTTTTTGAACAGTGTTCTAGATGGAAGCTCTTTAGAAAACCAGAAACATAAAGCACTTAAAGAACCTTTGAGGAACCATTGTTGGTCTGAACATTTCTCCCAAGTTTAAAACTCAATTATTAAAATCAGCTCTTAAAGAACAGAAGAAGAACCCACTTCCAAAAGTTGTGCTACAGAGTGCTTATGTACTGTATGTGTTCTGTACTGTAGGTATCACGATCGTTCACACCGCTCTCACATTCAACAAGGGGTTCCACTAGGATTCTGGAATCAAAATGGATTCCTTCTTCATCTTGTGAATTCCTGCCTTCTGAACGCTATGATTAAAAACGTGATGAAGGAGACATGAGATGGAGACAAAGAGGGTTACTTCAGGACAGAGACAAGAAGAACGTAAATGAAGAGTTTCTTTCTTTCTTTTTCTTTTTTGTTAATAATCTCCAAAACCGAGGGGGGTTGATGAGAACTCAGGGAAAAGTCAAACACAACAATGAAGATAAACAAATCATTCATGATGCTGATGACGATGATGGCGATGATGAAGATGGTGCTACAGAAGCCAAACATAGAGAATGAACTAATCATGGAATAAAACTTTATAAATTCGCTTCAAAGAGTCTCATGTTTCATCGCTCACTCATCGTCCTGTGTACAGGGTCGCGCGGGGGCTGGAGCCGATCGCAGATGGGGTGCCAATCCATTACAGGGCACACACACACACACACATACACACACTCACACACTCATTCACACACTGCGGGCAATTTGGGAACGGCAGTTACTCTAATCTGCATGTCTTTGGACTGTGGGAGGAAACCCATCAAGCACTGGGAGAACATGCAAACTCCACACACAGAGACGGGAATCGAGCCCAGACCCTGGAGGTGCAGGGCGACAGTGCTAACCACTACACCATGATGTTTCATCACTCTTCCAGAAAAATAATCAATACCTAGCTAGAGTTCAAGCTGATTTTTAGAGACCTGGTCCGTCTTTACAGATCCAAGATTGTAAGACAATGTAGGCTTCCAGACATTTTTTGTAGGGTGCGTCCTGATTTTGTGGAACGTGTTTGTTCTTCGGTCTCAAAAAAGAGACGACTGGAGAACAAGAACATCCTTCAAAAATCAGGACGTCCTGCTTTACATGAAGGATGCAGATCACTTCAGATTCAAACTGAGACACATTTACAAAGGCAGGGACATTAACCACACACACACACACACACACACACACACACACATTTTCCTTTTTTTTTTTTTTAAGAGTGAATACATTTAAATGTAGAGCCCTTCAAGCTTTTTTAGTTCAGACATCTGGCAGAATCCATAACTCTACAGCAGAGCGTGATACACACACACACACACACACACACACACACACACACACACACACACACACACACACACAGAGAACAAAAGCCTGAACCCCAAACTTCACGTAAAACAGGTGAGCATCTTAGAAAAGTTTTTTTTTTTTTTTTTGTACTTCTGGAAAAGCCCTTAACGGGTCTGCAGAGAACCCTAAAACCCTAATATCAACAATCTGCAGGAAACCTTCATTTTATAGTCAACACTTAAGGTTTTATTTCACGTCCCTCATGTCGAACCCTTAATGAGTATTTCCTGAAATGTTAACCGGAGACATAATTTAAAAAATGTTCCAAATGGAATGAAAATGTAGGAAGCAGGACCATAATCCATCCGAAGAGACAATGAGAAATCATATTTTGTAAAAAAAAAAAAAAAAAAAAAACAGTTTTAGAATTTGGGGAAACGTTTTAGGGGTTTTAAAGGGTCAATGCGGAAGCCTAAAACCAAGTGTCACATATTAATTAGATGAAGTGCAGATCAGCGTTAGTTTAATTATTTACAACAACAGTATAAAGCAAGAGGCTGAATTCAGGTTAAAAGAACATGGTGGTCTGGTCAGGCACAATCAGAACATCACATGCAGAACTAATAATCAGAGTCAGGGTCAGAATATCAGGAGCAAAAACAACGGCTTGGTAACGTCAGGCCATGTCCACACGTAGACGGGAGATTTTTCTTTGCGGTTTTGTCCTTTCGTCCACATGCAAACTCCGTCCAAAGCGAAGATTTTCCCGAACTCTGTTTTCAGGGGTGTTGTGTCGGCACGGGGACACGTGGACACGGGGACACAGGGACACGGGGGAACAGAGACTTCGGCTTGTTGTAACGTCGCCTCGTGTGCTGATGATGTCATCGTCTGTGTCCTCGTCTCCTTGATTTGACGTCAGCTTCGTTTATGAGGATATTTTGTGCAGTAGTGGACGTGCGTACAGTAAACTAGTGGCTGTTGTGTATTGGACTTTTTACATGTGCGTACACACACACGCGCTGTTACTCACACATTACGTTAACGAACAGAGGTTCCTGAATGTAGTACGAAGCTCACCGCTGCTACACACTGTACGAAACTCAGAACACACAGACGGAGACGGCGGTTTTGGACGAGACCCGT
The DNA here is from genome assembly GCA_030347435.1 of Clarias fuscus. Classification (NCBI taxonomy): domain Eukaryota; kingdom Metazoa; phylum Chordata; class Actinopteri; order Siluriformes; family Clariidae; genus Clarias; species Clarias fuscus. The sequence goes on from CM059228.1 coordinate 22,770,290, forward strand.
CTGACTTCTACATGGCGGAACCAGTAATGTTTGGTCCAGGCTTCTGATCGGCCCCCTGTTGATTAGTGACGCTCCTCACAGCACTTAACAGCACGCTTTGTGTTTTCATGTGGACAAATATATTTTTAACACCTGGGTCGTGTGGACAGAATTATAAATGAACAAAAAAAAGAAGTAGGAAAATCTCAGTATTTAAAAATACCGGGCTGCGTGTGCACAGTACATGGCCTCAGGCTCAGAGTCTCTTTAATAAACAGGTGTCGCAGGTTAGTAATCAGGAGAAGTCGAACAGAGTCAGTGTGATGTTGAGAGATCCATGTTCAGTCCCATGTTTGTAGGATGCACAGCAGTCTGAGAGATTGAGTCCCTTGATGACGGACACAGTGAGTGTGTGTGACACGAGGGCTCTAATTAAGATGAATTAGGAAAGCTAGAACCATAAATCAATACAAATTTAATAGCATTTTTTCACACTAAGAGTAAAAACCTTAACACTCTTTGGTTGGACTTCTGACCAGAACCATCATTGGGTAGATGTAGATGTAGAACCTTATGTTAGAAGAATTCCATGAAACATCAAATCACCCACAGCAAGCAATAATTTCTAATATTAACATTACCTATGAAAGTTCAGATCACTCACTCATCGTCTATACCGCTTTGTTCTGTGTACAGGGTCGTGGGGGGCGGAGCCTATCCCAGGAGACGGGGTACATCCTGGACACTAATCTGCATGTCTTCGGACTGTGGGAGGAAACGACTTAAGCATGGGGAGAACGCGTAAAATCCACGCATACAGAGACGGGAACCGAACCCAGACCCTGGCGGTGCGAGGCAACAGCGTCTAACCGCTACACCACTGTGCCACCAGTTTAGATGACTTGCTGGGGAATTGTTAAGACTTCTATGCAGAACGTTAAACAGAGGGTTTGTCATTAATACGGCACTAAATAGAAGCGTTTAAAATCTCAGAACCATAAATAATTTCTAAAATGGAATTTATTACACATTTCAAAACCATTTTGGAGGAAACTGTTTAAAGTTCTTTGTGGAACCATGAAACAAAGGGTTCTCTTAAAAACCCATCTAGTAAACCGTCTTTAAATCAGCCGAAGAATTCATGATACATTTTCAAATAACTTCTAAAAAAAAAAAAAAAAAAAAAAAAACATATAAACACTTTTCCTTTTATTTGGAGTTCCAGGAATCTGAAGCGCGTGTTAGTGTTGTGTGTGTGTGTGTGTGTGTGTGTGTGTGTGTGTGATGGAGAACAGATGACACGTAGATGAGTCATGAAGGAAAAGATCCACAGCGGTCGATCATTAATCTCACAGCGACTCGTCGTCCTTCAGCTCGTCTCGCGGTTTATTTCGTCAGCACCTGGCAACTTTCTGCTTAATGACGGAGCTAATGATCGGTAAAATCTTATGATTAAAAATAAATAAATCTTACTTGATCAGAAGGCATGGATCTCTGGTTTATCCGAGAAAGCAGAGACTCCACCTGACCAGAAAAGGATCGTTTTTTTCTTCTGCTAAACTTGAAACAAAAACTACAGTTTATAATCATTTCTAATAAACTCTACACTAATGATTTGTCTCAGGTTTAAACTGTAACATGTAAGTTACCGGAGTCAAGCAGAAGGCGTGGCCTAAAACCTGAAGATGATGATGATTCAGTGATTCAGACATTAATTGGCTCATTAAATGATTCGGATGATTCTACAGTTCACATTTCATTTGTACCTTTTGATTTTTTTTTTTATTTCTTTCATTTATCTATTAGCGCGAGTGGCGTAACATAGAGTTTCCATGACGTGTTAACTGTCTTAGCCTCAAGGAGCTCAAGCGCAAAATTAAAGATGCTTTAGTAAAAAGAAAAAAAGAAAAAAAAAAAGAACTTTCCGGACTTTTAAAGAACTTTAAACCTTAAGTTTTACCTTCAAAAAATTCTCTTTTAATGTTTTCTATTTTGCTTATCTACTTTTTTTTAATGAGTTTAATGCATTTTAATAAATAACTGTGTGTAAATCAATATTTTATATATTAATAATAATAACAACAACAATAAGAAGAAGCAGAAAAAGAAACGTAATTAGTTAATTCGGTTAGTTGTTTGTTAACCTGCTTGATATTTTTCTGATTTTCAGATATAATTTTAAAATGTTTTATATCACATAGGAATATTACATCTTTATTTGTTTATTCATGTATTTATTAATTTTATGTTTGTTTGCTTGCTTTTGTTGTTGTTGTTGTTGTTGTTTTTTCAAAAGCCTAATTATAGGACTAACTAGGTTAAGGTTGTTCCTTCAGTTTGCAAATTTGGCATCAAACTTACACACTTATGTTATATAATATAATCCAATCATTTATTTACTTTGTTTGTTTGGTGTTTTGTTTGTTTCCTAAATGAAAATATTATGAAATAGATGAATGAAATCTCCTTGTTGTTGTGTTTCTTTGTGATTTTGCCGCTTGCTAAGCTGCTGATCCACATTTCCATTTTATTCTTCTTACTTTTATTGTGTGTGTGTGTGTGTGTGTGTATGAGAGAGAGAGAGAGAGAGAGATAACTGGCTTTAAAGAGATTTTAAGAGCAGATACGGACGGAAAGAGAAGATGAGAAGACGAGTGTAATGAGACAATTAGCAGGAGGAGATGAGCGATAATTCTTTTATAGTCAGCCATCTTGAATATGTTGTTTCACGGTAAACACGATACGCTTAATTAGAATGAATCATTGAGCTTCTGACTGTTGTGAGAACATTTGCTGTTACTGCCGGCTGTTTGCAGTGTAATAATAATTCATGGATTTCTACAATAATTTATCGTATGCATCTGTTGAAGCCGTTTTTTGTCTCCTTGGCTAGAAAATTAGCCGCGTACATATTTTAACACCGACGCACGAGTCGTATTTCACTTCGCCGTTATTAGATAGCGCTTTATCGATTCCGGATGGAAAACTGATGAGTTCCAGAGGCAGTAAGGAAAGAGTGAAACGGAAATATGGAAATAAATGTGGATATATAACGTGGGCGGAAGAGCCAGAGCGGCACATTTTAACATATTCACCAAAACAAAAAATACCTGCGAAATCTACAGACTTGTGCAGATCTACAGGTGTAACGAATACAATGCAGGAGGAAAAGAAATAACACCCACCCAACCAAACACCCACACACACACACACACACACACACACACACACACATAAACAGAAAATATATAATACACTGAATATATACATACAGTAATGCTGAGAAGAATGGATTAACAGGTATAATATACACTGGCCTGAGAGTCCACCATCCACACACACACACACACACACACACACACACACACGCACACACATGTCAAATAAACAGATTTTCTGAGAGATGCACAGAAGTGTAAACTCCTCTGTAAACTCCTGAGGATGTCTGAAAAACCTTAAGGTTACAGCTTCACCTCTGGCACTGGAGACTCCTTCCATACTGTTACATTCCATCACATAAACATCATGATTGTGCATTTCCACACTAATGATGAGAGAGCGGTTACTATAGAAATGAAAAAAAATAATATTAACAAGCAGATTAATATACAGCGGTGTACGACTTTCAGAGCTGTTGTTATAGAAAACTAATCAGTGATCGATCAGCAGGACGACTCTGCTGTAGTTTAATCTCACACAGTGGTCACGCTAAAAACTGAAAAAAAAGAAAAAAAAAGAAAGAAATTTTATGTTATAATATCAAATAACATGTTTTTTTTAAATAACATTTTGTTTTGTTTATTTATTTAAAGATTTTTTTTAATTATTTTATGTATTTCAAATAAATATATTATTTAATAATTATTAAACATTATTTTTTAAATGATGTTTACAATTTTATTATTTTCAAGACATATAATTCTATTGTTTGTATTCTTTTGCAAGATATATATATATATGTACTGTATTTTTAATCACATAAAATATCTAATAGAACCTTTAATAATATTAATATAATGTAACGTTAATATTCTATTTATATTTAAAAATAAACATCTTTTTATTTCTCAAAAATAATTCATTGTATAATAATACATATAATATATATATATATAATATGAAAATATTTATAATTGAATCTATAATTAAGTAGTATATAATACTAACTATAATTACAAAATGTACAATAATGATTGTAAATATTAAAATCATTTTACATTTCATATTTTTTCCTGTCTTTTTTCCTTCTTCAGTCTCTTTAACAACGTGTCTAAACACCAGTACGTTTCCTCCCGGTGCAGTGAGGTTCAATACAGAATAAAAAATAAAAAAAAAACTAAACTGAAATTCACAAACGTGAAATCGAGTGACAAGAAAATATTCCTGAGGATAAATAAACGGGGAGATATTCTGAAGCATTAAAAAGTTCTGACATAACAAACGTCCTTGACACGCAGATACGCCGAGGGTCAGTGTTTCCTCGAGTGTTTATTCCACCTGAGGATTTTTAGTCTGCTTTCAGTTTTTATCTTTTCTATATCTATTTCTTCTCTCACTAAAGCCGGCTTCTCCTCGGCGCCTCTGTTCGCTGCGCTCCTCATTATCAGCTTCCTCGGGATGAAATAATAAAGCACACGAGAGCGGATTCAAGACAGGACTCTCAACGATTTTCTGTCTGCCTCTTTATCTTTTTTCTTAACAAACACTCAGAGTGCGCTTCCTCCCTCTACAGAGATGTAAATGTCGGGAATCAGATAGCATCAGCGTCGTTCCCGCCGCATGCGCATGAACTTTGACACAGACTTTTTTTATTTCCTTTTTTTTTTTTTTTTTTAAATCTGAGTCTAAGCCATGGTGTGTGTTGAAGAGTCGAGTTTCACTACAACACTAAATCCTAACACACTCCCGGATGAACTTAAGAGGCAGTTCTGAGCCCACAGAACTCCTGGTTCCTTTTCTCATCAAGTTGAAAAGATGACCGGTCACCATGACGACAGTAAGCGTGGCAGCACAGGCGTTACGCCACATGGTGATGCCTTTATTACATCCAGCACGGAAGAAGAGTTTACATCAGCTCATATCAGCCAATAAACGGTAAGCTAATTAAATGTTCAAAAAAACGGGGCGTTCAAGTCAATCCGGGACTTGTTATGAACTTTCGACTGACATTTACACAGGACGTGACGAGACTCTCAGCCGCAGTAGAACATCTGCACGGTGCGAACGTTTTAAAGGAGGTTTGTGTGAGAGACGAGGTGACTCTGGAACGCGACAGACAGACAGACAGACAGACAGACAGACAGACATCTTGTTGCAGACTGGTGGAAGAGACGCATCAGTCTGTGTGAGCTGTACACACACTCGTTCACCAACACCACTCGCACGTTACAGGAACTCCCTCACTGGGTTTCCTCCGGGTTCTCCAAGTCTGAAGACATGCAGATTAGGTTAATTGGCGTTCCTAAATTGCCCGTAGTGTGTGTGTGTGTGTGTGTGTGTGTGTGTGTGTGCCCTGTGATAGACTCCCCACGACCCTGTACACAGAATAAAGTGGTATAGACCTTTAAAAAATAGGTTTTCTGATGACTCTAAAAATAAACGTAAAAGCTCTACATTGGTTCTTTGTATGATTTATGGTTCTAGCTTTATCTTTCTTTATTGACTATATTTGTTAGTTGCTTATTATTATTATTATTATTATTATTATTATTATTATGATTAAAATGCTATATATATATATATATATATATATATATATATATATATATATTGTAACCTCCATATTAACGTCTCCTGTTATACTGAACTTCCAGCCTCCTAACACACAGTATGAGTGCAGATCAAATCCCTGCTCTCCGTTATCACCCAGATGAGGATGGGTTCCCTGTTGAGTCCGGTTCCTCTCAAAGTTTCTTCCTATTACCATCTCAGGGAGTTTTTCCCTCGGCACCGTCGCCCTCGGCTCGTTCATCAGGGACCATCTGATCATTCTGATTCACACACACTCACATCTCATACACACTTCAATAATTCTTTTAAATGTGTAAAGCTGTTTTACGACAACGGTGATTGTTTAAAGCGCTATACAAATAGATTTTAATTGAATTTTTTACATGACAACTGCTAGGCCACTGTATCTCATCTTATAGTGTATAACACCGTCTACACAGGCCGATCAAAATACAGATAATATACAATGTATCACACAAAATACAAAAGACAGACAGACAGACAGACATGTACTTCTATTTTTCTGGTACACACACACACACACACACACACACACACACACACACACACACACACACACACACACAGGAAATTGATATTCCTGTAGATTCATATCATTTCTGTACGAGAAGAAAAAAATTGTTTATTTCGTTCTTTAAGCTGCTGACTAGACAGCGTCGCTCAACACTTGTATAAACACTACATCAGCAGCCGCTTTACACCTCGACAACATCCTGACAGACGCACCGCACAGATCACATCCGCAGAAAATCCTCCACACATTCTGACTTTGCGATCAAAATTACAGCCCAGAACTGGGAAAACAGGCCCAAGGCAGTGTGTGAAACATCGATACACACACACACACACAATACACACACAGAGAGAGAGAGAGAGATTTATAATGAATGTTTCGCTACTGAGATAAAAAACAAATAAATAAATAAATACATGAATGAATAAATAAATAAATAAATAAATAAATCCGACTTTGCGATGGCTCAGAGAGCAGCAGCGGGCGTGGCACTGGAGCTGACCCTGGTTAGGTTTTCACTAATGAACACAAACAAGAAGATAAACGAACACGCTGCAGTCGTGTCATTTCAGACCCAATACGTCTTTATACTGAACTCACGTGTAAACTGGATGAGGATTCACACCGATGTCCTGTCTCTGGCCTGGTGAAGGCGTGGCTAAGAACCCGGATGACCCCATCACCCGCCCCCTTACCCCAACCACACACACACACACACACACACACACACACACACACACACACACACGGTCGTATCTGATTGAAAAGCAAGGGCAAAATTCTTCCTCTTTTTATGCGCTCAAAATAAATTCATGTCTCTGAATCCAGTCTCGTGTTTACGGGTCCAAAATAGACCCTCATTAGCGGAGACAGTCTTCATTTTCCCACGCAAGACAGGACGGATAAATCACGTGGCTAAACACATTATGCATTCAGGAACGGACTCGGTGTCGTTTTGGACATCAAACAAACAAAAAAAAAAGTTCACAGGTCACCGGAAGAGACGAGTAACACAGTGGAGAGGGATTTTCTTTTTTCTTTTTTTTTTTGCATAAAATGTGTCACTGTGTCTATTTATGCAGCACACGTTGTCCAATTTGTCCCCACAACACCAGCTCGGGAAAATACATATGAATGCTAATGAGTAACAAATGTCCCCAGTGTGGAGTGAATCTATTATTATTATTATTATTATTATTAATCTTTAATTAATCTTTAAGATTATTCATTTATTTATTTATTTATTGTGTGTGTGATTTAAAGTCTGATGATTAGTAAGGTTTGAAAAGTTGAGTGTTTTTTATAAACAATATAAAAATATGGATCAAGTCAACAGAAACAAGAGAAATCAAATAAATTAATAGTTGTAATGAAGAATCAAACACCATCCATGAGGAAAAAAAATAGCTTCATGTTGCATCTAGTTTCTGTTACAGGAAATCTTTAGCTACAGATGTTTTACAGTAAAGGAAACAACATTCAGAAAACCTTTTTTATTCACTACATAAACACCTCCATCATCATCATCATCATCATCATCATCATCCCACTATGGGCGTGGCCATCCAATACCGGACCCACGAACCACAAAAACACCAGATCATCATCATCAGGCCAGTGTGGGCGTGTCCTATACCACACCTATTCCACTTAAAGGCTACATCATCATCATCATCATCATCGTCACAAATTATAAGACACTGTGGGCGTGTATATCAGGCCCCGTATGGTACATAAACACCATCATCATTATCATCATTATCATCATCATCCCTCTGTGGGCGTGTCCTACAGTATATCAAGCCCCCTATTCCTTATATAGACCACAAAAAAAAACAAAAAAACACCACCACCATCATCTCCTTCATCACGTATTTCCCATATATGCCACATAAACACAATCCAATACAAACTAACCAACTATACCAAACATAAACATCACCAATCCACTATATAGGCAACAGCATTAGTTAACTTCGACTGCACTTTAAACCACACCATATATAGATCACTGTGGCTTGGTCTTAAACCACACACTCCATTCACTAAAGAGCTCCCTGTGGTCCGCACACCCTATTAACTACACAGGTCACGTAAAGGCCGCACCTTCATCAGGGTAGCGTTACATGTCCCAAACCACACACCCTTCACTGCAGACGTGTCCTAAACCACAAGCTCTGTTCACGTTATTGGGTATTTGGACCATAGATGGTGCAGTGCATTATGGGAGGTCATAAGTGCATTCGGTGCTGTCCGTAACAAAATGGGAGACTCTACAAAAAAAAAAAAAAAAAGAGTGTAGCTCTAATGCTAATGCTAAGTCAGTGAGATTGAATTTGCGCTAAAGGTCAGAGCGATAGATCATGAGGCGAGGCATAAAGTCATAACCTTCACTACATACACTGTGAGTCAAAAAATCTCAGTGCACCATCAGGAACAGGGGGCCGGTGATGGGAGACATTTACAACAAAGTTTATGTGGCCTATATAGTGAATAGGGTGAGCGGTTTGGGACATGTCCACAGTGGACTGATGACGGTGGAACATTTCTTATGGTGTACAATGTGCTCTCTATATTGAAAAGGGTGAGCGGTTCGGGACACGTCCACAGTGGACTGAGGATGACGGAATTGCTGTAACCGCATTTGTGCACCCTATACAGGGCACGGAATGGAATAGGGTGTGCGGTTTGGGACACATGGACTGATGAGGCTTATGTGGCTTCTGTGGTTGAGAGGGTACATCTTTAGGGATTAGGGGATTTTGGATTGGGACGTGTCCACAGTGGAGTGATGATTATATAGACTATATAGTTGAGAGGACACATGTTTTTGGACTCGCGATGGTGGTGATGCGCCCTCTGGAGTGACACAGTAGGATAGATGATACATAGGGGTGGAGTTTGGGACACGTCCAGGGTGAGACGAATAAGAGTGGGTGAATAAACGGAACAATAAAATTGAACCTGTTTGATGTACGTAATTCGTGCACAAGACAGCGAGCAAAACTAAATTGGGACGCCACCGAGGAACGCAGTGTTGTGACACTAAAAGTGTAAAAGTGTCTCTTTTTATATTTGTATTTCCTCCCTTCCAGAGCCAGTCAGGGTTTATGAACTCTCTCTGTCTTTCCATTCTTCTCCATCACACTTTTCTCTCATTTCCTCGCTCCCTCTGTTTGAGTCACTTAGCCATGCACAGACAAGGTGGAAGCTGCAGAGTGGAAGAAGACAACACTCATCTGTCCATCAAAGGCAGCCATGCAGAGGGAAGGAAGAAGGAGAAATCCTTTCTCCCTCTCTCTCTCTCTCTCTCTCTCTCTCTCTCTCTCTCTCGCTGCACGGAGATGGATGAAGCTTGTACTGAACACCTCGCACGCCTTCATGGTTCACTCTGACAGGGCTCCCGTATAAACCCTCGGTGCAGTTGGGCCGAGGCTCCACGCAATATCTCATCTGACGGCCGCAATCTCCTCTTTAAATTTCGTGACTCTGAGGAAGGGAGTGAAGTTCTGTTTTTCATTCTCATTTCTTGGGGCAAAAATCACATCTAAAACCTTCTCCACTTTCCCCACATTAACCGCACTTTTTCTTTCCACATATCAAATCGTTACGGGTTTATAAAGACGGACGTAACACGGACTTTCACGTCCAGACTTCGGTTCATTCTCCACAGCTCAATACTCACACCCTGCAGGAATGTCTGGTTGTCAAAACGTTGTGGTGACGTTAACATGGCAACATTACAGATGTTAGGACGGTGTTGGGTTGTTTTTAAAAATTAGATTGACTTTGATGAAATGATGCTGATTACATAACGATGACATAATGTTGAGTGAATGACTATAACGTGATGTAGCAAAAATGACTTCGAAACTATATTAATATCTTGCACTCCAGTCCTGACCACTGGACCACTAGGGGGCATCATGATGATGATGATGATGATGATGATGATGATGTTTGTAAATGTATGGACTTAACAAGCAAGTAATTAAGGTGCACCTGATTGTTTTATTTCAGAAAATGAAACAGAGGTAGCATTACAACCCTTACAGACATGGGACACCAGATACACACGCTGTGTGTGGGAAGCTGTTGTGTTCGCCACGATCTCCGATCGGAATTCTAAACCCTGTTAGAAACTTAAGGGACCGTGGATGTGATCGGTCGTTGTGCCAGAGGATGTTATTCAGCTCCAAATAAAGTTTACATTTGTCGTATTTGCAATGTTGTGATTGGGTTGTTCAATTTTGAATTTTATTTGTCACATACACACTCGTACACAGTGGAGTGGAATGCTTAAATGATACACGCTGATAACCTAAAAATGTAAGAAAATAAGAAAAGTAGAGTTTTCCATAAGAATATATGAAATAAGAGATTTTTTTTTCCAATTATGAATCTAGAAAAAATAATAATGTAATAAAAAGAAAAATATAAAAATTTTATAAAAAGAAGAAAAAAAAATTACAACATTTACACAGTCATTTCTGTTTCACTTCCCGATATTATACTGTAGATTTAAGGCCATAAATCCTAACCACTGGGATCTGCTACTTCTATAAAAGGACCAAATGTCAAATAGGAGCAAAGCAAAGCTTCCTGGGAACACGAGTCCTCACACCCACTGGGGCTGCCGAGTCAATTTTCTTCTCATTTGCATAAATAAAACTATCCGTCGCCTCTGCTGTACATTTCTGTAACTCTTGTAAACAACTTGTGCTCTGGTTACTCTGTGTTTGTCACTAGTGTGTGTTTGTGATTATTACTGATTTACATTTACATTTAACAATTTATGTTTATGAATTTGTGGGAATAATAAGAATAATAATAATAATAATAATAATAATGTTGGTCCCAGACAGCCTCCCATACAAGCACTAATCAGGCCCAAGGCTGAAATCAGACAAGATCAGTCACAGGTACATAAACACATTAGAGGAAATAACAAATATTTTTTTATGTATTTCAAAAGTCTAAATACAAAAAAATTATTTTAAAATCTATTCAATATATAATTTCAATATATCACTGCATTAATGTCTGCAAAAGTTCTGTTTTTTAAGTTACTAGCAGAACCCGGTCCTAAGTGACCCCCCCGCAGTGCCCCACCCCACAGTGCCCCGCCCCGCCCCGCACGATCTCCTCCCTCTCTGCGGTGAAGGCTTTAAACACACTGTGGGGAAGTGCTCGCTTTTAAGTGTTTTCTGAAATATTTGCTCTATAATAGCTCTTTGGCACAGAGGACGGTAATTTACAGTGAACGATGTAACGTATACTGTTATGGATTACAGATTCTTTTTTCATTTGAATGAAATTGTTTGTTCAATATGATGTTAAACTGTTCATGAAAACGAGAAAGTGTCCACCCAGGAGAGTCCTGCCGCTGAATTTATGGGCGGAAAATAAAAACATTGTCGAGGTTCACAACGTCACCACGATTTATCAGAGTGAACAAGCCGAACTTTATTTATCCATGTATTCGTTCGCGTTAACTACAGTATATCCTGATTGGTCGTTATAACACCTGATGTTGAATGAGGACACAAGAACATGTGAACACTGACGCTTTCCAGTCTCGCACATATTTTCTCTTTGAGCGATGCAAATTATCCACGAGTCTTTTTTTGTTTAGTTTTTTTAGTCGCTGCCAAAAACAGGCATGATGCGTTTCTGTGTTCATCAGAAGCCTCAGAACAGAAACAACAAACGAAGCGAACGGATAACGAACGACTTGGAATACTCAGCAACAATAAAGGGATAAAAATAACTCTCTATCCGGAGATGTGGAGATGAGATTTGCCAATTTGCAGCAGACTCTCATGCCACATGAAATGCTCGGATTTCTCTCGCGCCAGTGTTGGTCAAGTGTGTTTGTTTGTTTGCTTGTTTGTTTGTTTAAAGCTCACTCTTTTGTCAAGTGGGACGGGAGCATCAGATTTATTTCTTTTTCAGATCTTCAAGTTAAAACTGGTTTTAAAAGCAAGTCTTCATAAATCCTTTTAATTGAGATGAAAGCGAACACTCTGTTCCTCTATAAATCTTCACGGCCGAGACGCTTCTCTCCGAGCGAGCACACAATGGGCCGCACTTTTCAATTTGGCGAGGAGAGAAAATGGGGGAGCGAAGTAAAAAGCAGCCGCTTTAGCGCTGGAATGTTACATCTATTCTACTTTGTTCCAGCCTTTTGGGAGTAAGTGGAGGGCAGCCGCACACTCGCCTATCCGTTTACACTTTCTTTTACAAGAGCAGGGCGGCTGTAATTGTGTTCCGCAGTGCCGTCTTCTGCTGCCTGGCTCGCCTCCTCGAGACCTCGGCGTGATGAAGAAAAATGTAACTCGGTTTGAGGCGACTTGGTTCTTTCTGTTTTTTTTTTTTTTTTTTTTTTCCCCATGCATGCAGCTGCATAACGTTTGCTGGACTTTCCCCAGGATGTCGTAATACATCGGGACGATGGTCTACCCTGATTAAAATCAATATATATATATATATATATATATGCAGTATAGTCTTGTTTTGTAATTTCTTGTTTGATACTGTAAGTAATACTAAGAATCAGGGGCAATTTATGACTTTATGAGCCAATCGCATGAGTCATAAATGACATGTGACTCAACACACACAGAAAAGGCCATGCTTTTAAACATACTGTAATAGCATACATTTTGGAACAAAGATTTTTGGGTATTTAGACTCCCTGTCTCTCTGGCATTAACCATTCAAGACCTACAGCCACTGACACACACACACACACACACACACACACACACACAGTATTGCCTTTAGTAATTGAAAGGAAATCCTTCGCAGTCAATGATTGCCTGAAATATGGGACGCGTAGACATGACATAGTTTCCTCCCTCCCTTGCCACGCCTTTACTGCAGCTGCCGTCACCTGCTGCTTGTCTTTCTGCATTTAATCTTGTTTTCATTAAGTGGTTCACAAAAGTCAAAAGGCAAAAACGTCAAAAAAAAATAAATAAATTGAGTTGGTTGTGTTGGTGTTTAAACCTGTGCATGAAAATCTCTCTCTAAAAAAAAAAAGAAAATCTTTGTAAAACCTAAAAAAAAAAAAGTAACCTTTTGGGGTCGATAACGTCATCAACAGCATCAGCACTTTCTTTTTCTTTTTGCACGAGTTTTTGTGAATAAAATGATGATTCATAAAAATAAAAATGACATTAGTAACCACAATAATCTTATCCTCATACTAGCTAACCACTAACTAGCCGCTTAGCTAAAACACACACATCTCATCGCTAGCAGAGCTACAGTACAGCACGTTACCTTCCTGCTAAGCTAGCTATATACTGTAGCGTCACTCTAATGTAATGCTAACCAGGAAGCTAGATAACGCGTTTAATTTACCAAGCTAGCTTGATTTAGTAATTAGCTAGCATTGTTTTGTATTTCTGGAGGTCCTGAGGATCTAATTTATGTAATTATGTAACTTAAAATTGAAGGTTTTAATCAAAAAATGCCGACAGAAACTCAAGGAAGCGGCGAGGGAGGAGGATTTTACACGAGGCCTGTGTGCGCATCCCGAGGCCTGCGTGCTGCTCTGTTGTAATTTTCCATCTGATTTGAATACAAAGGAATTTAAATAAACACGCCGACATGTCACCGAATAATCCGCTCCGTACGTAATGTAATGTATACGTGCAAACATAAACTCGGAGGTCTGTTGTAATAAATCGCCCTGCTGTCTCTCATTCAGTTCTACATTACACACTTCCTATAGATTTCCTTGTTCATTATTCATGCGAGTTCTCTCTAATGGCTGCCGTACATCATGCGAGGAATTTCGTATCGCCGCCGCCGCCGCCGCGTAATTATACGATCCAAGATTCAGAAGAAGGTTTATTATTATAAGTATCTTTTTTTTTTTTTTTTTTCTATGCTTTAAGCACAATCAAAATCCAGTTGTGAGTTTTTTTTTTTTCCTTTCTTTTCAGCACTCTCTCGTGTGTTACGTTAAATATTATGGATGAATCGTCAAGAAAACTAATGTTCATCTGCATTAAATAACATTCAGCACCTGCTTTTGTATTTTGCCTGGACGCTGATAAACAACCTTGGAGATATTAATGAAAAATAAAACATTACTCATTCAGGTTGTTTAATAAATCTTAAAGTCGTTGTATTATATACTGTACTGTACTACGTTTGCGAAAGTTTGTACACGAGCCACAGAGCGTATCGAGGTCATCCCTATGTTCCCAGGTTCCTAGGGTCCCCAGATTCATGTGGCACATAAAGGGAGCATAAACAAGGGTCCTCCATTCCTAGAGCCCTACTGTAGGTTTCTCTGTAGTGTATATCTGCTTTATGTTTGTGTGAGTGAACATGCGACACTTGGGTCACACACACACACACACACACACACACACACACACGCTTTCTCTCTCCGGATCTACTCCAGTTATCGATTAGCTGCATGACCTCGACCGCAGTGTTTCTGGAATCTCATAAAATCATTTCACTCAATTTTACGCCGTCGATAACTAATTACTCGCTCTGAAATTTGCTTTCTGAAAGTGTGTGCAGGAGGATGAGGAGTGTACAGGTCGCAATTATAATAAAACTGGGAAACGAGTGAAAAAAAACAAGGCTGAAATTCAGAGTTAAGCACAGCTCATGCAAAACGAAAAGAAAAGAAAAAGTCTGAATGTGTAATATTAAAATAAATCACCGGCGCGGCGGCGTAATGGTTACTGCTACCACCTGGAGTGTCCTGAAAGGGTTTCGTCCTCTCATTATACAACAATTTGCCACTGATTACCCTTATGTAAAATGATTTATTAAATTATATATTTAATAATAAAAATGATTTATTACATTTTATATATATATATATATATATTTATCCATTTACAGGATAGTTAAGTTTAATGTTGTGGAACGCCTGTGAAACAAGTCGGGTCCAGTTTTCATCTAAAGGTCTCATATTTGTCTAATCTCTTTAACAAGTGGACCGTCTCAGAGCTCTCCCAGAGTGTGTGTGTGTGTGTGTACAGTATGTGTGTGTATGTGTGTCTTTCGAATACACTATATCAGTGTATGTAAATGAGCTATTCCTGAGTCACGCCCCTCCAGAGAGCGTGTGAGCTGAGCGACAAGTCAGGGGAGGGGCTTTTCTCATTTTCCCTTATATGAGGTCATATTAGCAGGGGAGGGGGGGGGGGGGGGGGGGGGGGCGGAGGAATAACTGAATTTGTGCTAACGCACAAACATGGAAAAAGGAGAAAATATTGGGAATTTTTTTTTTCCTCATGTTATTTGTTTTGACACACACACACACACACACACACACACACACACACACACTGGACACCCGTGTGAACGCCTGAACATGACTCAGAAATAAATGTTATATGTATAGTAGGTGCCCTTTAAAGTTTTGCCTCTGACACAAATAGCTTTATTTGAGTCAGTCTTGCACTGGAGACTCCTTCCATTATTGTTACATAAACATCTCACAATCTCTGCCGTGTCCCCTGTACAAATTCCTGTAGAAAACAGGCATGCTTATATTCACCTGCTGCAAAAAACAGCTTCTGACCAATCAGAACGCAGAACTCGACCACGCCCTGGTGTAGTAGATGAAAAGCATTTTATTTGTCATTCAGGTATGAAGTGTAGGTTAATTTTAGGAATCTGTACCGGAAACCAGAGAGAGAGAGAGAGAGAGAGAGAGAGAGAGAGAGAGAGAGTATAATTAGCTGAGCCGCTGCCAGACTTTAGCCACGGAGAGCGACAGGACCTCAATCAGTACTTTGGCCCTGAAGTGCACTAAACTAAACGAGGCAGTTGTAAAGTGTGATGTGTGATGGGTTTTATCTGATGAAGCGTGCTGCACTTAAAGGACATATTTCTGTTTTTAAAGCTTTAATGCTTATTCTTCCAAGTACGATGGACAGCTCTGTCCCTCTGAGTTATTAAAACTCTGTGAATTTAATTTGTTAATGAAAACACCGTTTTTACAGTTTGACCTAGAGAATGACCTTCAAGTCGATTCTAATGTTATTTTTTGTCACCATAAAGCTCATGGTGTCACAGACAAACCTCACATCATAAAAGAATCCTCTGCTTGTGAGTTAATACATCTGAATTTTATCAGGAATTGAAAAAAAAAAAAATGTCAACAGTCCGTAGTGACAGAATTCTGGCTCGCCACGTCTGTATGAGTTATGTTTAAACTTGTACTACAGTAGAACATAATAATCCAAGGCGTGGTGTAATGTTTAGCACTGTGGCCTCGCACCTCCAAGGTCAGGGTTCGATTCCTGCCTCGAGTCCGTGTGTGTAGAGATTGCGAGTAAATGTAATTTCTACACATACAGACTCGAGGCAGGAATCGAACCCTGACCCTGTGGGATCATTACTGTAAGTCTCCTGAGAACTTGAGAAAGGGAAATGAGTGTTGATGTGTCTGAATTTAATGCAACAAATAAAAATATATACATTATTAAAAAAGAAAACTTGAAAATGTATTAAAAAAAACATGTTTTATTCATATTAGCATTAACATTTTCACCTAATCGTCCATTTATAAACTATGTGAACAAAAGTCTTTGGCCAAACTTGCAGTAACATTTTATCCATCCACATAAACTTCAATATGGAGTCGGTCCCCAGGTACAGTATAACGGCTTCCACTCTTCTTGCAATATTTCGTAGTGTTTCTGTGGGACTCCGTGTCTATTCATTCTGTAGAGCGTTTATGAGGTCAGACACTGATGTTGGACGAGAAGGTCCGGCTCACAATCTCCGCTCCAGTTCATCCCAAAGGTGCTCGACGGGGTTGAGGTCAGGGCTCTGTGTTCGGGCCGCTCGAGTTCTTAAACACCGAACTCATCAAACGTGGTCTGTTTAGTCCTTGTTCTTTGCACTGGGGCGGAGTCACGTTGGAATAGAAAAGGGCCTTCAACAAACTGTGGACACAAAGTTGGAAGTATAGCAATGTCCAAGATGTCTTGGTATGCTGAAGCATTAAGATTGTCCTTCACTGGGGATAAGGGGCCTGACAGATTTGGTCAACTACTAAACTGCATGTCTTTGGACTGTGGGAGGAAACTGGAGAACCCAGAGGAAACCCACCAAGCACGGGGAGAACATGCGAACTCCATGCACACAGAGACGGGAATCGAACCCGGAGCCTGGAGGTGCAAGGCGACAGCGCTAACCACTACACCACTGTACTGCCACATGAGAGTTTAATTAACAGCAAATAATCGTAAAGTAATCAAACACAAGCTATGGTAAACAAACAGAAGCATCGTAGCATCACGCAGAAAGTGTGTTTGATCAGAGAAACTACACGTCTGGTAATGTAGCATCAGAACGCCGAGGTGTAAATGTGAAGGAGAACACTGCACATCTCAGGAGAGGCGTAAAGAGGTTCGCACTTTATCTTTAGCAGGAGGTGGACTGCAGACACGGCTAATCAGAAATGCGCGCGCACCACGGTGACCGAAGGTTTTGCACAAGCTTCAGGTCTTTTTGTCTGTGTCTGTTTTTTTATAAGAGGTGGAGCTGGGCTGGAAATTTTGCTGAGACGACACAGCTGCTCTCCTCAACACTCCCGAGTCGCTTGATCTCACTCAGCATTAGACCGGATTTCATGCTCAAACATTTTCTCCGTCATCTGCCTCCTGTGTGTGTTCAAACCGCATTAGCTTTAAGATGGACTCCATCCGTGCCGCTCCATTAGCCCTCCCCAGATAACGCGGCGCATCTCAGCCATGTTTACTTAACATGCAGGATCCGGCCTCCTCGATTTGCGCTAATCAGCCGATAAGACGAGAGCCCTTTCCCTAATCCCTGGAGGCTGAAAGCCGAACTCCTAATGGTCATTAGTAGTAATTACGCTTCCTAACCGGCACATCTGAACCAGTTGTCCTCACTAATAAGGAGCGCTTTTTTTTTCTTCTTTTTTTTTCGTCTGCTGGCTATAAACGCTGCGGTCAATAGTTTTCTTCTCTTTTTTTTCCCTCCATTGAAAATGTTTATCAATAAAGACACTAGTCATGTGAGTAAAAAAAGAAACAAAGCTTTTTAATGAACAGGAGGAGAGCGGCGGAGATATCCGAACCCACCGCAGGAACCCAGCTCCAATTTCACACGCCTGCGTGTATCGTTTTTAAAAAGCGCTCCTGCCTGGAGTTTTTTTTTTTTTTCTTTTTTTAAGGACAGAAATGTTTGCTCTGCAGGGACAATGCTGTGTGATTTAGCGCTCACGTGACTAAACGTTCGGAATGAGCCTCAGATTCAGCTGATGCAGATTTCTTTTCTTTTTTTTTTCCCATCAGGAACGCTGATGAAAGTCTATGCAAAGTACATTTCAGTCCCTCATGCTCCGTCTCTCTGTATTTCATTTATTTTTGTGTTTATTTTTCAGTTCAGACTCGTCCTGTTCCACCTGAACATTGAACACTTGTTTTTCATCATTTTGTTTCTTTGAATAAAAATATTATTGTAAATATTGTGATAAAGTAATACAAATTTAAAAAGTAAATATTGTTAGATGATTGATTTATGACAATTTATTTATCAGAAGAGTGAATTGATCAATGCATGATAGATTTTATAATAAAAACTTTAAGACATAGTTTACGTTGTAGTTTAATGGTGAGTCTAATGGACCTAATTGAATGATGCTGCATTTCAAAATGATTAAAAGATTTTATATTTTAACTATTAATTACAATGATGAACAGATTTGGACTGGATATGAATTTGAATTAAGAATAGAAACCCTATTAAAGCTCGGGCTGCATGATTCCTGATTAGAAAAAAAAAAAAAAAAAAAGAATCACATTGCAATTATTTAGACACACAGTCAAAATAAATTGTGCTTTAAAATCTGATATTTAAATAAATATATTAAATAAACAAATTTGTTTTCAAATATTTAATGAGGCTTACACCAAATACCGGCATAAACGATCGCATTACGAGGATGCTTGACCATTTTTATTTATCACCTTAAAATTATTTAGAAAATAACCAAATACTTACATTATTGACAAACTCCTCACTATGTGTATATTATTTGTAATAAACTGCAGCCTGCTGCGATTACAATCACGATTAATTGTGCAGCGCTGATTAAAACCGAAACAAACATTACGGAAATATCCTGAATTATTTTTTTTATCTTTCTAATTGCTGCTATTCCTGAGGTTATTACACACTGTATATACTGTACGATACATAACAGGAGTCTAGTAACAGAATATCACATTAAGAAAGTAAACATGTTCGGTTATGGATGTGATTCCACAGTGAGTCACTCAGGTAAAGTGAATCCCGTCGTCAGTCGACTTCGTCTTTCCTTTGGTTCTGCTGCTAAATTATTTATCTATGTGCATAAATGATTTTTGCATTTGTGTGCATGCTGTACCTGATCCGCACACCGTGAGTCAGTGAGTCGTTTATTCCTGGCTGAGATTCATTGGCTTCTGAATCAGTGAGTCATTTTTGAGTCAGTAAATAATTCGGTCGTGATTCAGTGAATCAGTATTGTCATCGGGCTCGGTGAGAACTACTCGCAAAAAAATTAATAAGAGAAAAAAATATATTGTAAACACAGAAATATGAAATATTAAAAAATATATAAAAATAACACAAAATAGGACCAAAATATGAGCTATTCTCCATCACTTTAGTGTTTGTTTTTGATTGTTATTCTTGCAAACTAAAAATTTTTTTGCGTATTTAAGTAAACAAACGATTCCATGAATAAATCTGAGTGAATAATTTGGAATCCGATTTTTTTCCATAAAGTCGGCACCCGTCTACGCTTCCCCTCCATGTGAGCGTTAGCGTTAGCATTCCTCCAGCCCTCCCGGTCTCAGCGGATTGATTAATCCATTTTTGCCTGAACTCTTTGTTTAAAACAGATGGAAGGCAAACAGCAGTGTTTTTTATCCCTCCGTCTCGTCCTCACACGATCAGATGAGCCGTCTCTAACCTCGTCCCCAGAGAGCGTCCTGGACAGAGCGATCTTTATCGACTGGTGTAAAAGCAGCAGCGCAGGGACGCAGGGAGCCGATAACATATGCACCGGCCTCCGCGGCATCCGCAGCCTCATCAGCGCTCCAATCCACCTTTTTTACTGTCTTAATCCTTTACCTTTCTCACTCATCACCAGCTCGAGTGCCGCCCCTACAGGGCATGGGAAGAGGACGGAGAGGCGCCGGGCTGTGGAGGTGGAACAATAATTTAATGCTAATGTAGCTAACAAACAAGTGAAAGTTTTCATCAGCAGTGCCTAAAAAAGAAAGAAAGAAATTATTTGACCCCTATTTAAAAATGTAAAAAAAAAAAAAAAAAAGGAAAAAAGGAAAATACAAATAAATAATAATAATAATAATAATAATAATAATAATAATAAAAACATATTTTCATGGCAGTCTTTGGATTTTCTTTTTCTTTTTTTTTTATTGCTCATTATTTTAACATCCACAATAATATTTTGGTTATTTACTGAGCTCATACAGAAAATAGATTTTCCCCATTTTTTTCACTTAAACTCATTTTAAATAAAAGCTGAGACTTTGATGTTGATGGTCTTTAAATCACAGTGGAAGTAAATTACACACACCTTTTAAAACTGCAAGCATTTGTAAATTTGTTTTGTTCATCTTTAATGCAATCTAGTAAACAACATCTGTTCAAAGTGCAAAATTCACAATACCCTGGTTGCATAAATATACACACCCCTTCATTAACACTTCACGAAACCGCCTTCCGCATGTAATACAGCACTTTGGATTAACCGTCTACATGTTCGGTTCTTTTCTTCCACTTCGCCTAGTGAGACCGCTCCAGCTCTAGTCAGGGGTTTAGATCTGGGCTTTGACTTGACCACTGCAAAATGTTGATCTTCTTCATCTGAAGCTGGTTCTTAGGTTGACATTTGGATTTGTGATTTGGATCCTTATCGTGCTGGAAAGAATCTCCTCCTCTTCTGCTGTCTAACAAAGAGTGCAGGATTTATCCCAAAATAGAGAGGTGTTTGGAGATATCTATGATTCAGACTTCGGATTCCTGATTAAGAAGAAGAGAAAGCTTCAGTAGTGCTGCTACCACCGTGCTTCACCACGGATAGGGTGATATGCTGTTAAACCTTAGTCTGATTAAACCTGTTAAACCTTAGTCCAGAAGACAATATTCCACATGGTTTGGTGTTGATGAGATGAAGTTTTTTGTTTCTTGGTTTGTTTGATTGCTTGTTTTTTTTTTTTTTTTCTTCACATTTATCTATACTTCATTTCTGACAGCCCAGTCACACAACACATACAAGAGTTTCCTCTCACACATGGGGAGTGACCAGAACTTGCCACATGTTCCTGCAGGTGTTTAAATGCTGCTGAAGGTCTTCTTCTTGTACTTTCCTCTCTTTTTGGAAGAACGTGCTGCCCTTAGTGACATCACTGTAGTGCTCCAGGTTCTCCACTTGTTGATGATGGCCTTCATGCTGTTCCATGGTACATCTAATGTTCTCTGCATTTTTTTCTGCCCCTCTCCTGATCTACATCTTTTCCCCAGCGAGATCCTCGACATGTTTTGAAAGCCTTTGGAGGAACATGGCTTCAGCAGGCAGATGGATTAAAGAAGAAGTTTAGAAAGTTCTACAAAAACAGCTGAGGTTTATTTGAGGTTAATGAGAATCACTTGATTGTTGGCAGGTTTATGATAATTACTTTTGCACACGATATCCAGTGTTCATTGTTAATTGGTTAATTCTGAGCAGAGTCACATGACCTGTTGTAAGGAAGGTGAGTGCTCTTATGCGGCCAGGTTATTAAAGCCCCCTAAAGTTTTTTTGCTGATGACCTCTGAGATCCGCGGCTCTAAACATTTCCGTACGTGTAATAACGTGCCGATGTTCTGATTATTATGTGCCGACT
Source organism: Clarias fuscus (assembly GCA_030347435.1). Lineage (NCBI taxonomy): Eukaryota > Metazoa > Chordata > Actinopteri > Siluriformes > Clariidae > Clarias > Clarias fuscus. The sequence goes on from CM059228.1 coordinate 22,792,451, forward strand.
TTGTGTCGACTCTCAGTATTTATCATCAATTTAATCTGAACTGCATGATGTTAAATTAATAATTAATTACCCAGCATTCCACCTGCTGCTGGAGATCCCGAGTGAAGAAACTTTATCCAACTGCTGTGGAAAAGTTCTCACCCGAGTTATAAAGCACGTCGGGGAAACCTGGAGAACAATAACGCAGGTTCCTCTGGATTACACTCAGGACTCGGCCTGGATAATAACAACCATATATTTATTTTATGGATCTGCGTGCCAGAGCACTCATTCGCTGTTCTACGCTTCATGCTAATTATGATTTTTACGATTTGAGGGCTCGCCGAGGAGCGCGGCAGCTACTTCTGGAATATTCCATGCTGATACACCTTCAGCAATGATGGTGATGATGATGATAAAAAACAAAAAAAATGTTGTTGTTTATGACATTACATTCAGAGTAAAATTATTTACTTGGAAGATAGACCAACTGTCTTAATATGGGAGAAAAAGAAAGAAAGAAAGAAACATAAAATAGGAAATAATAAAGAAAAAAGTTAAAAAGTAGATGAAGAATAAAGAAAAGAAAGAAAGAAAGAAAGAAAAACACAAAAAGAAAGGAAGACAAAAAGAATGAAAAAGAAAAAAAATGTAAGAAAGAAAGAAGGAAAAAAGAAAACACTAAAAAGCCAATTAAAAGAAAGTGAAGAAAAGAAGTAATCCTACAAGACAATTAAAAGAAACACGTTAAATAAAAAGAAATAAAGAAAGAATAAATGTCTAAAATGAACAAAAAGAAACAATAAAGTGAGGGGAAAAAAGACCTAAAAATATAAATTCATATAAAGAAAGAAAGAAAGAAAGAAGGATAGAGGTGATAAACAAGCAGAATGAATAATGCAGAGCTGAAAGAAATAAACCACAGGAGAAGCAACGAAAGAGCGAAAAAATATGTTACTGAGAAATAAAAAAGAAAGACATAAATAAAATAAAAGCGAAAGCAGAATAAGAGGAGGAGAAAGCAGTGTTGAAGAGAGAAAGAGTGAGGGATGTGAGACGCTACAGTGTGGATTTCATCGCTGGCAGTCGAGATGGGAAGAATCTCACTGTTTAAACTTCAATGTATTAAAAATTAGATATTTTAGAGCTCGCACCCTCTGGCCCCGCCCACTCAGAGGCATGTGCTGTTCAGTGTAATTCAGGAAGACGTTTTTGAAGAACACCATTCGCCTCACACCCTCTGGCTCCGCCCACTCACAGGCAAGTGCCTTTTAGCTAAAGATCTATTTATATAAAAATCAGGAACGACCATGGAGTTAGAAAGTGATCCCAAACGTTCGTGCGGTTGTGTACGCTCGTGAGAAAGACGTGCGTTTTGTAAAACAGCGTGAAGCCGCTCGCGCCTGTGTTTTGCGTGCGTTTGGCGTGTTATAATTTCTGTTCTATGACTCAGATTATCACAGCTGCTGACCAGGGAGCTGCTTTATACTCCGCAATTTCATATCTGATAACACGTTTGGAGTGTGTGTTATGATCACGCCCTGATCTGCACCGCGCTGCTCATGATCCACCGCGGCGGCGCTACAACGAGAACGAGGATTACGGCTGAAACCCCTGAGGACATCACGTCCACAAGCATGAAGTTAACAAGCAGATCTTAACTTTACTCTTCAGCTCTTAAATGTTGTTTTTGACGCATTTCACATAGTTGATGAGACTAGATATGTGTGTGTGTGTGTGTGTGTGTGTGTGTGTGTGTGTGTGTGTGTGTGTGTGTTTTTGGTTTAATAATCTAAAATAGTCACCTAAAAGAATAAAAATGCATTGAGTAACCTCCTCGGTCAGGACATTCTGGCCCGATCCGTCCCAATCAGAGTGAGATTATTTTCTGGGAGCCCAGTACTAGAATTCGTCCTGTAACTCTGTACTGTGTGAAAGTCTTGACCTCCCTCATTTTTTTCATATTAACTGAAATTAAATGATGTACTATACAGTACATGAAAGAAAGCTTCAAAGTGCCTAAAGATACTAATTTACCCATGGCTTGTTTATGTAACAATCTCACCCGCGACCTCATTTCCCTTCTCGTCTAATCACCGCCTGATCATCTGTCATCATCTGCACCTGTTTCTCACTGGTTCATGCCTTACGTTGTATGTTCTTATGCTTGATGATGATTCGTATATCACTGCGTGGCGTAACAAACAAAAAACATTCCTCTGAAACTGCTTAGGTACAGAGACTGGACTGAACAAAAGTCCTTCAGGAAGCCTCAAGACTACATTAAAAATACAAAGGTGGTCTGGAGCTTTGGAAGTAAAATATGAAGAAATGAAAGGGGGTCAAGACTTTTGCACTTTTCTATACATGTGCATATTTCCACCAAGATGATAAAAGCATCCCAGCTTAGTAGCACACCACCCAATCTGGCTAGATTTCCACAATTGTGGGAAAAAATACAAATAAATAATAAATTATCTAACAAAAAATGTCTTCTTTTATATTTGCAGTAGATTAAAGACTTGCCACTGCACAAGAGTTACATTCTAATGAAATACATGTTCACACACACCAGTTCAGATGAGATGAGATGTTAAACAGTTAAAAAGCCTGAATCACTTAATTTAGCTTGAAGAAATATCGTCCATGTAAACGTAAGCAGAGCTAGCTCGGCGCTAACCACAATGCCACTGCTACACTCCTCTTTCTGACAGCTTCAACACGTCTCGCTGAAACATGAGCCGATGATGTGATGATCAATAATCAATAAGTTAGGGTGCTGCGCGTTAATGAATAGCAGGACACCAGAGCGCCGTTCATCATGGATTTACTTTCAGAGTTAGATCGTAAAGAAAAACATGACAGCTTGGGTCAGTAATCAGCTCAGAGCCGCTTGAGTTCAATAACAAGCACGAACACTCATGCTGCACTCAGAGTGTGATCGATGGCATGCACAGCATCGGTGTTTAATGTTTGAATATGGATTGTGATGATCCTGTCTTCCCCTTGAGGACGCTGTTTGAGTGAGAATCGTTTCTAACATCATTTTGTACTATGGAGGTAAAGTGTATAAAGTGTGTAAAGTGTGTCCCGGCATTACGACAGCTGTCTGCTAAGGTGCCTAATTTAAAACAAATCCTTCTCGTAGAAGATAAATCCAACACAGGCTGCCGGCTTTGCTGTACAGAGCGCACTCATATCACCTAAATTTAGAGAAAAAAGTCATTCAAAAAAGGAAATTTTGCGGAACATAAACCTATATTAACTGGGTGATAACACATCAACTAAATGAAAGAAAAATGGAAAAAAATTTTTTGACTGCTCCCATTGAGAGGTCACACACAACTTGGAATAAGTTATACGCCGGTTGCCCATCCTGATGCAATCCTCCAATGTTTACAGTAGGCAGAGAGTATGGGGTGTGGCAGCCCACCGACAGCTAGGCTAACAATTATCATATTAATCCTGGAATAAATAATAATATATTTAAAAACAAATAATAATAATAATAATAAATAGAAAATGTCTTAGCAAGGAAGTTATTCTTGAACCTAGCTAAACTATCTATAATTTCTTAAAATAAATTTACAGCAAATTAAATATAAGATTATTATTAAGCTTACTTCTAATCAGATGTGACTTAAAATAAAAATAAAAAAATTGTCTTTTTTTTTCTTTCTTTTGGACATATACTTTTGCTTTTGTAAGAAATACATTCCTAAAATTTGAAAAATTTACTGCCAATAGAACATGGGAATAGAATTTTTGCTTCAAATTTTTGTACAATTTTATTACAAATATTTTTTCTTTTTTTTTTGTATATTTTCCAAAAAAAATACATGAAATAATTGTTACTAGCATTAAAGCACATTTCTGTTCATATTATGGAAAGTCGATAATAATTATATTCATCCAATCCAAGATTTTTTATTTTTTTTATTTGTTTGTTGTAAACTTTTAAAAACAGCTTTTAAATTCTACATTTATATCAAGAAGCTTGACACTTGAAAATTGCACTTTCTGGATGACTTTTTTGGTCAAATGAAACTATTGTTTAATTTAATTTTATTTTTAGTTTAGTTTTTTTTTTTACCCCCAAAATGATCATCATGTTTGTGTAAAAACAGGAATTCCTGATAAGAAATCTGATAGCTGCTCTTAAATACAAATGTAGATCTTTATTGCATTGGGGCTGCTTTTGACACAGGGATGGCATTAGGGATCCCTAAATTAGGCATCTAAATACCAATTCCTGGGCTGCCTCTAGCAGGAGGTTAGGACTCCAAGCACCATTCTCAAATCAACACTGAAATGTCTTATTGACACAAAACCAGTCTAGTGAATAACATTATACTCTTTTAAAAACCTATGGACCTTTGCCAGGAGGTTTAGACTTGAACATAGATTAACATTATGACAACATAACTATTAAAGCAGTTATTCAAATACAAAACACACAAACAAACATTCGCAGTATATAAAATCATTTATCTTGCAGGTTTAACAGAAAAGAAGAAGAGCGATCCAATGTTCCATCAAAAATGTATCAATGTACAAATATTAACAAGAAGCTATTACTTTTCCAGGGGGTGCCAAAATTTTTGAAACAACCATCTTTTTACATTAAGCTTACCATATTATGTCGATGCATGTATCATTAGTTCCGGCTCAGTTTTAAATCTCACACACACACACACACACACACACACACACACACACACACACACACACTGTAGTGTAGCTGAGGGAAATGTTTTAGTGGCTCAGTGTTAATAGCTTTGCTGCCATATTAGCAGACACCAGCGTCTGAACAACTCCAAGCTAATAAAGTGTGTGTATGTAGGACTGCAGTAATTACCCAGTCCGGGACACCAGTATAGTATTTATGAATACACCACACATTAACACACAGACGCACACACACACACACACACACACACACGGGTGGGCCGTATTGCGATTAGCATTCCAGCTGCACGCTCAGTCCTTGTCCCGCTCGGCCCCATAATCAAACCTGACATTAGCATTTTGTTCTCGTCTTTCTCTCGCTAAAGGCGCTGAGGATGTAGGCAGGGGGGGCTGTGCCATTGATAATCACGACAGCTCGTCGTATCAGGTGGAAAAACGCGTCGTGTGGCCGCGACTGCCGGGGAAACGCCATGGAGGCGGTGGGAGAAATATGGAGCTGTGAGATTGCATCGATCGAAAAAGGTGCAATCAGCGAGCTAGCGCTTGCCTTTAGTCTAAGCGAGCTGCATGCGCCAATCCATAAAAACAGAGTCATAAAGCCATCGGAGCGGCGAATATACACGACGTGAGGTGTTTTCCTTTAGCACGCTAACACACACACACACACACACACACACACACACATAGACGCAGGAATCCACAGCACGACTGTGACCACCTGCATTTCCCCTCAGGTTTCCCTCTTAGCATCCAGCCCATTAGCAAAACAATAAAAAGAACATCAGATCGATTTTATCGACGCCGTTTTTACCTTCGTTCTACCAGCTATTCCCACTGAGCTCATTTCCGGGAGACACACATTTGGAGAAAATGGTTCATGCTAATGATGTCACACACATCTCTCACCATCGCACGATCGTACAACTCATCCAATTGCTGTACAGAGTTTTGTTAAAGAAGTAGTTAAAGAAACTATTTTCTAAAATGGTAAGTCTGAGGAAAATTCAAACGATCTGATCAAAGGAGATGGATGCTAATGTAGCTAACAGCTAATGGAGACTTCAGCACCTGGTCATACAATCAGTAACTGAGGATAAAATAATGAACAGAATAATAAAAAAAAGAATAGAAAGACAGAGAGAAAAGAACAAATGTGATATTTGAGTATGTGCGTAACACGACTCTGAATACCAGGAACTTTCTCTAAATCACTGTTGATGTAGGTTTAATTGTGAAGTTGATGTTTTTTTTTTTTTTCCTTCATCTCAAACTAAATCAAGAGCAGGTGTCTAATCAACACTGTGTGTGTGTGTGTGTGTGTGTGTGTGTGTGTGTGTGTGTGTGTGCATGCGCGCATGCACACGGAGGTCGGCCTGTTTAGGCCTGACATCCATTAAAGATTCATGATTCATCTGGATCTCATATTATAAAGTCCTGAATTTTTCATGCAATCCTTCAATAGTGAGAGAGAGAGAGAGGGAGAGAGAGAAAAACGAATAATAGTACACGAGGAATTGAAATGAAACGCCGTGTGGAGCATTCGCGTGTTACAGAATCGCTTCTTCAATTTGGAGGCCGGGACAAGGCTGAGGAAATCAGCAGGGGGTGTTGAGTGTGCGCATGTGCACGTTTGCGTGAGTGTGCATATACTGTGTATATATATATATATATATACATACATATATACTGTATAAACTGTAAATGTGTGTGTTATTGAGAGGAATTTGGTCTCCACGCTCTCTGGGTGATTTTTCGCGCCTTGTCCTTGCAGGATCATTAAACGGAAATATTTCATTTTCATTAACGGTCAGTGACACAGTCGAGGCGTCTCAGAGTCAGACAGCTTGACTTATTTATTCACCCTGGAAAGTTTTATTCCTCTCTGGGAAAAAAAAAAAAATTGTGCTAACGATGGAAACGAACTCGCTAAATCCGCAACACGTCCTCGCATGCTTTTATACAGTATGTAAATGCCAAACAAGATGTGCCTGTATGACATCATCATAAGGCGCCACATGATCACGAAGCAACTAGTTCTAGCCGTGAGTATGAACTTCATGGTGTAGCTGTCAGGGTCGCCTCAGAGGGACAACAGTCATACTTTATATTAAAGTTAATTTTCCCCGTAGCTTCGTTATATTTACATTTGTAAAAAATCATGAATTCATTTTTATTAGTTACTGTTAATAAAACCATTTCATACACCCTACACCAGCAATACCTGAATTACTTCAATTTACTGAATAAATATCAATAATAGTCAATTATTTGAGTTTATTTAATTTTGTTTATTTTCTTTGTTCTGTAACTTTTATTCAGTTACTTTTTAAATTTAGGGTTCAAATAGGTTAATCGCTATATGTAAAAAAAAAAAAAAAAATTGTGTTAACTTCTTTGATGGTTAAAAACAGTCTACCATAAACAAGCGAGGACATTCCGTGGGAATTTGTACAGAGAATACAGTCATGTGATTGTAGTTAGGACTTGTTTGAAATGTTGTCCCGGGATGCTGAACTACAAAGCTAGCTACACACGGCGTTGAAAGAACAATCAATCCAATTTACTTATTGTTTTCAAATCTTTGTGGCATTTGAAAAGAAAAATGGAAGGAGAGACTCTACCGATTGGGCTAGATGGAGGAAATAAAAAAAAAATGAAAGAATGAATTATAGGAGGAAATGAGGTCACGGGTTGCTGCGTATGCATTAGATATGAATTCTCTGACTGCACCATTACTTCTGGGACACGCCGCATATTAATTAAAAATGAGTTTTAATCATGCTGCGTTAACTAAGATCTTTTTTACGAATACTTCAAATTAAAGAAGCTTTTTATTTCTGCTTCTGAGAATCAGATTTGTTATTCGTGTCCCCCAACCTCCCCCCCACCCCACTCGTGTCTGCGTCTCCAGACGAGCTTCTTATCACAGTTCGGTTCGGCTCACTGAGCATAAAGCAGTCCATGAGTCCATGAGACTGTGTGAGCTGAGGAAGAGGAGCAGATATGAAAATAATAAATTGATAAATGAATAAACACTCTTGGCTGCTAGTCCAAACACCACCCGAGAGCAGATTTTAAATGGGACATTAAGAGATAAACAAGTCAATAGCAGCGCAGCCGTTTCCTCTCCGCAGGACGCACTGAAATGTTTCTCCTGGGTTTGGAGCCTCGTATCATCAGCTGGCGGAATAAAGTTTTAATAATTCTGCTCGCAATAAACTGAAAGTCTGTTGTTGAAAAACACAGAACATGAACAGAAAACCTTTTCATCTTAGAATATTCGGGGGAAAATAGAAAGACGAAAAGTTGCTTAGATTAGAATTAAAGCTACATTTCGACATTTCTAATAATGTTTATTGCTAAAGCAACTAGTTTAGCATTGTTCCATCAAATCCAGCAGAAATCTTTTGGTTGTCAAAACCAAACATAGTGGTGAGGTTAATTTAGCAACAATACGGATGTTTGAACTGCAATGATATTGGGGTATTTTCAATAGAATGACACAATGTTGCATAAGTGACATATTAATGACAATATTACTACAAAACTGATGAACTGCGTGGACACTGTGCCTAGAGCACTGCGGGTTTATCACTGCCCTACTAGGGGGCATGATGAAGCTCACAATTGTACAAATATTACAACAGAGACACAAACACCGTATTAAGATGCACATCACGGTAATATTTCTGAAAGAAAATGAAACAGAGAGGTAACAATACAACTCTAGGACATAAGATACACATGCTGTGTGTGGGAAGCTGTTGTGTCTGTCCCAACCTCTGATCAGAATTCTAAACCCAGTTAGACTCACGTTAGCACCGTCTGCTCACCACTGAGCTAGCCCTGACCCATGAAAACTTAGGGGACTCTGGATGTGCTCAGATATCACACACATGCACGTTAATCGCCATGAATAACTTTCAAAAGCAATAGTATCCCGGTGGTGAACGCCATCGCAATGCTGATACAAATATATTACAACTCTTGCTGGATATGTACAGTAATTTTTCACCTCTGTGTTAGTCAAGTCATGTACATAGTACTGGTTGCTAGGGTTGCACCTGAGAAAAGAAATCAATATGTTACTGATTTAAAATGTTTACTCACTCACTCATCATCTATACCGCTTAATCCTGTATTCAGGGTCACGGGTAAAATGTTTACATTGATTTAAAAAATGACATCTTATTAATTAGTTTAACTAATCACATTTCACACAAATACGATTTCACCATTTTAACGATTCCACACACTCGTTCATAAGGAGTCTCTGATTTACTCCTCACTGTCACTGAGCTATTACTGTAGGAACTGTAACGTATCAGAGCAACTGCATTGATACAGTATATACCAGTTCTTCACATCTCCTCTACTTAATAGGACCTTAATCATCACCTCCAGTCCAATCAGACGTTAACACTGCTCTCTCAGTAACGCCAAGGACAAACTCAGGGACATTACTGAGTGCTTTCTCATAAATGATATAGGAATAAATGCCATTCATAGATCAGATGCTGAGATGAAGACTCCAGTGTAGCAACTTTAGCCTGCAAGACCACACACACACACACACACACACACTTGACTCACTACATTGTGCAAAGCTGACCGAGCTTAAATTTAATCAATGACGGACAACCTTGTCTCAGTAGCTGCACACACACACACACACACACACACACAGTACACACACACACAGAGAAAAAGCTACTTGGCTTTTCAGCTAGACATAGAGAGAGGGATACACAATTGGATTTTTTCTATTAGCTATTTATTTACTTTTATTTTTCTTATAGTATATAGTTTCTATTGGTTTTATTTAGCAGTTATTGTCCTTAATGTTCTTTTCCTTTTTTATTTTACTTTCTAAAACTCGTAAAAGTTAATGATGCACACAGCTAGGAACAGTTTACATATTAATAATAATAATAATAATAATAATAATAATAATAATAATAATAAAAAGCAGAAGAAGCTTGTCATGTGACATTTCCTGACTAGAAAGGTGCCTATATAAATAAGATGCATAATAATAATAATAATAATAATAATAATAATAATAATAATAATAATTAGTATTAGTATTATTATTAGTATTATTATAATTAGATGAATATAAAAAGAAAAATAATTATGGAATTAGAAGGGGTGGAATTAGAAACTTTTAACTGGTAGTGCACAATGCAATGTATAGTCAATAATCTAATGTTTGATATGTATTTATTTTTTTAAGTCAAACAACCAAACTGAAAGATAGATAGATAGATTTCTTTACAAAAGTTCTATGCATTATTATTGAAATAAATCTTCATATTAAATAAATAAATGAATAAATAAATAGCCCCTTTACTCATAATGTAAGCTAAAAGAAGACTGGTGATTGGTTTCTGACGTTTGCTTCTTTCTTTTCCCGCTGGAGCCATGATGCTAATGTTGCTAACAAGACATACATACCGTAACGTCTCTGAAACCATTTAATACACCTGCGATGAGGCTATTTTATATAGTTTTTTTTTTTTTTTTCAAATTTTTTAGGTTTAAAAGTAATTTGAAATCAAGTGCTGTCGAAACAAAATGTCAAATGAAGAAACACGTGTATCGTAGGATCAGATCAGAGGACTCGCTTCAGCCAGTTTTGTTGTTGTTGTTGTTGTTGCTTAAACACAGCACACTTAATTTCTTCACGATTGAGAAAATCCCAATTTAAACGTGACGTCTTTCTGAAACCCGTGCCCTGTAACACTGGACTCTACTACTACTCTACTAATACTACTCATTTTTTTGCTCTTCAAAAATTACTGGAAAAAAACTTTCTCCGCCAGGCCATTTCAGGTCATTTTACCTCCTGCTGCTTTGCCGTTTCTCTGCGTGTAAGAGTGAGGAAAATGCAGAAACTAAACGCTTAGAGGAACAGTTAGAAACGGAGGACGGACGAGCGAGAGCGAGGGAGTGAAAGAGAGAGAAGGGAGCGAAATAAAATGCCAGCGGTTATTTATTTAAACGCTGCCCTGTATACATATTTAATGAAATGCGAGACAGCAGGAACAAGGCCTTTGTGTGTAACTGCAGTCACACTGTGACCTCAGCGCTGCGTCGGAAAGGCGCTTGACTCGGGAAATATGTTCCAGTTTGAGTTCATTCCAGTAAAAAAAAAAAAAGCAAAAAAAAGTAGAAAACTTATTAATGGGCAAGAAGCCAGAAACATGGCGCAATAGACAAGCTGTCAGGCTAGTCCAGGGAGGCGTTAATGTGATCGCACAGCTCAATTGGACTCGGAGCAGCGACCCGGCATTTATTACAGTCACCGAGAAAAAAAGTGAGCGAGAAAGCTAACCTAGCGGTTAAAGCCTTCTGTGTGTGATCTACAGCTCCTGGCTAAAATAACACCCTGAATCGAGCACAATAAAAACTCAGAAGAAGAATAAATCAGAGCGTGAGCCTCACAGAAACTGCCCCAAGATGGAGATTTAAACATCTAGCCGTTTAAACATGCTCATTTCTCCCACTCTGAAGCTAATCCTGCCGTGATAGCATGAAGAAAAGAATCCTCACGTCTCATAAATTCTGATAGTCAAGCTAGCAAGTGCTTGAGTGCTTTCACTTCTACTTCAGCTTCAGAGGGATGTTAAAGGCAGCCGCGCTTGTGTCAGGTTTATAACTAGCTTGCTAAATCCTTTGCTAATACGTCCCATAGCATCCGGACTTCAACGTTAAATTCCATTACCGCTTCATAAGAAGGCGTGACTTCATTCATAAGTGGGATTAGAAATCACAGATGGATGCTAAAAATGACAATAATCATCCATTAGCAACTATCCTGCTAATTAACCTTCATTAGCATCCAGTCATCAACATTTCAATCTCATCAAGGTGCAAAATAATAACTGTTAAAATAAAATAAAGTTATTCCTGCCCACAGCGGCCTTTTTAGGTGAATTAGAGGTCACAGATTGATGTGGAAGAATAAACAGACTCTTAATTCTTTTGCTAATCTTCCCATTAGCATCCACACTCGATTTAGTCGTGCTATCAGACACTCAAGCTCCTGTTCTAGCTTAAACCAAGACGTGACTTCAATTACCAGTTTGTTTACCAGTCACATATGGACACTAAAGATCACCATCTTTGTGCCGTGTTAGCGAATATCCCCAGCTAATACCCTCATTAGCATACAATCTTCATCAATTTAGTCTTAGCAAGCTGTTAATTCTGTCATGATTCCAGTCAAAGAATGAATACTGTTAAAACTTATATTTCAACTAGCCTGCTAATTTCTCTGCTAACACACACACAAAAATGCATTCTCAACATTTCAGTTACCTCTGGCATTAAAAAAAAACGTTAAAGGATTATATCAGGCATAGAAGTTGAATTAGTAGTGACAGATGGATGCTAAAAACGACTGTCTTTATCTCTGGTTAGCAACTAGGCTCCTAATGTCTTTGCTAACCCTCTGATTAGCATCTAGTCTCAGATCATTTCAGTCACATTAAGATGAAAAACTATAACAAGAATAAAAGTGTTCATGCTAACGTGGGGCTGTTTTATCATTTTATTTCGGACATTAAGATATCAGTCACTGGCTGAATTATCACTCTCTAACATGCTAGCAGCTAGCCTGCTAATGCCTTTGCTAGTCATCTAGCAAAAGTACAAAAGCACTCACAAATACAGTATATGCTAATGATTACCACCTCTCAAACTGGTTAGCAACTCTTGCTAACAGACTGATTATCATATAATCCTTAATGTTGCAATGGTGGCACTTCTGCCATCATTTGTCATATACTGTACAGTACCATATAATTTAAAGAAAATTATCAGGGATTTTATTATAAGCCTCTTTGTTAATACAAGTTTAGCTAACTAGCTTTACCATTTGAATAATTCTTTAACTACCATCATAAAGAATTGTTACGAAAATAAAAATACAGCATATAAAAAATAATATATTAAATGGTGACAAAATGACTTATAGAGGTTACATCATGAGCTGCTACCTAGCAATTTATTTACTCTATTCTATTTTTTGTAGAACACTTACAGCTAGTTACTGGAGCATTTCTACAAAAAAAAAAAAAAAAAAAAAAACATTTTAAATAAAATAAATTAAATCCATGTCTAAAGGTTTTCATGTCACTGGCTTAATGATTAAAGTTTTTAAAGTTTTTAAATCACCTTATTACTAATAAACAGTCTTTTTTTAATGGATAGATGAGATCAACTCCATGCACACAGGCTCGACTTGGACTCCTGGAGGTGCAAGGCGACAGTGCTAACCACTAAGTCATTGGCCACTGAAATAAATCATTATCAATTTCATGAAATTCCATCAAAATACCAAACCATAAGAATTGCACAAAAGTCTATTTGGATTCACTGATGGTTTCTGAGACCTCTTCTGGCAAGGCTTTGTAGTAAAGAATTTCTGTGGCCTTGCATGTCCAGGGTAGAGGGTTTGAGTCCTGTCTGAGTTCATGGAGATTGGCACTCCATGCAGGTTCCCTGGGATAGGCTCCAGACCCCCCCACACACTGTCATTTTTGGCTTGTATGTAATAATAAGTGAAGTGTAATCAGCATCGATAACCAGGAGGTGCTTGAGGTATAGATTATACTTTCTCACTCACTCATTCTCTTTAGTGCTTATGCTGTACAAGGTGACTCAGGGCACGAGGTGGAGTACACCCTGGATGGAGTGCCAATCCATCACGAGCCTCACCAGCACACACGCGCACACACACACACACACACACACACACACACACAAACACACACACACACACACTATGGGCAATTTGAAAATTCCAGTTAGTCTACTCTGCATGTATTTGAACTGTAGGAGGAAACCAGAGTACCTGGAGGAAACCCACCAAGCACGGGGGGAACAGACCTGAGGCAAGAATCGACCCTGGAGGTGTGAGGCCACAGCGCTCACCACTAAACCACAGTGCCCATGTTGTTGTGCTGATGAAAAAAGTACATTTTTAAAACTTATCTCACTGACTTCTTTATCCATGTTGCACTTCACACAAATCAAAACCGCTCCACCACCACCAGAGCGCATCCCTGTGGGCCAATTCTCACCAACACATCGAGCGGCTTACTTTAATAGGTGTGAGAGACGATCGTTAGAGGTGGGAGATCGACAAGTTGAAAGATGGTTTGAGAGTAAACAACAAAAACCGAGTGGTTGTGTGCTTTTTTTTTTTTCTTCTTCTTCTTCTTCTTCTTCTTCTTTCTTTGGAGCTAGCATAAAAATGTTTCACCCGAGAAAGAAAATCTCTGGGAGGAAAATCCTCAGCAGCGGGTGAAATCCAGAGCCGTAATTCTCAGGAGTGGATCAGCGGTGAGGTAATAGATTATTGATGCGTTGCATGAGGTAAAGCAGCTCGGAGCAAAGTTCAGCTTTCAGCAGTGGGGAGAAGGGAAAAATAAAGATAAAAAAGAAAGAGAGAAACAAGTAGAGCATCCAACATTCATAAAATAACAGCGCTAAATAAAACAGTGTCTGAAATCGCCGTGTGTGATATTGCCTGAGCTGGAGTAAGGAGGGGGAAAAAAAAAAGATGTTAGAGAACAAGGATAGGATAGAATAGCAGTACAATGTGTAGTTCTAGTTTTTAAAGCAACTTTTCTCTTTTTTTGTGTTTGTCTTTTTAACGAAGGAAGTCCAAGAGCATTTCAGCAGTGAGTGCTGTCAGAGCGTCAGAGCAAAACTGACATGTCGCTGCTGGTTAACATGAAAAAGACAGAGAACTGGAATATTCCTACAGTATATCTTTAACATCAGCTTGGCTGTCTCCCTTTAGCTATAGGATACCAGCGAAATCAGCTTAGATCTGCAGCTCGCGCTCGCTCATCCCTCGCGTGACAAAGCGACCAGAACGCCGCGAACGCGCTCGGCGCAGCTCTAATGCAGGCAAACATTAGATTTATATCCTGTTTCTGCAGAACTCCGTGAAACTAATCCACTCAGGCGTTCATTACCAAATGACAGAGCGCTGCTAATTAATATTTGATAGGAAAGTAATCCATATTTAATACGGCGATGTAATTAATAATAACATAATGAATATTTCAAGGTTAAGTTGTGGGATTGAATTGAGAATATAAGGGAGATGTCATGCAGCTTGTCGAGTGGATGCAGTGTTCTGGTGGAGGATTCGAACCTAATTACGCTTGCAACATTTCAGCAGAACGTCCTAATAAACAAAGTGCTACAGATATGAAATCTGATTTATATTTAAGCCCTGATCAAATCATTTCCAGGATTCATTTCGTCGTACTTCTTGTAGCTTCTGTACTGAATTTGCTATCAGATGTAAACAATAAGAGTGAATGTTAAAAATTTATTTTTGGATCTGTTTATGCGTTAATGCCTGAGATGAGACTAAACCTAGCTGAGCATATTATTATTATTATTATTATTATTATTATTATTATTATTATTATTTACTCAAGTAATTATTTTTATTTATTTATTTATTTATTTATTTTTAATGATTACCAGGAACTCATTATGGTTCACATGTTCTATTTATTTATTTATTTATTTATATATTTAATATTTTTTCTGCTTTATTGACAACTTTCATAAAAAGCCATATTTTCATAAATGCTGGCAAAGGAGTTTCTTTCTTCCTTGTACCAGAGTGCTGTATATATTCAGTAGATCTGACATGACAGTGGTGAAGCTTCACGTCACAGGTTTATATTAATCTGCTCGTGGAATTACATTGTCGCATTTAAAGCAATATTTTAATATTTTAATATTTATGTTTTTAATGGATTAAAAACATGTTTAACTATTGATGTGGTGAAGCTTTTAGTAACAACATTAATTTAGCTTTTAGGGAAGGAGTCTCCATTGTCGGTGCTTTGTATTAGTAAGAGGTAAAGTGGGACATTTATTTTATTTGATTTATTTATTTTCTTTTTTGACATCTTTACGACATATAAAGAGTAAACAAGCGTAATTACATGAGAAGGGCCACGGTGTCACAGGAGGCAAGGTAGCATCGGCGCCTCATAGCTCCGGCGTCACCTGGATCGATCCTCCAGGAATTTCTGAGTTCCTGTTCCTTCTCTGTCTTTGGGGTTCTTCCAGTTTTTGCCCAACCCAAGAATGTAAATTGCCCCCAACTATAAATGTGTGTGTGTGTGTGTGTGTGTGTGTGTATGAACCCTTGCCACCCCTAATATTTCTGGGATAGACTCCAGATCCACCATGACCCTGACCCCGATTATTGCGGTGATTAAATAAGTACATTTTTGAGACATAGAAACAAAAAAGTGGTTGTTGAAAGAAATGACTGGAGAACAGAAATCAGCTTGTTTCATGGACATTTCACAACAATAAATATATCTACCACAACCTGGAGGAACAGAAAGTTTAATTCAAGCACCTTTAGCTTTGTTCATGTGTGAAAATGATTCCTCATGGATTCCTCATGGAATACGGACGTGTCATAAGGAAAGAGACACTCCAGAGATGTGATGTACTGGTGATTCAATACATTCAGGTGGTCAGCTTTTTTATTTATTTATTTTTTTATTGCCACATAAGTCTAGACCTGAGCGACTGAAGCAACCCCAGATAAAAAATGTACAAAAAAGCCTTTTTTTTCACTATTAAACATGAATGAATTATTTTATTTTATTTTTTTTTTTACCATGCGACTTCACCAGGCGTTTAAGTGATCTCCCATCACACTCATTCAGGATGATTTTCTGATCTCATTTCCGCTGTGAAGTTGAGGGTTCAGCTCTATCCTTCCAGTCATTTCCGCAGTCCCCTTAGGTCTGTTTTGGATGATGTTCTTCAAAAGAACTGGGCTGTGAGAGGAATAACGCACTTCAGGACCACTTCGGGTGGTAACAGTAACTCTGGTTGATTTTTATTTATTTATTCTTATTCTATCACAGCATTAACCTGAGCATTTTATTTCTTACTTAAATGAGTTTTTTATTACAGCAATTGTTGATCGTATAAAACAAAGTTTGGCGAGGCTTCGACTCAGACCTTGCTCTTGGTTCTTTCATCAGTGTAAACACGAGGCACATTCATCAGCCGGTGAGTGCTAGAGCTAACACGATTTCTCCACCTGAAAAGACTATCACACCTTAGTTTCAGGGAACAGAAAAGGAGAAAAAAAAAAAAATCTATAGTGTAGCTCACGCTATTATAAGCCAAGCACATTATCCATCTTGTGTTGTCAGGCGGCTTGTTGGAAGCACCAAAGGGAAACGTTGTTTAAAGACACATCCATTTTCTTTGCTGAATAAATAATCAAAGTCACTTTCTCTTGTTGAAACCGACAGGCGCCGAGTTCCCACGACATTACCCCGGCCTCCTGAATATTAATAGCTTGTTATCAATACTCTCTGTGACAAATATATAAAATTCCCATCCGAGATAAAAGCATAAGAAGCTCCTCTTTTGTGTACGGTACATCTGCACAGAGACGACAAGAACACAGTCCACAATTATCCATTCTGATCCTGCATTACGCCAAATTACAGCCGGAACGAGGAGAAAATAAAAGAGTGCGAGCGAAACACTCTCGCTGACATTTCCCATTTCACATAATCAAACCCACGACGTAAACAGACCTGTATTTACTGCATCTCTGTTGTGTGGAGATAACGATTTGCTCCGCCTCCTTCACATGCTTTTTGATTATTTATTCCGGGAATAAAGCTGTCACTTCGTTACAGAATGTAAAAGATGCTGATGGGGGGAACAAAGATGATGGAAATATAAAATCATGACATGTTTTCCCTGATCACGAGTTTTAAACATAACAATACAGTCTTTTTCGTCATCTCTCGTCTATATTGTGTTTCATGCAAATCAGCTAATCATACGGAGAACTGACGATCAGATCAAGTTACAAGCCACTCAGCTGCCTTTAAACACGAGATTTGAATCACAAACGTAACACTTTATGTAAAATAACACTGAATCAGATGACGAACTGGTACCTGTATAGAGATCGCGAACAAAACCACTAACGATGTGAAGTTAAAGTGAGTGTTTGCATGGCTTATTGTAAACTAAACTCGCCAGAGTATGAACAGGCTTAAAGCACCATGAACGTATTTAACAGTATAAATTACAGAAAATTGCTCAAATCGACGGCATGTGACCACGCAAAGTTTACGCTGGATACAAGAACGTTAAACATTTCCTAATGGATCAGAACTGCTGTTCTTCCATACACAGATGAATTCCTCTATTAGTTCAGCAATAGTTCCGGGTCGATTCTGAGCCGAAAGAAAAGCACTGAGTGTTTCAAAGCTCTTTTGTGAGTTTTGAAGTTGTCTTGGATCTGAAATAAAAAAGAATAACATAATTTTTTTTTTTATAAAGAGAAGAAAAAAATGATGCGGATACAAACTTTTAGTATAAAGTTTTTGTATAAGGTGAGATAAAAAAGAATAAATAAATAAATAAATAAATAAATACATTTACACGCTCCTTAAATGCTTCTTCGAATGTAAGTTCAATGTTAAATGTTTCTTCTTTACGGGACACTTTGGGGTATAACAGAGCCAGTGGATCACATGGAACACTACAAAAGACACTCCGCAGACACAACACCATGTAGGAGATGATGTCATGGATACACAAATCCACAGCCTGTCACATGACTGCACCAGGACGATGGTTAGATCTCACTTAGGAACGTCATGAGCTAAAGTCAAGGATGAAGCTGAATAAGGAAGTTTCCAGAACATTTAAACGGTCTGTGACGCCGGTGTTACCGTGCGTCCTTATATTTGAAATTTGAAATAAATGTCTGTATATTATTTATATATTGTGTGTTTAATTTACAGAAACTTACAGACTTTCTTAAATGTATTACCTGCCCTTAGGTTGTGTTACTGTACGTCTGGCGCTGTCCGTGTAAATCACGCTGTTGGTGATAATTATTGCTTGGCATTGCGTACTCAGACGTCTATTTTTAAAAGAAAAATCCTAATTTGCCTATTCATTAAGGCAAACACAAAATATTGACTCATTTAAATAATGAAATGTGAATGTCATCAGGTTTGCACACATTTTTTTACACAATCAGGGCCACAATTTACAAAAGGTAAAAAATTGTTGCTAGTTTTTGTTGTTGTTGTTGTTCTTGTTCTTGTTGTTTTAAATACAAATGAAATTAAAATATGGCATTTTTTCCCTAGTTGTTTTATTTATTTTTTTATTTTTTTATTTATTATTCCATTATTTCATCTGCATAATTTTATTTTACTGTGAATTTAACAATTGTTTTTTATATCTTATATATATATAATATTATATAATATAATATACTGTGTATATAAAAATATATACTGTGTATATATTTTTAGATTTTATATAAAACAAAAAATCCATTTTTTATCCTACATTTGAGATTCTACCACAGACAATAAAGAAAATCCAATAAAACCTTATTACAGTTTGTCGATGTTTGGAAAACAGATTTTTGTTTCTGTTTAAACTTTTTTTATATTTAATTTAAGAATGCATAATTTAATAGTGTACCAGAACTAACTTTCCCTTACATCACACACACAATGAGTCATTTTGGCAAAACGCTCCGTCTCAACCAGCAAATGTTTATTGACTAAAAATAGACCCTAAGCTCTTAAACATTTGGATATGTAATGTTTCTTTTCTTTTTTTTTAAATAGAACATTATTTGCATATGTAAATGAGCTCTGAGAGTCTTTTTAGCCAGCGGTGTTAAAATGTCTCAGAAAAATCAGCAGCATTGATGAAACTGATGAAACTCGAAATCAACCTCTTATTGTACATAATGATTAGAGCAAAGAGCGAAGCTGGGTCATGTGACCCTAATTATTATTCATGACATCATTACATCATTAGGGTTAAAAAAAAATGAAATCAAGATTTCTGAATATCTGCTGCAGTGGGTTCGTGTGTGATGGGATTTTTTCATGTGTGTTTTCGGTTGCTGTAGTGTGAACGCAGTGTGTGATCGACCTGTCTCTCTCACACACACACACACACACACACACACACAAGTAAAACACTGAGTTTCACGTTCATTGATTCGAACCAAGAAAGAGAAGACAGAATGGTACTGTATCTCTATATCTCCCATCTATTTTGCTCCCTTTTTTTCTCGGCCTTTCATTTTTGTCTTTCTGTCTCTCCCCCCCCCCCCCCCCCCTCTCTCTCTAGCTTTCTGTTTCTTCTTGTCATTTTTCACATTTCTATATTTTTTTTTTCTTTCTGCTTCTCTATTTATCCCTCAGCTGTCATTCTCCCGTTCTCTCTCTCTCTCTCTCTCTCTCTCTCTTTCTCTCTTTTCTATCAGTGCCATCCCTGATTCCACATTTACCCTAACTGTTCTCTCTGACAGGCAGTTGAAGCTCTCTCTCTCTCTCTCTCTCACACACACACACACACACACACACACACAGACTGACAGAACAGCAGCTCTGTGCATAATTAAACCTCAGCAAAGCTAAAGGACAGAGCGAGTGTAATCTCGGCCAGAGGATCCTCCGTAATCAACACACAGCCACCGGCCTGGAGGACGTAGAGTGAAAGAATAAATAAATAATAAACTAACATGCTGATTCATAAGAGCTATTTAAAACACACACACACACACACACACACACACACACACACACAGGCTTGCGTTTCTATTTTTATAGAGCATTAGCATTGTGCTTTATATGACTATCTAAAAATCATGTGTTTATTAAGTTCTAAAATTCAAACTGAAAATTAAACTAAAATTAACTCAGTAACTTTAACCTCAGTCTTAATAGCTTAAACTGGGACTAGCATTAGCTTTAGTCCCCCAAACCAGTCACACTTTTACCTTCAAGAACCTTAACCATGACCTTCACCTGGTCAGTGCTAACATTAACCTCAACAACCTTCACACTCGGGTTAACTTCACGACATTAACCTCAACCTCAACTCTATTTACGCTACCTTTAGCAACAGTGACAATAACTTCAACCATCTGACAATTTAACAGAATAATACTAAAAATAACCTCAATAACACTAACTTTAACCTCCGTTACACTAATGTTAGCAGAATAATACTAACAATAACATTGCTAAGCTTAGTGACACTAACTTTTACTCACTCTCAGTGCCAGTGACCAACACTATAGTTATACAATATCATTAACCTCAAGTACACTAACGTAGGATAACACTAAGTTTCACCTAAATGACACTTATTTTAATCTAAATAATAAAGTTCAACCTTAATTACGCTAACTTTACCCTCAGCGCCACTAACTTTAACTTCATCATAATAATGTCTTCTGTTATCCACCTGGACGTTGTTTCATTTGATTTAACTCGTCTATATACTGTATATATACAGTATATCGTTGGGTTCAGTCACATCTTTGTCCTGTCTCTGTATTTATTGTCGTTGTTCTCATTACGGTTGTTCTGTCTTCTTTATGGCTGTTTGGATTATTTCCTGCTTCTGTTATTTAGGCCTGTGTTTTATTTTGAGTTATTAAAGTCTTAACGTCTGTGATTATATCATTCTGGCGCATCCATTTTTGACAGAATGCAAGGATGAGCCGCCCTCAAATAATTCTTTTGGGAAGGAGGGCTGTTACTACAACCTTCGCGAAGCAATCGGACTTTGCGTCTGGCGACAAGCCGGGTACAAGACGGTACAGAGGGTGCAGGAGGGGGACACGAGATCCCGCATGGCACCCTGAAGGACACAAGCAGTGCAGCAGAGTCGGGCATGCTCCTGGCTTGCCCTTCGATACACGGCACAAAGGTGTTCTGGGGAAAGTGACTCCTCTTGTCAACCACAAAGGAGGGACCATGGGTTCAGAGCACAGCCATGTCCTCAATGGGAAGACCACGTCCAATGGCTGCATGCCATCCAGTAGCAACTAAAGGAGCTCACTCTTCAGATGAACATGTGCCACACTGGACTCCTTGGACAGCATGCCTCCAGCATCCAGTTCCAAACAAAGGACCCTGTTATGGTCCCTGAGATCACAGTTATGCTTCCAGAGCATCCAGTTATGTTTCTGGATAGTCCAGTTTACCCTGCTGAGAATCTAATCCTGCATACAAGAGTCTGCTTATGCTGTGTTATAGCCCTGTTCACCTTGTTAAGCTTCCTGAGAGTTCAGTTACACTTTTGCGATGGCCCTGTTCAGGGACCTAAGAACCCTGATGTGCTTCCTGAGGGCCATGCTAGCACTGATATGTTCTCGCATGCACTGAGATAATCCCTGTCAGCCCTGCTTTGCCTGAGCCACTACCAGGCCTTGCTCCACCTAGCTCAGCAGTGTCCTCTGGCACACAGGATGTGCTGCTCTTTCCACCAGCTGCTTTTGAAAGTGGTGCGCTGCTTCCACCACCCGACTGTGAAGACTTCATGGTCGCTCTGCTGTCCAGTTTGGAGAACATCGTATTTGCTCCACCAACCGGATTTCGAGGACATCATGCTTGCTTTGCTGCCCTGGTTAAAGGACGTCATGCTCTCTCTACCGCCCAGGTTCAACGTTATCAACCTCACACCGCTGCCCAAGTTTGTGGACTTCATGCCCTCAGCAAACCCCAGAAATCTCCATGCCAAGCCCAATGACGATAACTTTAACCTCAACGACATGAACTTTAACCTTAGTAACAGAAATTTTATCCTCAATAACTTTAACCCTAATAACATTAACTAATGTACCTGAATAACACACACTTTAATAGCAATAACACTAAATTTGACATTCGAGAACACTAACTTTCACATGAATAAAACTAACTTTAAATTTAAATGAAAAAAACTTTAACCTCAATAACAAAAAGCACAATAACACTAACCTTCACCCCAGTAACACTAATGTTAACCCCAACATTTTTATTAATAATAATAATAATAATAATAATAATATACATAACAACATAAAGTTTAATCTCAATAACATTAGCATGTACCTCAATAACAGACAACCCTAACCCTAACCCTAACCCCAATAACACTAACCATAACCGCAGTAACACTAACTTTATAGCCTTAACAGAATATCACTAGTTTTACCTTTAACTGTAAATTTTAAACACAATTAGACTAACTTGATGTGTTAAGTTAGTAATTAGTGATTAGTGTAACTAGATTCACCTTTATATACAATTGTATATGTACCTGTACATAACTTCATATTCCATAACTATACATTTAATCTATTTTTCGCCTAAGTAACTTAATAAATAAAACAAAAATAGCTAAACTTTCCTACTGGTAAGACCGTAAACAATCAACTCATCTCCTATACTGGATGTTAAAATCCTAGACTTAACCAAAAAATTACAAATCCACTTTTTTCCCTCATTTCTCATTTAAACAATTTATTGCTATTATCACAAGGAAAGAAAATAATCACAGACACACACACACACACACACACACACACACACACAAAAAAAAAAAACAGATTTTTTTAGAATATAAACAGATTTATAGTTAAAGCTGAGAGCATGAGGAAATTCTGAGTCCACATATTATGTGAAGTAATGGGGGGGGGGGGGGGGGCAGAGAGAGAGAGAGATCATGGAGGAGCAGAAAGGTTTTCAATCTTCTCTGCCATGCCACGACGTCCTATCTCACTGCGATGTGTCACTTATCTGCTCTCTGCAAGAAACCTTCTTTGCCAGCACTTAACCTTGCACAGAAGAAATAGAAAATAAATAAATAAAACACCAGTGATATAAAAATGGCACTCAACCCACTGCAACTCACGAAGAATCGAAATCGTTCAATTATCCTGCCTTAGAAGGAGCACATTTTCTGGCACAAAACCGCCATGACACTAACAGAGTCAGAGAAAGAAATATTCGTCACATATTGAGCTGTCTGTGGTCTTTTTCATCACACTCACGCAGTGAGAGCCACATTAGGACAGCAGAATTCGCCGGAAAAGCATCTGCTTAATTCACCTCGGAGATCGAGCGTGCTTATTGCAATTGTTTATTTATTTCCACTGATCAA
Source organism: Clarias fuscus (assembly GCA_030347435.1). Classification (NCBI taxonomy): domain Eukaryota; kingdom Metazoa; phylum Chordata; class Actinopteri; order Siluriformes; family Clariidae; genus Clarias; species Clarias fuscus. The sequence goes on from CM059228.1 coordinate 22,816,130, forward strand.
AAGAAGCAACGATCCGTTTAAAAAGGCCTTTTAATTGCTGCTCGTGAAAAATTGATATGGCGCCTAAGGACGTTTTATTGTGTCCCTGTGATGTTGGGGGAGAAAAGCACAAGTGTAAAGCTTGTATTTAATTCACATGCTTGTGTGGCATTAAAGCTGAGTGAAAGAGAGAGAGAGAGAGAGAGAGAGAGAGAGAGAGAGAGAGAGAGAGAGTAATTAGCTGATCTGCTGCCAAACTTCAGACTCGGAGAGTGTTTTCCACCTCGCTGAGGTTGAGGACGGAACCTCAATCAGCACTCCGGCCCAAAGTGCACTAAGCTAAACGATCCCCTGGAAAAACACAAATTGTCACTGTCTAAACTCCACCTGATGGATATGCAACACTAATAATAACGTCTCGTGTTTGTGGATTTGATCGTCGAATTATAGGATTCCTATTGCATCAGTTGATAAATAAAGGCACGGCTGGTTCAGGAAGTGAGGTTAAGAATCCATTGCAGTTCATCTAGCTCACACTGCATTCACACTGCAAAAAACAACATCATAGCAAGTGAAACATTCCTAAATCTAGCCAAACCTACCTATAGTTTCTTAAAATATGTTTCCAACAAACTAATGATTAGATTATTAAACTTATTTCTAGTAAAATTTTACTAAAATTGTAAGTGAAAATTTTAAAATTAATTCCTAAAAATTTGCTGAGAGAATAAGACCATCTCCTTGAGTCATTTTTGTAAAATTTTTATTATAAATAAGCTTAATAAACTTTTATATTTGGTTTGTTGTAATCCTATTTTAAGAATGTATAGATACATTTAACTATATTCAAGATATTTTCATGCAGTGTATTTGTTTTTTGTTTGTTTGTTTGTTTGTTTGTTTGTTTCTATAGAGGTTCTATAGGGCTGGTCATGGATTCTTCCTAAAACAGTTCCATTTTTACTTTAAACTACTTTCCCTTTTTTTTCAAATAAAATGTTTAAAGCTGCCATCAGAGGAGAGATAATGAAAATCATTTAAATCTTAAAAAAAATAATCTGCACTAAAAATTTACAGCTTAATAAAAAAAACATTGAAAGTCAAAGTACAGGTGGATAAAAACAAAGTGGAAATAACGAGAAAGTAAAAAAAAATGTTGAAAAAGAAAAAAAAAATAGCAAAAGAGAAGAAGGAAATAATATGGCAAAGAAAAAGGGAAAGTCTAAAAAATAGCAAAAAAGAAAGATAACAATAAAGAAAAAAACTAATAAACAAAGAATAAAAATGGAAAGGGAATACAAAGAAGGGTAAAAGGTCAAGGCGAGCAGGAAGAAGCTGAATAAAAAAGAATACAAAAATAGAAATCAAATGGAAAGAAAAGAAAAACATGAAAAGCAAATAAAACTCAGAAAATAAAGAAAAATAATATTTTTCTTTAGTTTTTTACACTTTAACAAAAATGAATAGAAGTATAAAGGGAAATTCAAGGCTCCACTCCAGCTTTACAGTGATTTTGGTTTGTGCACTTTGACTTCCTCTGTGATCTCACCACAAACACTAACACTGCAGTTCGGCTGCTTTTCTCTCCAAAACTACGGCTGAACTTTCATCCATGTATCTCTGAATTTTTTTTATAAATTTCTAAAAATGAAAAGACAAGCTGATGGGATCTAGTAAGAACCTACGAATTAAACGCATCACACAGATCCAGGAACACACACACACACACACTCACAGTGACATCTTTTATTTCAACAATCTCTTTTCCATCCAGCTTTATAACACCTGGTGTCCATCTACAGGCGAAGGACAGCCAAAAGCCAGAAATCTACCACACGGCTGGCCGGTGATCCCACTCCTCTCCACTCCACTCCACTCCACTACACACCACTCGACTCCACGCTCCGCTTTCACACCCAGGTTCTAAGCTCTAAGGCTCCTGAATGATTCAGAGCTCCCCCTTATGGTGTCCTTGAATCAAAACGTTGAGCAAAACTCAATGCACTTCCAAACCTTTGATGGGGACCAAAGAGCATGAATACCCAGTGGAGAAGCTTCTAAACAATCAATAAATCATTTAGATAATTTATACTGAGCCCTAGAGATTCCCCAGAGACACTCCTGACTTTAGACGCCATAATGTCCCATCAAATTGTCCAAATTCCTGATGGCTAGTTTGGCAGATTTCTATTTAACATCCTTTGATAGATGTAGGATCTCCAGCTTAACAGACTCCTCTAAGTTTATATCTTCTGCACCGAATTCTACAAGAATTATAGCATTTGCCCAAATGCACATTTAGGAAATGATCAATTCCCAAGTACCCTAACTGTACAAACATTTATCAGGCAATTATTTCCCCATATGATAACCAGGCGCAACATCCAGCTGACAACGAAAGCACTCACCCTGCCAACGAGGATCGGATCAGGTCCAGAGAACTCCTCCAGCACGAACATTTGATTCCAAACCCATCCTCTTTTGGCCCGATGGAGGACGCGTCGTCCTTCCGGCTGGGAAGTCTCGCTTTCTGAACTCGGCCTTGTTTCTAAACTTTGCGACTGGTTGACAAATGGCGTCGAGGAGCCGAAGCATACACAGGTAATCCACGCCAGCAAGATCCGAGTCCACACGTCTCTCTGCATTTCCTCTCTCCGCCTCGGCATCTTCACAGTCCGGCTTGTTTAGCTTTCTCCTTTCTTGTTCTTTCTCCTGTCCTCTCGACACGTTACTCTTTCCGTCCTCGTGTCCCACACCTCGGGTTCATGTTGTCATGGAAAAACTGAGCTTTGCCTCCTGAGCGGGGAATAAAACATAATCCATCGAGCGTCAGTCTCCTGTGAAGGAGGGAGAAATGGAGATGAGAAATAAATTATTTTCACCAGAGCACGCGTCTACGTTTTAGGAGGAAGATCCAAGGTCAATACATTTTTTGCACGTTTTAAAAGGAGCTCTGAGATTCAAAAACTGTCTGTTCATCATGGTTTAAAGGTAACTAAAATGTTGTGTGTACGTGTGTGTGTGTGTGTGTGTGTGTGAGTGTTTTATGAATACATTAGTCAGGATTGTTAAAAAAACAAACATTCTTTAATTGTCCTAGTAACAAGTTGTCCTTCTGTAAATGTCCTTGTCCAAGTCAAGATTTTAAACACTATCTGAGTAATAAATGTCTTTTCAATCCCATAAAATATCTCTCTCATGGGCTTTCCCTGCTTTCCCCGGTTTATTAATGGCCTCAGGAATCCGAACCAGCAGCCGCACTGACTCTTCAGCTGTCAAACACTCTATTAGGCTCTGCTCTAAAATGTGATATTTTAATTACGGCAGGAGCGTCTCAGGAAATCGATATGATGCACGCAACTTAAATTCAACATGATCGAAAATGATCTGCAGCCCATGAGCCACGGGGTTGAAGAAGTCTAAACGAACAGTCGCACAATACCAATGCACACTGAAACCACGATGCAGGATGGAGGTGATCTGGATGTTGGATGGTTCTCAATAACACAACATCTTATAATAATAATAATAATAATAATAATAATAATAATGATATTAGGAGCACTTTGATTTTGAAAGCGTAGGAACCTACGATTTTAACCTCCTCAGATCTTAGGAGATGAAAAAAAATGACAGATTCTGAGATATCGGAAGGGTCTGAACGTGAGCTTGAAGTTATCATCGTCATAATTATCCTGCGGCTTACTCGTCATGAGAAGTCTCACCGAAAATGACAGCGCTTCATCATTCATCAAGATGGAGGGAATTTTGCTTAAAAACAAGGAAGTGGTTGAAGTGTATTTAACAATATGGAGTGTATACCAAAAAAAAAAAAAAGAACTGATTTCCAAAAAAAATATCAAGTGAGAGAGAGAGAGAGAGAGAGAGAGAGAGAGAAAGAAGGAGGCGGATTTGATTCCAGCACCATAAGGGACGGACAGCTCCCCATCTGGGGAATGAGGAAAAAAAAAATCTGCCAAATCTCCTATGCAGCAAAAAACAAATTAGGCAGCATTGCTGAATTTATTTACTCACAATTCTTCAATTTGCACAAACACGAGTCACCTGTAAGGTCAGGGCAGAGAGATTCACTTTTACACAAGTAAGTAAAAATCTAACTATGACAACAACAACCATGATGATGAAGGTGATGATGGAGATGATGATGATGATGGAATGAGTGGACCTGAAGCCAGTCGATAAACCCCGGATTAATCTGTCGCGCGACCTGATGCTCGAGCTGTCTGTCTGTTTCCATCTCTGATCAATCGATCACAGGCTTAAACACACAACATGGAGCTGAAGCACACACACAC